>OX457040.1:26217290-26817290 GCA_949752735.1 Lumbricus terrestris
TCTCTCTCCTCCGTATCCTGATCCTCCTTCTTCCTCTTCCTCCTCCTCCTTCTCCTCTTTCTCCTTCCTTCCTTTAATTTTCTTTATCTTCGTCCTTCTTATTCCAACGCTTCTGTTACGGCTTCAGCAAAATACGTCTGTAGTTGTTCAGCACACGGATGTCGACTTGGCATCTGAAAATAAAATAAGAACTGATTAGTAATTATAATTATCAGCGAGAATAGCAATCGCTGATTCGGCTTAAGCTCAGACACGTGACTCTGGTGCGTCATTCGTGGAACTGACCTCCAAGACCTGTATACTTGGAAAGGTCATGGTAACAGACTTGAAGTTGAGACACGATTAAATGATGACGTGAATTTATAGACCTCGATGGTTTCATATAAATATGTGGATTTAATTCTGATGCCGATTTATATTCACATCTCATTTTACAGAGTGATGAAATGGAAGAACAGAATCCACAGAAAGTCTTTTTTAACCGTCGCGAATTCTTTATACTTGCAATATTAATAGCGACTCTCCTTTGGTCACATTTATAATATATATACAATATATATACACAATATATATATATTATATATACACAGTGAACATCTTTTATAATCAATCAAATTACAGAGACGACGGCAGCTGTCGCGAATTCCTAGACAACGGTTGCTGCAGCTGATGCCAAAAAGGTGAGACGACTTGTCGCTTTGTCAGCTGCTGCTGCTGCAGGTGTTTTAGCGCCAATGAAAACCTAATGCGACGAGATCCAGTTTTATATACAGACAAAAGGATTTAAAAAAAAACAATGATCGCAATGACACATGTGTCCTAGACAACGGTTGCAGCTGAACATTCCGAGTTCCGACAGGATTTAACAGAAAGACAATGAGTTGCCAATGAAACTGCAACAATAGCCTACATGTAGAAGTCCTCCACCGGTGAAACTAATTCTATGATTATACGTATAACACGTGCAACACGTGGTCTAAAGAAGAGTAGAATTCGATCCGAACGTGTCACCGTTGTCCTTCAAACGACTGCGATCCACATGGTCTTGTTAGTCTTGTAAGTTGTTGCTGAGTTATCTGCCAAATCTCTGCGTGTTTACATGAACGATGGCTATCGATTCCATGATATAGGATTGAGAGCAATGACATACCGTGCAGTACAACAGGCTGGCTTGTTCCTTTTCTTCATTCATGGGCATGCAGGCATACATTCAGACATCGACTTAGCACCAGACCTTCCCTTTCACCTCCACTGTTTCACTCATATGACATGCATATATACTGGGTGTCCTGTCATTAGCGCGCAGGGCAAATGCGCGCCAACATAAGCGGGCAGTCAACAAGACATGGACTAACATACACAGAAAAAACCTGAAGAACTCACGAACGAACTCATGTGTTATTGTCCGAGAAATATGCAAACAACGTGAACAACGGAAGAAAAACACAATGTCCCAAAAATTAAGCCAAAGTTCTCGAGAAATTATATTGGTGAGATTGTCTAATCTTGTCAATGCAAATATGGAAATAACGTGAACAACCAGTAGGTACACTTGTAGTGAGCATCTTAGAATCTTTCGGTTTCCTTTGAAGTCTCATCAATCGGCAATTAGAATTACAAAGCAGTGATCAATTTGATTTCTTATTTGTGGAAAAAAACTTTCATCAAAATAGGCGGTTGAATCATTGCCGTGATGAGAGGCTTTGAATATAGGCTACATGCTACATGTCTACGCTGGCTGGGTCATATACACTGCAGATTGGACAATGACGGAATTCCTAAGGAGACACTGGACTGGACTCCGACGGTATGGAAGAGAAAACGCGGGAGACCGAGAAAGACTTGGCGAACATGATCACACAGGATCTGGAGGACGGTAGAATGACATTGGAGGAGGCTGGACAGCCCCGTAAAAATCGGTCCCTACAAAATAGCCCCGTGAAAACAGCCCGTCAAAACAGTTCCGTGTAAAATAGTCCCGTCATAGACGCCACCGACAACTCAGTTCCAGAATAGCTCAAATGTTTAATGTTAAAAGTAACGCATGAACGGTGTATTTAAAACAAATTAACGAAACTACTAGTATGAAAAGTTGAAATGTTTTCATCGCAAAATGTCAACAAAACTACTACAGAATTACTAATGTTAAAGCGTTCTTGTACGACAACTGAACGAAACTATTCTTTTAGATAATCATTTGATCCTAGCTATCGAAGTTGCCATTGGAACCTCTGAATCGATTTCCAATTAATCGCTTTGAAGTATAGTTTAGATCAATTATATTTTGCACCGATTTCTTTGACATAATTTAGGCCTACATCTTTAAGAAAATTGTGCGCTCTTGCGCGACGTTGTCGGTACTACTTTCATGCATGGGCTGTTTAGACCGGGCTATTTCGACGGGGCTGTTTTTGTCGCTGAGCGATTTTGACGGGGCTGTTTTGTCGGTGGGCGATTATGACGGGGCTGTTTTTGTCGCTGAGCGATTTTGACGGGGCTGTTTTGTCGGTGGGCGATTATGACGGGCTGTTTTGTCGGTGGGCGATTATGACGGGGCTGTTTTGTCGGTGGGCGATTATGACGTGGTTGTTTTTACTGGGCTGTTTTGACTGGGTGCCGGAGGAGCTGCGTCGCCCGATGCGTTGTCATCGCGCGGAAGGACTAAGGTCTAATGTACATGTAAGGTATAATGGTGGGCGGAAGAGTTGGGGGAATAGTTGTGTAAATGGGCGACGGACGTCTTACTGATGGGGAGGGAAAGGGGGAAGCTCAAAAGGGGGAAGACACATCTTTTGCCGTTTGTCATTGTAATTACTATCTCGGCTTTCTGTCGAAGACTTATCGCTCAATATGTTGACCTTGTTAATGTTATCGCCAAAGATGTTGTGTATATATATATGCATATATATATAATATATATAGCACTTTATAACATTTCATAACTAAACACATGCACACACACTTATATAATATCAATGTACATGTAAAGTCATGCGATGTATGTATATATTATAATGCCTATAGAATAATGCGCTCACGCACATGTTTAATGTATTAGCCTATACATACATACATGCATTGCATAGGCCTATGCATGCGATTTGACATGTACGTATACATGTATTTACATATGCATAGGACATACACAATATACATTGGCCTATATATATCCAAGTGGGTGTATATACAATACATACATATGCATATCACATAACATAGGCTATATTCAATATAGGATACATATGAATACTTTAACCCAACTGACGTATCTCCATTATGTAGGCCTCTATGACTTACACTGTGCATATATATATATATATATATATATATATATATATATATATATATATATATATATATATATATATATATATATATATATATATATATATATGCACATCGCTTTTTATCAGCTGTGTCGTCGTGCAGAGATTTTTCAGTCGCTTCCAACATAATTTTATCCCAACTGACGTTTATTATGGACAAACAATCCCACGCGGAATCCTACGAACTGAAGTCTCTCAACGACAGCGCTATATAAATTTACATAACATTGCTGTGCATTACTTGTCTTACATCATGAACCATGCATCATCTTATAAGGATGGGCAGTATATATGCCGGTATATATAGTGCATACCTAATAAGAAAATATGGCAAATATAAAAGGTTTACGATATTATCCAGTTTTTATTCTGCTTTAAGAATATTCAGTTTTGCAGTAATCTCCCCCACTCCAGGGAACTGCCAAGAAAAATTGACGATGCTTTCGAGGTGGCCAGTGTTTCAGAATTCCCGATCGCATGACCTGAATTGAAGTCTCGTAACAGTCGTGCACGAGACAATGTTATAATATACCACGCATGCGAACCATTGACAACATATACTACTAATGACGGCGCAAGTGTGAGTGTAACCTAGACTTATAGCTACTAGATGGTGTCTTTTAAATATAGCTATGGTTTAAAGACGCTTTGCCGTATGCACAGAAAATTAACACGGAGTTAAGCGATTTGTTGATGTATTACTATTGAGCACAAATAATTAACTGTAGTTGATAATGAGTTCAGTATATTATGTCTGATAGTAAATAGCAACTGATATACATGTATACTGCTCTCGTCTGTGAGCATTGCACGAAATACATGGATCTTTGACTTGATTAATGAACGCAATGAATCGCAGCAGAGGAGACGCGTAACTATTATATATAACCCACGTCGTGGAATTGTAAACAGCAGAGAAGCCGTCGCCGAGAAGTTCATGTCGTCGACAACATAGCCATCCTTCATCGCAATAATGTCGAAGCCATCAGGCACGCAATATCCACGGACGACGACGATGTGGGCTGCTACAGTATAGACTCTGTCGAATAGGCCTACACATGCATGAAAAAACCAGTAGCAAGAGAAGACAGCAAAACAACAGGGCGTCGTCAGCATATTAGATCTATGGCGACGGACCTAATCACGTGTCAATTACGTTTCAACGACAATCTCCTTCGCTAGTTTCACTAGATTCAAACAGTGGCAATCACGCCAGAGATACTTAACATGATCTGTCAGTCAGCATGCAGTCTATGAACACAGAACTGTAAAAAGTTATATTTATACGATGGCAAAGAATCTTCAGTTTACCACCACCGCGATAAGGGATTCATCCGTGAACTAGATATGAAGAAGGCGCTTAATGCAAAACTGCCAACATCTGGATAAAAAAATATATTCTGGCTGCGGAACACAATGTCTCAAGGAGGTCATATATTCACAAAGACTATGTGACGCGTGTTTATCTATGAGACAGTCTATTTGTAGCGTAGGTCAAAACCCTAAGGAACAGAGTCAAGAAGCTCTATCAACTTCCCCATGCAATGCATGCATGCATCCCGGTTCCATCATTTATAAACGTCAGAGGTTGCGCACTGTCGCCGTTTTCTTTTGCTCTCTGCCGGTGTCGTGTGACAGAGTCTTCCCACGGGAGATTATATTTTGAAGCAGATTCTCCCCTGCGGATCCGTTTTAGGAAAAAATTAACCCCCAGACCGGAGAAATAAAGTTTCCGGGATATAGAACATGAATAAAAAATAACAATAACAATGATGATAATTATAATCATGTCATTCGCCGATATTTTTGGAGCCGCGCGCGGGCGCCGCCGCCGCCGAAAATTTGTCGGCGAGCCGCCGATGCCACGTTGATTCGTTTGTTTCTTTTTGTTGCATTTTTCAACTCTTGCATGATTTCGTGAAAAAATTGTTGCGTCAGTGCGAAATAGATTCTTTTTCTTATCTACTTTGATTTTCTTGGCGATTTGCGTCAATGCTATGAAACCTATGATACTATTCGTTTTGACGTTTGAAACAGTGTGCCTAACGTTTAAGCATTTATGGTTTTTGTGGTTCGGTTTGAATTACGACAGCAACGATGGTAAGAAGAATTCCAGGCAGGAAGGGAACTATTATGCCGTGTGTGCCTTCCTGCCTGATAGTCAGACCGTACGCTAGGATGGAACAGAGCCATCTGCCCTCTAGCATTAGGATATCTATATATGTATGTATGTGTGTGTATGAATGTATATATGTATGCATGCGTGCAGATATACAATTTCAACAGATTGGGTCAAGAAAATGGGCCTCATTCGGCAGGTCAAAGAAATTAAATGTAAAGAAGATATTTTAAAAAAACAATTTATTTTTTGAGTATCATGAGGCAGGTCAAAAGTAAAATAGGCAGGTAGCGCCGCCACTGCGCAAACAATTCATTAATATCTATTAGTAGGTTACGTAAGCTGAAGGCCTGAATTTGAAAACGTTGTCATTGGTTTTTTATCAAGCCTTTGCAGAATTTTGTAATTGAACGTTAATTCAGAGAATAATTGTTTGTAATCAATATTGACTAAAGACAAGATAATCGACAAAATAATGGCTGAACACGCTTATTTTGATAATATAGGGTTCTTGTGTAACAACATTCAAAATAAGTATGCGACGCTGGACCAGTAATTCCACGACGCCGCGCTGCGCCGCCGACGCCGACATTTTGAGGGCGCCGTCGCCGCCGATTTTTGTTTGTCGGCGCGCCGCCGCCGCCGGCCAAAAATTACCGGCGCGCCGCCGCCGACACTCTCATTGCGGCGCAGGGCTCTACTACCGAATTGAGGTATAGGATTTCTCATGCCATTTACTACACCTTGGTCGGAAAATCTATATAAATAAAGAGAAGATTCTGTCTGTCTGTCTGCCTCTCTGTCTGTCTGTCTGTCTGTCTGTCTGTTTGACCGGGATGTATTTCGAGTCGAATCCTAAATTTCCCGGGCAACGCCGGGTACCCCAGCTATAATGGTTAATAAGAAAACAGTAAATCTGTAATTGAAATTTGTTTTTCCTCTATATTTCTTCGCCACCAGCTCAAAGATATCTTGCTCAGAAAATTGACCGTTTTATTCAACTTTCAGGAATATTTATGAAAGTAAATTCTCACTAATTTTTAGTCTTATGAAAGTGACGTTTTGTATGTGTGATTTTAAAAATCATTTTCGTTAATTGCGGCATTATTAAGAAATTTTCATGCGGAAAAGACGGATTCTTTCTTTTTCAATTATTTGCAGTTGATACTCTGTAACAAAATGATTTTTACTTGGAGTCTTGGCGAAGTTGATTTTCACTTAATTTGTCTTTTTCATTTGCAAAAAACTCAGAATCCTCATTATTATGTGTTTAATGTATGTGTTTCTTGGAGTAGACCCTACCTGAGGCGATGCAATTTCACTTGATATAAATCTGAGTATGTGATTCTGCTATTCAAAGAGAGACAGAGAGACAGACAGACAGACAGACAGACAGACATACATAGTATGTATGAATGTCTGTTTGTCTCTCTCTCTCTCCCTCACTCTCCCTCAGGGAGAGAGAGAGAGACATACATACATACACACATACACACATGTACATACAGACAAACAGACAGAGACAGAGAGGCATAGAGAGAGACAGGCAGACACAGAGAGACAGAGACAGAGAGGCAGAGAGAGAGAGAGAGAGAAAGGAAGAGAGAGAGAGAAAGAAAGGAAGAGAGAGAGAGACTCGGAGCGTGCTGAGGCAAACACAATGGCGTCTGAGTAACAAAGATTTATTTTTAGTTTCATCTGATGCGATACAATGTGCGTTCATTTTGATTCCGCTTCTATAGCGTCTTTTCCAAAAGCGGTATACGCTACACTGCGAATGTGAACGATAATTATCTAATAACTAAACCAGCCTCAACCGGCTGTAAAGGCGTAGATGCAGCAATTTAGGACGTGTAAGAGGTTTTCAAGTGGCTGTAGTAGGCCTAGCAGTTGTGGCTGGGAGACCTTCAAGACAATTTGTTTTATAATTAGCGATCATGAAGTGAAGTGTATAGAATTTATTCGAGGCGGAAGAAATTAAAGGCATATAGGAAAGTTATCAAAGTATAGATCTATAGATATTATGTGAATTTAAACAGAGACCGCGTATACCATCATCAAGTAGATAATTACAAGGGAAAGCACTGCACACTCATGACTTTATAGGTAGGCTATATATGCTACTGGATTATAGGTCGCCCTGGAAGGCAATCATATAACTGCGGTTAGAAAGGAACCTTAAATGGCACAGACTACAGCCATACAAGAGAAAGAAATAATAAATTAGCTATTAAATCCATTCATTGCAAATTAGCAAAATCGCGCATATGATTTTTCAAATCCTGCGGATCAGCTGTCTTAAAACGATGGCATGCGCGTAGGCTACAGCTCTGCATGAGAACGTGTGTACCGCAGTTATAGGCCTAAGGGATTCTGTCTTGATGTTGGCTGTCATGCACTAAGCGCTTGGTTCAGGGATGAACCACTAACTGGACTGTCGCAGTCAGGTCACATGTCCCTAAGTGAAATACGCGGAAAATTAAAATTCTATTTTTCTAAGAGTTTGTCAATCTTTCTTTGATTGGAGGTTCTATTGTATTTTTCACGTTAATTGAAATAATTAATTGCAAGGAAAAATCGCGTTCTCCGATTGTCTCTGATCTGACAGTTGCAGGTGTTAAACCAGCGGTTACTTTTTACCTGTTGATACAATAAAAAAAAGCAGCACTTGAAAACTTCTGCTGTAGATTATCTGCCAGTGAGGTTCACGTCTACCGATCCTATAATTTATAATTAATTACCAAACATGTTTTACCTGCGCTTTTCTGACATCTTTGGTTGCTTATATCCTTGCTGCATTTGAATGGCCACCAAATGGCTTAAGAATGTAGAGCTTCACAAGCAAGCAGCGGCTTAATGAAATTTCTGTTCTTTGTCATGGCTCTGTGTACCGGTAGCGTGAGCGACCATTCGATATGAAAGCCTCTGGTTTGCCTGATTTTTCCAGTCAATGCGCGCCTATTCCTTAGCCGTGGCTGTCCTGGAAGCGCCTCTGAGTAGGCTAGAAGGGACGCTATTTGAATTTTCCGAAATGAATGAATGCTGCAAACAATGTAGGATTATGGACCATGCATGGCAGTCAGGCTATCTCTGTAACAAACGAAAATCATCGAATTAACCTACCATAGGAACAATGTTCGTATATGTCAATAACTCAGGTGTAAACGAAATATCAGTACACTATAATTATGTATGTATGTATGCATATATAATATTATATACACATATAATGATATAGTCTATAGATGATGTCTTTAGATGACGGGATGAGTTGTTCATCTGCTTCATCTTATAGATGTCACGAAGTTCTGGATTAACTCTTTAAATGTCGTCTGCTGCTGCTGCTGCTGCTGCTGCTGCTGCTGCTGCGTCAATATCCGTCGGTGGTGTGGGCGCTGCAGCTGCCGCCCCTTTCATAGCCCCCCCCACCCGCCATTTCTGATTTTCTTATTGTCTGGCCAATTGCTCTGTTATTTATGCACGTCTTCCTGTTAATTGGCTTCAACGTCATTTAGCATGGCGCAATTATCGTCTGCAATAATTGGTTGCTCTTTCAAAGGCGCTCTACAAATTTCTGATTGGGAACTACAAATACAAAAGGTCGCTGAGAAAATTCCGTCCAATCGATTATCGATCTGTTATGAATATCACAGCGGCAGTCGATCGGTTCACTCTACATGGTATTGCAATTACTGCAGCACAGATCGATTATTGTAATTTCCCCATAGAACAGAAAACCTTTCTGTAGGGTATGTCCTTATTCTATTGAAAGCAAATATTTATGATGATTGCTTTTTGATCCAATTATATCTTCTAAGGCCCACATTTGTGTTTTGCACGACGCTGACATGTTAGAATTTCTCAGCTAAACGGTGTCAAATTCACTGCTTTAACCTCTCCTGACTGCAGTCATTGACAATCAGTAAGACAACACTTCTAACTTCAGTAGGCTATGTGTAAAGGTACAAACACGCGACTGTAGCTATGAGTTTCAACATTACGCTGATAATAAAATCACACCGAATGAAACTAAACAAAATGCCCCATTGTCCAACATCACTGGACATGCGCGAAGTTTATCAAGTTCTTTTTAGCCCCCCCCCTAAAAAACGGAAACCAAACTCCACCTATGTCAATGGACATTTAATAAAATGTATAAGGTGAATTTACTTACTCCTATCATTTGGACAATGTCATATAACCTATATGCAAATTGCAGGTAGATTCCTAGCAATTTTGCATAGGCCTAAAGGTTTCTTGCACATTACACAATACACATATACGGCTACAATTGGTCGGTATCTCTGCATGCATTGTAAACAATTCCTTCTTGCTACTTCTGGGTCTTCAATCATCGATTAAATTCACTAGCAACAAATCTTTTGCAGAATTTCGAGACGATAAATTTTCCTATCGCAACCTGACCAGGTCCAGTCTTTCGAAACCGTTCCTGCATCTGTTTCAAAATAGCATGTCTATAATATATTATATGTTCTGGCATCCAGATGCAACCAAGCAGTCGATTCTACATCGATCATCAATTTCTCATTGCATGATGGATCATTCCCGTCTGTTTTTGCTTGAGCTCAGTGGCGTAGAGCTATCATGTGTGCAAAGCACACAGGCCCACGACCTCCATGGGCCCACAGAGATTGCTTAATAATTATTAATCTAACCTAAATGGTAATTCACATTATTTTGTGTCAGGTGTCGTTTTTGTGAACACACTTGCAATAATTCGTAGCTTTACTGACGTCTGTCAACCTCTGTGCTGCTGGCAGGCAAAACTAATAAACGCCTTTAATTAACTTGTTTTTGGGGTCTCAAGTCTAAATTGCTAGGTAACGTTAGTGTGTGAACGATAATGAAGAGTCTTAGTATAGAGGCAATAATTATAGTTTTAGGTTGAGAACATGAAGTGACTCATACCGGCATAAGATTTTCATTTCGCTTAGGCCCTATTCTCTTTCGTATAATTTATATGCAACTGGTAAGAGTGTGCATATAATATAAGCCTGCATCGTTATATAGGTTTTAAAATCATTGTGAAATCACTGCAGCCATAACACTGTAATCTAGCTGTCTCACTAATTTCTTAAAGCATTCCTGTTTATTCTATGAGTGAGTCGTATTGCGTGTGTTAACAGCAAATGTCATTGATTAGTTTTGGTGATATGATTTCAAGTAGTGCCAAGAGCGCAAAGATACCGACCTTTCATGGTCAAACAGAGGACCACACAGTGCACACGGCCTACGAAATGCTAGCAGTACCACTGCTTGGGCCGCAGTTGTTTCGCTGCTTGATAAACTGTCCATTTACATTGACGACCAATTTATATTATACACTATTCCACTATAGGTAGGCCTATATTATATGCACGATTTGGCAGTCCTTCACAACGATATCATTTCTATGCTGATGATCCGTTTTTGCCGCTCAATCTGTAAAGCCATCGTCTTCTATCTTTGAGGATAGTCTTTAACGGCGGCCTATCATTCGGATGTATACTATACATAGGCCCCTATATATAAATATATTATATATATGTATATATAGGCACTATTCTTCAGCTAGACAGACATTGCAACTGGCAGTATACTTTGTAATGACTTATCATTTCTTAATAAGTCTGCTGATGCTTCTCGTATATCTCTGATTCAACTATGTCTCGATGACTATTATATGAAAATCATAATTATCTGATATATATTTTTCGCGATATATACAGAAATAAAAAATATTCGTTTGTTAATTGAAACTGAAAAGCACGTGATTCGATTGTATGATAGAAGTTACAGATCATAACGAGTTTAACAAGAGTCGAATTTAACTGTATAGCAACTAGAGACCATCCGTCCTTCTCATCATTTTGTAATGACTTCTCATTTCTTAAGTCTGCTGATGCTTCTCGTATATATCTCTGATTTAACTACTTTTGGAGCGCCATCCGGAGATGCCTGTGTATTGGACATCGGCGCCATTCATAGGCGTACGAGGCAGGGGTCCAGGGGGGGGGGCAAATGCCCCCCCAAATTTCTGGCAAATGTGTTTTTCGGGCAAAAGAGGCTTGGACGGGCAAAAAAATTTCGGAGATTTTTTTCGGGCAAAACAGGTACGGGAGGGATTTTTCGGGCACGCAGGGGTAAAAAAAGAAAAAGGTCGTAAGAATTTAGGATTTGGGGCAAATGACTAAAAAAAAGGTCGTCAGATTTTTCGGGCAAAAAATTTTTTTTGCCCCCCCCACTGCCGAAATGTCCCGTACGCCTATGGCGCCATTTAACAAGAGTCGAATTTAACTGTAGCCTATAGCAACTAGAGACCATCCGTCCTTCTGATCATTTTGCGATGGCCTCCTCTCAGGGCGTGGCCTGAGTTTATCAACCTTATGAATGCTCTGCCAGGTTTCGAACCCGAGTCTGTCTAGTCTTTGTGCCAGCGTTTTACCATTCTCCCATCTCCCCATCCCATGATCCCATTTAAGTTTTTAGACAGGCGCAATTTTTTCTGCAGGTTTCTTGTTGTACTCGTTTCTTGGTGGTATACATTACGACATCAAACTCGTTGAAACTTTAGAGTTAGGAACTATTTGAAAAGAGCCACGATCTAACTAATACATCCAAGTAGGCCTATGTGAGCTTTTGACCACTGTGCATAAACCTTCGCATTGAACTTACGTTCAGCAAAGAATCTCTTACAAATTTAGGCTTCAGTTGCAAACATTAAATGCTGGTTAACTAAAGCAAATTTATGAGTTCTTCGTCCCGAACATTAATTTCGTCGCTCATCAGCGATGTCCTCTAGTCATCTTCTTCTGGTCTTGTCTAAAACTAGAATTGTTCAGTACAATAACTTAACTATCTGCTGAAGTAAAACAATATTATGCTAACTTATATTGCATGCTTGTCCTAATGTCCTATTGGGTCTTATGGATGCAATGTGGAACCTGACGGTACGAAATTCCAATACACTTCGATCCTCTGTTCCGCTGGCCGCCACTTGGGACACATTCTGATGGCAGCAGATCGATCTTGATTGACGTATTGCTGAATATTTAAAGTCAGTCCTTGGTCTTCAGATCTATCAATAGTCGACGAAAGAATCTGATTGCCTTTCTATGGTCGTATACCTAGAACAGGACTTTTGTTGGTGAGACAGTTTTTTGTTACACCTAGTCCTAGATCTTATCTTATCTCATCTGACCAATTATAAAGCGCTTCTCGCAGCAAAAGCCTTTCAGAAGCGCTCCCATTCATGGGCGCCCGCACATAGGGGCAAGGGGGGGGCACTTGCCCCCCTGTTAAATTGGCACCCATGTTTTGACTACTACGTTTGGGTTTTAACAAATTTCTTGGCATTAATGCACCAATGATACGAATGATACAGACAGTGAAAGTCAGAAATGTACGTTTAGAGATCTCTATAGATCTATAGATCTCTATCTTATAACTTTTTGCCTTGTAGCCTATGTTCAAGCTCTTTCTAAAAACTGTAACAACCAGTGGCTTTCAACCCTCCTGCGGTCGCCCATGCAAACAGCAGGCCTATCGATTATGGCTTACTTGAGTGGAATCTAACTGCAGTGCAAATAATCACAACTGCAAACAAATTAAATACTAATGCAAAAATTCGAAAATTTCTCAAAGTACACTGAAATTACAAGTCTGCTATAAGACAGGCTACATTGTGTCCATTTTGCAAGCTGCCAGTAGAGAATCCAATGAGGTCAAACTGTAGATAAACTTGGATAAAGGTCTCTGGCTATCGTGCCTTGAAATTTACACCCAAAACTCAGAAAACTGACAAAGAGGTCTGTTCAAAAGAATTGATACCCACACTCATCTGATCCTCCACCTTCCTAAAGGAAACCCGCATTAACAGCTACTCTGGCCCTCTGGCTACCAGACTCAGACCTCTTTCTGACTACTCTTTGGAACAGCCTTCTGACTCGATGCAGCACATGTGAAAAAGTTGGTGCCCTGCGATTGGCTTTCGAGTGGCGCTTTAGAAGCAGCTAGAGGAGCACTTGCCCCTTGAAAACTGACACCTATTTTTCGTTCATTTATTCATTCGCTCATTCTATGGACTCAGGGCCTACTACGCCATGGGGGGATGGAAGCAGACTGCTTCCAATTTGGGCCAGGGGGGGAAAGGTTTCCCCCCCTAATGATAAAGTTGAGTAGGGCCTATAGAATATTTACTCCTGAACATTCCCCCCCGATATCTGCCATGGACTTCCTCCTGGTAAATCCTTCCAACAATCCCCTCCCTGTCATAACACAGGGTAAATCTTCATTTAATTTGACTTTTGCTTAACACTCACATAAATTTGTCCTTGCACTTCCATCAAATTCGCACCCATCAGGGCTTGCCACGTGGGGGGGGAGTAAGTAGTCTGATGCCCTGATCCAACTTGTGCCAGAGGGAAATCCCCCCCCCCTATTGATAGATGGGCATAAGAGATTTCCTTCTGGACATGTCCCCCCCGGCATCTCCCTCTGTACCATCCCTCCCCGCACCCGCGGCAAATTCTTTTTGAACGTTCATCCCGCCATCTCAAGGGTATATATTCATTTAGTATGACCTTTGCTTTGCAGTCACTTACATTTGTCCCTGCATGTATAATATTGTATATGGCGCTCGCTCTCACAACTCATAATTAATTACATTAACTGTTTAAAAAAATTAAAGTATATTTTATATCTACTGACACTGCATTTGTTATATACAAGAAGTTGATATTTTACTGAATGCTGGACTTTTCCAAACTTCACAGGACTACTAGTGTTTAACGCACTGTTAACCCATAATGAGAAATTTTAGAATGTTACCATTATATTGTGCAAATTATAAAAAAATAATAAATAATGGGGAGGCGACATTTTACGATATCCTACACCACGTTTCTGAGCATTGAATTCACGAGCAATTTTGTGAAGATGACAGCTTAAAAAGGTATAATTACAGCGTGCAAATAAAAAAAAGTGAAATTTTCATGACTTTATTGTTCATAAACAGCTAGCAAACAAAAGCCTAAAACATGCGCTATAGTCTATGCCAACAGCTAAAAATGCGTTGGTTTCTGGGGCTCCACCCCAGACCCCGCTGGGGGAGCTTACGACACTCCCCTCAGACCCACTAGTCCCTATGGGCCTCGTGCCTTCGGCGCTTGCAATATAGGCAAAAAGTTTCTGTTAGGGGGGATTGCTTCCACCTTCCAGGGGGGGATAGTAGGCCCTGTATGGACTTATATAGCGCACATTTAGGACAAGTACTTTTGAACATCTACTCTTTGATTTTTAACAAATTTCTAAGACACTATTCGTATTAAAAATTATACACAAAATGAAACAAAGAGAGAAAGGAGATGAGAAATTTGCATAAGAAAATCTCTTTGATAAATATACCCGTAGGCCTATTCTTAATTTCCAGCTTTGCATTTTTCAAGTTCTTGCTACTGAAAAATTTAACCGTGACTTTCGGAAAATTTTTGCCCCCTGCAAAAATTTCTGCGGGCGCCCATGCTCCCAGTGCGTTTAACTCCGAGAAAAAAGGCAAGTTTTAGACGAGAGAAAGACGAGGATACACTACCAGAGAGGATGGCAGAGATATTGGAATTCTTATACCCTTATATTATTTCCTACATCGTGCCCTTAAATTCCTTAATCTGTTCCTTTTCTGTTCCGCTGCTTCTACCATTTACGTCCTCAACTTATGACTTATCTTCTCGAGATTATTTCATGTCCCATCCTCAATGTCAACCAAAACTCAATTCGTCTAAAAATTCGAGGAAACTGTTTTTGTCGGTCTGAGAATACTTGTTCCCTCTTTGCTCCCCCCCCCGTCTCTCATGACAAGTCTGGCACACGCATGTCACGAAGCAATCGATGATTTCTTACTCGATAGGTGATGGAGGGAAACAGGATGATAATCATGGCATCAAGTGCATGTGCCATCTATCACGAGCGGCGTGTCTGTAAGACAGCGTTTGTGCAATGGGACATGCATCACCAGGATATATAGACCGAGAAATAGGCAATATTAGGTATAGAGACCACAGTATTTACACGAATGCATGTGTGTGTGTGTTTTGTAGTGAATGTCTGTAAGATCATCATCAGCCTACACTACGGAATTGATCGCTCGGCCAATATTAGCAGGTTTAAAGTTTTTCTGTTTCTGTCTGCCTGACAGTGCCTGTCTAACCGCCTGTCTGTCTGTCCATCTGTCTGTCCACCTGACTCTCAGTCTGATTTGTTTTCCCTAAGAGCTAACTTAGATGAGTGTATAGTCTCCATGGAAAACGAGATTAAAAGCAAAACGCACTATTTATTTCTAAGGTAAAAAATATTGTCAAAAAAACCAATTGTCTGTATACATTTTTTATCTTCGATCATGCCCAAGACAAACACTATCGCTAAGAAGTAAAATAAATTTCAGACGTTTCCGAAATTGAGGACGGTGGTCAGAAAAAAGGCAATTCGTGCAAAGACTGTTCAACCAAAGACCTTGGTTCAACTGAGAGAGCAAATTATTAGAGGCAACACTTCTCAACTGAACGTTTGCCCCGATCAGTTTGAAGTCGAGCGGAGATTGCATCGACCAAACAGTTATGATTTACCGAGGCACAACAGGTCTTGACGCACGAAGAAGCTACACCGACGAAACCGTTGAGTGCAAAAGTCAAATTTATTAACTGGATGCGCTGGGGAACGGGAAGCCAGTGGAGAGTGGCCCGAGTGAAGGCAGTTATATGTGTGGGTAAATCTCTGGAGACCTCCATTAAGGTAGAAAGCAGCGTTAAATATTGACTGAAATTTGGATATATGTTTAGTGCAGATATAGACAGCTTAGTTGGAGTTGCCGAACTCTACCCTATAGTATAGATCAGCGAATGGACGGGAGTGGTGTTATACCGCATGAGGGAGAGAGTGACTGATGGTGTGAAGTTGACGCAGGTGATCATTTAAGGCGCATAAGGACTACGAGAGATTGGGTTGACATACACATACATTGTACATGTACATACATGTGCAATGTACATGTACATACATGTACAAGGCACATGTACATAAATGTACAATGTACATACAATACAATTAAACATTTATATCGCACTTTAAGAAAACAAAGTCTTGCATAAGAGCGCGCTTCACTACATATGTAGTAATGAAATTCAGGCTAATGTAATGAAAATAAATGAGAAATAAATAAGAAATAAGTAAGAAAGAAAATAAATACATGTACATACATGCACATTGTACATGTACATACATGTACAATGTGCATGTAGGTCTGTAAATGAGAGAAATAGATCACATGGAATCATGGAACCAAAGAAAGACCTAGTCGACACTCGCCAGTCAAATCTCCAGATTAACCCTTTAGCCTACCCTTTCATTTTTAAATGTTAAGCCCGTTTTTAGCGGATATTCTCGGGGCAAACGGGTAGAAGATTAAGCAGACACTTCAGTAGGATAGCATGGTCTGCAGTGTTAAATGCGGATCTGACATCGAGAAAAGGCGAGAAGAGTTACAAGGCTTTGGTCGACTGCATCAAAGAGTAGAGACGAAGGCTAACAAGCGAGTGATAGATAAGTGATTAGACTGCAGAGTGGCACATCCTAAAACTGAGTAAAACAATGATCATCAGTCAAAAACTGATTGAAAGCATGGACTAAAAATTTAATGAGTATAAGTACGGAATGTTCACAAATTCCATAATGTCGCGGCCACATATTTTGTGCCTGCATATGGTCCTGTTCAAGTGTTCATGTCATCTGAGAATATTATTTTGTATCGCAGTTATAAGAAGACGAGGAAGAGAAGAAGATGAAGAAGAGAAGAAGATGAAGAAGAGAAAGAGGAGGAGGAGGAGGAGAATAAGGAGGAGAAGAATAGGAGGACCCCTGAACTAACCCTGGTCGGACAGCCATCTATTATATCGAAGAAGTTAACTGCCACAAAATAACTGATGGCGAGCTTATTTCATAGAGTGGTTTCAGCACTCAATAGATTGCAGCGGTCGATCTATCTTCAAAGTATGTCTATATAATTTTATATATAATTATATATTGTATATTATATGGTTGTCTCATACGCAATAATACAGACATACATACAGTGATGCATAGGCCTACATGCATACATGCATACATACATAGCCTACATATATATAATTATAGGCATACATGCATGCATGCACGCATACAAGCATGGTTGTTGCTGTCTAAAGACACTGTGTCATATCATTCATATGAAGGAATATTAGTGTCCAGGGGGGGGGGCCAATCCGGTCATGGCCCCATTTAGAAATTTCTTTATTTTTGACCAGCCATTCTGACTTGGAAAGTTGACGTGGCACCCCTCCCCACGAGTAGTTCCGTAGGACCGTATACGACTAAAAAAGGTCATCAACTATTTTGGCGGATAAAATGGTATCTTTTCTTGGGAATTCGAGACAAATGACTAAAAGTCATCAGATTTTTGGCGACCAAGACGAACATTTTTCATTTTTCCCTATCCCAAGACTGAAAATTTTTGCACCCCCTCGAAAATTTCTGTATCCGCGCCCTTGATTAGAGTCGCCCGCCTCCTTTATCCAGTCTTGTGACTGGCACTGATAAAGTACTAGAAGTGGCGGAGTTCATACAAAAACATAGCTGTATTATATCATTTGTATGTATGTATATGAACATTTATATAGCGCCTTACAATAACCTCACGAAGGCGCTTAACGTAGCTGCCGGACAGTTCTGAACAAGTGCGACTTAATTGACTTAGAGAATATTTCATGAGATACATATGCAATGCAGTATCGCGGATTGTTAATGGAAGACTGTTCCTGTATGCCTACATATTATGTAAATGTATGTTTATAAGTCCTCAGTTTATCTTATACAGTAATTCGATAACACACCTAAGAATGGGCACATTATGATCAATGAGGCGAATATGTCTTACTTTATCAAATTTGGAATCCAAAAAATACATCGTAAGTTAAAATTACTGCAAATGTGACTATTACATTCAATGGCCTATAATAATAATAATAATAATAATAATAATAATAATAATAATAATAATAATAATAATAATAATAATAATAATAATAATAGTAATAATAATAATAATATATAAAACATAAAACTACACATGTTTTTATGTTAAATGATTGAAATTCGTAATTTTTCGAACAAAGAAAAACACAACAGACATGTGGATTTAATTTTGAAAAACGAACAGCTGCCGTTATTTTGTCAGATGAAGAGTTATGGATATGGAGGGATATAGGGATAGAGTTAAAGAGGGATAGGGGCCTATACTGTCATTAATGAGAAAGCGACTTTACAACTGTGACCGGTGAGCAAAAAAGGGTGATATACAAGAAGAACTGAAATGAGTTCACAAATTCATCTTGCAATAAGACTTAGAAATGAAGGCAGCTCACTAACTGTTTATGTCAGACCAATTACTACTAGTAACAGATAAGACACAGAAAATCAAAACCTAAAAAACTTCTATTATAACGTTCTCTAACTAGCTTTGTCTGTTCATGCATGTATGCCTGTAATTAGGCCTATGCATGTATGAATATGCATACTTGTGTAGTATTGTGTACATGTCTCGCCACATCTCAGACCTTATAACTCTACCTTTTACTAATGCATACTAGGCAGTAATGCAATAATGAAAATTTACGGCACTCTAAACGCAGATCCACAATTCGGCCGAATCCTATGGTTAGACATACATGTATGTCGTTTGAGACTGATGAACGGCGCAGAAACAAAACGTTTGAAGCCGAACTGATTATGGAAATTCGTCGTATACGGTATAGAACGTTGGTTAAGTAACAACCGTCGACGACCAAACTCATTTCAAGTATGGCAATATATAAAGACAACTCGGGGAGCTGGGTCCGAGGATAAGGCAAAATGGAGACAGCTGAAGTACCAAGGTCTTATATGTGGCAAGATAAAAAAACATATACAAGTTTTCTGGCAAATATCTTGGCCAGAAGTAAGCAATTTTAAATGAAAATCACAGGCTTAGGGGCAATTCATGTGTACAACATATTTGAAACAGAACAAGAGCTATATCACTTTTAGTGAGACCACCCACTGGTTTTTGACGATTCAAAAATATAACGCAACAAAAGGTAAAAGAAGATTATTTAAAGAAGATTGTTTAATGAAAATTATTGTTTAAAGAAGACTATTGTTCAGAGGAATTATACCCAGATTCAGATCAACAGCTGCCTTTCAGCGCACAAGTAGATCAATAATATCTTGTAATTATTTTTGCAACAATTATTTACCTTGCTGTAAACCATATAAGTTAATCAAAATAATCACCCTTGAACAATGTTTCATGCGCTACATACGTACAATGCCCTACTTTTATACCTGATTTAAAATGTTAGATCGTACACGATTTCTATACCGACAGTGCAATCATGGTTTCTATCATGTTCATTACCTTCGCCCCCCCCCCCCCAGCCAGTGATAGGATGCAATCCTTCACAATACCGCTGCCCGTCGTCTAACCGAGTGCCACACTCTGAATTAAGGTCTCTTCATCAATCTCATTGATCGAGATCTGCTCTGCACTAACCGCAGTGCAATTGGAAGTATACACTCAAATGCTGTTGAGTCCAATGCGTTAGATAATATTCCACCAGAAACACGCACGCACGCACGCATCTTCCTAGTAAAATATCATGCACTTTGCTTAATATACTATAGTTACCACTATTATGCATACAGCTGCAAAAGCGTCCAGACTAAATATTTTGCTCTGGTGCCATTATAGAGATATACAGGGTGGCTCAAAAAAAAACGTACCACCGGGGAAAATGCGATATCTTCGCAGCCGATTGGTGTTTTTCTGCGAAAATTTCACAATTTGAAGGGGAATGAATATACAACAATCCCTGAAAGTTTCATTTGAAACTTTTCATGTTTGCAAAAGTTACAGCTGTTCAAACTTAAAATTTCGTTTTTTCAATTATCCGGAGAATCATGCTCCAATACAAGTGATTTCATTAGGATGTTTGGCAAATTACAACACACACACATTGATGATGATGTCATACGACCTCACTATGAGCTGTAAAGAAGCTGTTTATGAAGCAATCTGCTGGTATTTGGTGATATTTTATAGATTAAGGTCTCAATTGGTGAACCCAAACAATGAACGTCATGGGCAAAGTTTCTGCAAAAGATAAAATGGGAACTCGGACTTTGCATGAACAGAGACTGAGACATCGCATGATCATAGCAAAATACCCAGTGAAAAGTGGAGCCTGAGCACATTGAAGACTATCTGCAAACGTGTTTATGTAACGAAGATCAGATGTCAGAAGAGAGGCAGGAAGTGGTCGCTTGATCTGACGGAAAAAGCGCGATTTTCACGAAATTCGCTTGGTAATCGAAAGGTCAAGTTTGCAAAGCAAATCGTGGTTTCGGCATCAGATATGCCGGCGTGTGTTGCGGCTGCAAGAAAAGACTGCAATTAATCCCATTCAGTAGGTTAGATGTCAAACTCATCATTGAACTCGCTTACCCAGACTCATTGAAGACCAGGTATGCTCTAACATCTGGTTTTATTATGCAGCAGGACAGTGCGCCTGCTTGCTCGCACGGCAAGGTTGATTATGATGGCGCTACCTTATTGACATCAACTGAAGTAAATGCATTGGCAAAGATGACTAACAAACTCGACCTCAGCCCTCTTGATTATCACGTCTGGGGAGCTATGCTGGAACGCTGCAAGACATTTAATCCCAAGTTGGAGAACATTGGCCAGCTGAAGCAAGTCTTGCTGCTAATGTGGGGTCCGTTGCCGCAGGACCCGACCAACAAGGCCATACTAAGCTTCACAAAAAGAATTTGAGCTTGTGTTAAGGCAGAGAGTGGACACTCTCATTATACCTTACAATAAACTGCAAAACCGAATGCTGAGGTCGTAGGGAAAAGTGATATCATATGACATGGAAATCTACAAGAGACGTAAATTTTCCGCGGATATTTGAAAAACCCAAATTTTAAGTTTGAACAGCTGTAACTTTTGCAAACATGAAAAGTTTCAAATGAAACTTTCAGGGATTGTTGGAAATTCATTCTCCTACAAATTGGGATATTTTCGCAGAAAACATTCAATCGGCGGCGAAGATATCGCATTTTCCCCGGTGGTACGTTTTTTTTTGAGCCACCCTGTATGTCTATTGCGACTCCTGGCCATAGGCCTATATAGCCAACCTCCTATATAATCAGGGCCGGATTTAGGCATGGGCTACACGGGCTCCAGCCCATGGGCCCCCACCACTTAGGGGCCCCCACCAGTTGAAGTTTTATTTATTTTTTTATTAAGGAATGAATCATAAGTATAGGCCTATTGCAAAGGGATTTTAGGCATAATCAAGTGAGTGGTTTTGAACTGACCATGCACAGTCTATCTGTACTCGTTGATACTGCTCACCAGCAGGGCTTTAAGCATGACATCCTCAACACCTGCTGTTGACAGATTATATTTCATTTAACTCAAGCTATGGTAGCCCGTTTGTGTAGACAGATACTGACATTGTCAGTGCATGCCAGAGGTGTTCCCTGGACTAGTCGGTATACGCAGCAGACAACAAACAGATCGAGACAGTCACCGTCCTGAGCTCCACCACCTCCCCACCTGTATCAGGTTTCCGAGTGAAAGATCCTGTATTACACTGTAGCACTCCAGTGCTCGGCTGGTATTTTGACCCTGTGTGACCCAATGCCCACATCTGTAGCAGTGGACAGCGACATGTTTACTGTCATTAGCCTACTGCGCTGTCAATGTCTTTTAGACCCCAGTCCTATAGACTCTACCTTCAAAATATGCATGGGTTATGGTCACAGATGGAGTTTGCAAATCAGTAGACTATTATCTAACATAATTTGAAGAGTCTAAAGGATTTCAACCGACATGCATGAACTGCATTGTAAATTGGCATAAGGGCACTATATACCGTAATAGGCATATTTAGACATAGCCGACGAGAAGCTGTTGTTCTGCTCAAGGTTTGGTTTTTTAAATCTAATCTTCAATCACGTAGGCCCTATAATAGTGATGGAGAACTCCTCAACTCTGCGAAAAAGCTTGTAGAAGTCAGGGCTTTTTTAACGTGCAGTTGTACACAAAATGTGCAGTTCTAATTGGATTTGTGCAGTTGTAGAAGCTCTTTTGTACAGTTAAAAAGTAGCAAAAAAGGTCATTGTCCTGTCATTGGAAGTAATTTACCATGGATAATGGGAGAGAAAAGAAGGAGTTGTGCAGTTCTAAAAATTCCTTAGAAACAGCCCTGGCGGAAGTTATGGTGACGACCTTGTGAAAGCATTGTCAACGAGCAACGAGCAGTTCTCTTATTTTGTAAAAATGCTTTAAGACAACATTGGAAGAACCGGCCTTGGCATAAGTTAGTAGCAGTTCATATATAGGCCGTATACCAAGTAGGCTACTCGACAAATGAGTTGAAAATTCATTTTCAAATGTGCAAATAATGCTAAGAATGTATTTGGTGTTCATGATGACAAACTGCAGTGCTGATTGCTCGTTTTTCAAGGTGAAGATAATGATACACATGTGAGACATAATTATATCGACATTGCAGTGTTGAGCATAGAGTCATATTCCATGCCAGCTCTATTTTAATCAGTTAATTGATGAATTTGCCAATAGAAAAAGGGTGCAAATACCTTAATGACCCTACTGAAATTTAGACTCAACTGTAGGCCTAGCCGAGTTATTTAACTGCATAAAGCCAGGCCTATCTGCTTTATTTTTGAGGTCGCACATAGGCCTATGTCACAATTTTTGCTTTCTTCCTTTGTTTCAGTGCATGCTTATTAAAAATTGGACAAGAATTCAGCTGCTTAGCGTTTATCCATTAACTTTTCATTTGAGAAATGATTTAATAGAAACTTTATCTCTCAGAAAATGATATTTCAATTTGTCGATCTTCATTTATATATTTAAAAAATTATTGACCATAAGTCAACAATTTAAACATTGCTTTTAGCACGGTTTGTCTGTAACATGTTATGACCGTATACGTGTGTGGGGGGTTTGTTCCTGTCCGATACTGTGCATCGAAAACAACATATCAGTTGCAGCAAAGGGCCCACCATAACGGGCGCCCATGGGCCCCCACCACCATAAATCCGGCCCTGTATATAATTATACAGATGGTAAACCAAGATAGATAATAATATTTGATTTGTAAAATAGAATAGGTCTCACGTAATGCTTTCAATTCATCTAACCGATAAGGCGACACACTGAACGCAGCAATGAATGCAAAGTTTGGCAAAGAATTATTTTTTATTCAGCTTCCAAAATGTTTTTTTTCAGTCTTGCTCATGCTTTTCTGCTCAGTCTTGCTCATGCTTCGCTGACTGCAGAATGAGCGCCTTCTCTCCGTGCAAAGAGAATCAATGGCAATAAAGATAAACCCAGCCATTGGTCTTTCTCTTAAGAAAACATTATTCGTTTTGGACTCTCCTGAAATTCACACAGTACAGTAGCAGCTACTGCTGATCCTTTAACAAGGTTGGACCTGTAGATATGCCATACTAGAGACAAGCATTACTCGCTGGATTGCTGCAAAGGCATCGTGACCTTGCCGTCAATCTGTCAAGACAAGATTTCATCATTCTTTGTCGTAACCTTTGAATCACAAATGTTCACGCAATCGTGACACGGTTTGAACGTAGTGTGACTGTCGTTGTATATTCTCAATGCTAGAGAATCAGACGACGAAACGCGTGTCCTGTTTCCAATTAGCTATAGCGCCAAATGAAACGAATAATGTCCCTCCTACATCCACCAATGCAGCAGCAGCTCTGTCGTCACGTGACTGATTAGTTTCCTGACCGATCGTCCGATGGCGCTGCTGATCATACTTTTCATGAAGTATACTTTACTTCTCGATCCTTCTCACCCGTCGCTTATGACGTAGTATACAACCGGACACAAGCGCACGTTGAATATCAAGGATGCTATGACTCGTGATGATAATTATGTAGTCAGATTTCTTTTTGAGTTTATTTATAAACCAAAAAGCATGTCCTTGAAATGTCATAGTGTGCAGTTTTTAGCATTGAGAACCTTAAGAAAACGCTTCCTGCTAGGTTAGGGTCATAATGACCAATGACTATTGGATTAGGAATATATAATGACCAGTTACTGTTAGATAAGAACTATAATGACCACTTACTGTTAGATAAGGACTATAATGACCACTTACTGTTAGATAAGGACTATAATGACCACTTACTGTTAGATAAGAACTATAATGACCACTTACTGTCAGATAAGGACTATATAATGACCACTTACTGCTATAGACAAGGACCATAATGACCACTTAAGTCTGCTATAAATTAGGACTATAGTGACCACTTACACTTTATTCGTTTGAGCCTCGACCTCCCATGATCATCTGCTTTTGGACTTCTTCTTCTTCTTCTTCTTCCATATCCTTTCCTCTGCTGTATGCCTATGCACGGAATATCTCTTCGTCTAATAAATCCATCTTCAATCTCCATTTTCTCCTACATTTCTTATCTCTCACAATCTCCTCTGATGGGTATTTTCTATCCTATAACTGTTTTCGCGTCCACATCTTTCCGCCTGTCTGCTGGTCTAGACACTATGGTCCTTCAGTTCCTCTGATCTGCTTGATGTGCTTTTTGTCAGTCTTTCTTGATCGTTTAACGTCGTTCTGTATAGGAACATAATGAGAGTAAACTCCATACCCCGTCCAAGAGGATGCGAATAATATGCGTTATCTTTTCAAATTGCTTAGTCAATATGCCATTCTCTCTCTCTCTCTTTCTCTCTCTTTCTCTCTCTTTCTCTCTCTTCTCTCTCTCTCTCTCTCTCTCTCTCTCTCTCTCTCTCTCTCTCTCTCTCTCTCTCTCTCTCGGTGAATTGATCTGAATGCTACTTGAATGCCGTTTGGTCTTAATGCTCCATCGCTCGATGCTCTCTGCGCATTACGTACGGCATTGTACGCAGTCTGCAGTATAGGGCAATTCCACGGGAAATGGACATAAAAGTCCAAAACATTTTTGGGGAATTTTGTTAATATAAAGGTATCATTTTAAAGCTAAGAGACCCTAGTGTTCAAAATAATAATTAGAATCAATAATATTTGGTGAGATGACCGTCAGCCAGCTTACATTTGATGTCAACATGGTCTGCGCAATTCTGTTACAGAAATATTAAAAGGTTTGTTTTTTAAGTTATGGCAACAATTGGTTGATTTTATCAAACAAGCTTTATAAGTTGGATGGAAGGTCCACTTGGTAAGTATTTTCAAGTAAAACTTTGAACAATTAATAACAGTTCACTTTTTTGACTTCAGAAGTTTGGGGTGTACTTTTCAATGTTACGTCAGTGACAAAAAATTAAGACTTTTTAGAATATAACCAAAAGTAGCAAAGCAAAAATTCTGAAAATTTTTAAACTTCTGATGCAACATATTAGCAATACAACTAAATAGTTGAAATTTTGTTTTAAATTTTAAGTAAATGTGTAACTGTGTCACTGACGTAACATTCATGTTGTCCCTCACGTAACAATATATGTCAGTGATAGCAAGAAACTTGTTTAAATTCGGTATATACTACTAAAAATGCACTTATAAATCCAGTAATTGACATCCTAGCTTCGATTTGAAGTAAGCCCTCATTATAATCATCATCATCATCATCCCCCTCCTCCTCCTCCTCCTCATCATTATCATCATCATCAATTTTTCATCAACACAGTAAACCAAACTAGTGATTTGCTTTTGCACACAGGGTGAGACACGTCACAAAAAACTGGGGCTGAGCTAACATGAATGAGTCACATGAAGAAGTAGCTAAAGTAAGGTGGCCATCATGCAGAAGAATGCTGAGTAGCAACAATAATGGCAACTAGTGGGACAAAAACAGAAAGAAATCTACCAAATGTACGATGCACAGCCTTTATGGTTAAAATATCGTCACCCCAACTGAATCAGATCATGCAGCAACTTCAAGAGTTTCTTATCTGCTCAGTAATATATAGGAAAAGCAGTTATTTGACAAAATAAAATCTTTTAAAAGTACTCCAAAGAAAGTTGCTCTCATGAACTTCTTAACAACAAACTTTGGCATAGCATTGCAGATAAAAAGTACATAAAGATGTATAGATTAATGGACAGAAAGTGATATTGTTTCACATGAGCTGCTGGGAAAGAAGAACTATGCAATATTTGTAAAGATGAATGGCACATGTGATAGTGTATAAAATAAAACATTGATGATGACACTAATGGAGGCATACGTTCGAGATCAAAATTCTGAAGTCAATGATTGGAACATGAAAATTTGCTTCATTGAGTCCGAAACATGTTGTTTCAGTGAGTGTAAAAGATCATAATGTATGTTGCTTCAAGCGTCGGGTTGATTTGAAAAAGTTGCCTTCTACACTACCAAACAGCAATCGAGCTACCGAATCAGTCAGTCCATGAGCTGCTATCTTGGAGTGCCAACTTATGGAAATGCATAGGCATTTGTGAATCTTAAGTCAATAATGGTAAACAGAAGGGATTCTTCACTCTCAGTGAACACATTGCAGTATCCAACAACACTGGATAATTTTTAAAGCATTCCTGCATACTTGTGAACCATGACTACTAAATTTAATGCAATTAATGTTTGTCTTTTCAGAAGCGTTACGTCAGTGACATTTCAATGTTACGTCAGTGACATTTAGGCACCATTGAAATAAATACATAAATGACAGCTGGATAAAAATTTTAACTTTCTATGTATGCCACAACCTGTACTAATAATTTTAAAAACATTAATAAAATTTTTGCAGTCATATTTCAGAAGATTGTGATGCGAACATGAGTTACAATAATTTTGATGTCAGAATGTGTTACGTCAGTGACGATGCACAAAAACTGTTTTTAAAAATACCCATAAATATTTCCTGCCAAGTCTTTTTTGGCTTTTAAGAAGGATTATATAGTTAAATAATTTGGCATAAATTTTTGGGCAAAGCAGTGATATCATAGTGTGCTAGAATTAAAAACGTTGCCAAATTTCTCTCTGAATGTTACGTCAGTGACGGTGGAATTGCCCTATATAATTATCGAGATTGCTATTTAATTAATATTCGCATAAGTGGTCACTTATAATATTATTTCAGGACATCATTCTATCTTCTCTCATCTCCTTTCCAATCTTCGTATCCATCTCTAATTGTCCTAATTCCACGTACCGTCTTCAGATGAGCATTCGGCAAATGATGCCTCAAGAAGCAGCAGCAGCAGCAGCAGCAGCAGCATCAGCAGCAGCATGCACTGATGGGATGCTTCTCTCTTGACTGCACAAGACGATGTCAAATGCACACCTGGCTTCGATTGGCCGCTGCAGGTGGTTCTGTCTTTAAAAAAACATGTCTTGCTGCCTCCTGCGTATATCAACATCAACATCAGCATCAGGTCTCAGTTTACGGATCGCTTGGTTAATGGACCATTTTGCTGCAGATCACATGAAGCAGAAGATAATTCCATGACTGCAGAATGTTCTCACGCGTCACCTGGCATAAGCAGGCAATGGGATTCAGACCACAAATTCACACAAGTGTAAGAACTATATGCTGATAATGGAAGTGGATGCTTCAAGGTCATCTGATAATGTGATACAAGGCACCAAGGTCATCTGATGACGTAATACAAGGCACCAAGGTCATCTGACAATGTAATACAAGGCACCAAGGTCATCTGATGACGTAATACAAGGCACCAAGGTCACCTGATAACGTAATACAAGGCACAAGTTAATGACGATTTATTCACAAGCTGCCTTCCAACGACATTATAGTTACTCCTATTTATCTTATATATCTTATATAGACCATATAATTATATACATATCCTGTGCTGTAGATTTACACCGTGCATGGTCAGTATTCAGAATACTAATGATTAGTTTACACGCAGGGCGTCGTAGGTTATGTACAAAATAATTCTCTGTATAACAGCGTTCACACATTCGAGAAGATTGCATCGTGTTTATCAGAGCCATCGTCGTCGTGCTGATTGTTCTGACGCACAACAGTGTTGCCCTCGTAAATTCCTAATGAGTGAAAAGAAGAAGAGAAGAAGAAGAAGCAGAAGAAGAAGAAGAAGAGGTGACGGTTGGATTCGTCCCAATGGACCATGCAATAATGATGGGATCTGATGAGATTTTTGGTCAGTCGACGAGTCTCTACGGACTCTGTTAACTCACTGGAAAGACCGAACACTTCTCTGGACATGCAAAAACGGATATAATATTAAAATGTATGCAAGGCAGGTCGTGGGAACTTTGAATAGGCCAAGACAACTTGCAGGGACAGAGGATGACTTCAATTTTTTTTAACGCCACTTCATTGTTCTGACGCCCAACAGTGTTGCCCTCGTAAATTCCTAATGTCAGAGTCAGCGGCGTCTAAGTCGCCCAAAGCAACCATGGAAATGAACACCCGTTGACAAAATTTAATCTCTTGAATGGTCACACATTACGTCCAATAGGCTAAGACTATTCCAGTGGGTTAAACTGGGCTGGAATCTCACACAAAATCCTCAATTTGCTCACGAAACACAGCGCACTGCAACCGCCGAATTTTTCTATAAATTAATGCAACCTAACTTATAGGACAATGAAATTCTCGACCATCCCATACATCTACCCTCTCAATTGCAGCACCTCGTCTCAAACCTTCACTGTCGATTACGCCTCTGAGTAGTCCCCTTGAAGAGGCGCTATATAAATGCATCTAATGAATGAATGAATGATTCGTTATGGGTCATCTTGGCATCGCTTTTCTTACATTTTCTAATAACATCTCTATGATCTCTCGCGCACTTGCTTCTAAACATAGATGGAGACTTTGGAGGGGCAGAGAAACGGCCCCTCTAAAGTTTACTTATATCCCCAATATTTCAGAAAGACTTAATAAATGTCATTATAAATATTGGTGCAGGTGAAGACAAGATATTTAATGCCCGGTCAACGTGAACAGACAAGATTCCAGATCCTGCAATTAAGATTGACAATCATAATAATTATATTGATTTTCTTGATGATTGACTCTAGTCTATGGCATCAAGGGTCTGGTTCCTCCGGATGTTCACAATGTAATGTATACACACAGCATGCATGCACCTAGACAGTCGACGTCTTCGCTTAATCTTCTTTCGGTAATGCAGACAAAATAATGTGATTGCTATTTTGTTTTGCTATGACAAATGCCGTTCAGATTGCATTGTGTAAATCTAATTAGGAAGACTTCCTTTATCGATCCGCATGTAAATACGTGGAACTTTCGATTTGCCTCTAAACGGCTTATATATCGAGATGCACGTTCAGACAAACATGCGTCGGAACAAACATAATCATAGGTTGCTATACACTTGCCTTGCAAAAAATATGACATTACAAAAAATGACGACATTAGACAAATATTAGGCGTCAAGACAACTCTGCAATATGACAATGTCGTTTAGCAAAGACTTTGTAGGGCCCACCCGCATAGAAACTGCAATTTGCCTTATTCCACAGAATGCAACAAAGGTCAAGATTCGAGGGAAGAAGAAACAAAGGCGATGTACAGTACAACATAGAATGAGTGAATAAGTGAATAAGTGAATGAATTAGTAATTGAGTAGTTGAGTGAATGAGGTTTAGGCCGATGTGTGAATGGCAGACGACCCGCATGGATTCCCTATACTCTCACAAATCTCCATTCAGTCTTTCATTCACCATTCACAAGGTGGCGTTGGTCAAATGAGCGGTAAGATAGATAGTCGCCTTGTTTGGCTGCCATACAGTAATATTCGACTCCGTCTATCTTCACGTAGACCGGGTCTGTTATCATCCGTTCATACAATGACTTATAAGCATGCTCTGCGGCTTGTCAATTTGAAATTGAATTAGTAAAAGCACGAATATCTGTGGGTGTACTATATATGCATCGCAACACCACATATTCCCATCAGTACAAACCCTCATCAGAACACCCACTCATCCACCCACCCAAGCACTAACCAACCCATCCACTCATTCGCCCACGCACTCACCAACCCACTCACTCAATCAACGTCTGTTTCACCGAATGACTCGAAATGAGACAAACACAGAATCGAGACGTTTTTACATCTGGATGATTGGATCCGATACACAGAGCTGATGGAATTTCTAATGTCTCCATCGGATAATTAGTCATCCACAAAATAAGCCTACATGTATATTGTGCCAATCAGATAACTTTCATAGCACTTATTAATTTTTATGCTGAAAAAAATGCATGCTTCTCAGCTTCTTGTAGACTAATCGATGTTTCTCGTATACCGCTCTCGTCCTGGCTAATCTGTCACCCACCTCTCCACCCTTGCTACTCGCCATTTTTAACCCCCATACAGACACTTCAATTACCAGGCCTCTTCTAAACCCTGTTATTAATAGTTTAGTGAACTGCTGTAGTCCAAGCGGGAGCAGACAGATGGATAAACTATGATGAAGAAGAAGAAGAAGAAGAAGAAGAAGAAGAAGAAGAAGAAGAAGAAGAAGAAGAAGAAGAAGGGCTTAGTCGACTCGTTCTCCATGAGCGAGAGGAAGGAGTCAAGTGTGACACCCAAAGTCACGGACACTATAAATGAATATCCAATGCAGAGGAATTCTCAGTCAGTATTGAGAAGTGAAGCTGGTGAGCCGCTGCATATAAAAATTATAGTCCCAAACGAAATCATTTGAGTCATTGCCTGGTTAGACAGAGACGGTTTGTCGGCATCTAATGGTTTCGATCGGACACAAGACAGCAGTCGATGGAGCGAAAGACTTGGGAGAGATGAACATTGAACAGGTGAAAGATCGTAATAAATTGTACATGATCACTTGATCCATATGACTCGCAAATGAAAGCGAAATGTGGGCGGTAAGGAGAGCGTATATACGGGACTGGGTCGAGCATCGTGTCTTATATGGAGCACCGAACTTAAGTCTCTATGTCAATGTATGTTAAATAAAATGCATGCGAATATAGTTATTCTAGGTTGCCCCACTTCTGTATCTGCAACTATAGTAACGTTTTAATACTCAACGCATCATTCGAATCGGCATTTACCTAGCCAAACTATAATTAATCGATTCCCAGGACTCTAGATACATGTCTGATGTCGATAGAGAATTAGTGCGCTATAAAATAGTCTGCAGTCTTATTACACAATCGAAAACACAATGACTTTTTCAACGCCCAATGGTTCGTTGCATCCCAAAGAGACCAATTTCAGGCGATTTAAGGGGTCGTCTCAGAAGCAATCAGATCATGATGAAAATTAATTTCCAATTCGAGAGGCCATGTGCTATTCAGCAGAAGCAGATGATTCTTGTATATGTGCATTGTTCATCGCTCTCGCATTGTTCTCTGCTTCTTCATCAGCAGCAGCCGAGATAGAGGCAGCATTAGGAGACTATCTCTTCACACCGAAGCAGAATGACAATCACCTGCATATATATATATATAAATATAAATATATATATATTTATATATCTACACTGTGTCCCAATAAATCGGGGCCCCTTTTTATAATGTGAATAAAACTGGCAAATATTCATCGATTGTCAAAATTTCAAAACTGTTTTTTTCCTGAGATATTTATCTACAAATTGGTAATTTATGAATGGCCTCACTAAAAAATTACGTCATAATGACGTCATTAATTTACATATCGAAACCAAATGTCAACAAAAATCGTTAGAGAATGGCGTTCAGCCAAGAAGACAAAATTGTAATAAAATTCTTACGGATAAATAAACATTACGGTGCAAAAAGTTTATTCGAAAATTTCCGGACAAGGGATGGATAGTGAGCGGTCTAAAAAAGCTTCTAAGAAAAATTGATTTGACCGGTTCGTCGGAGCAGCGGTACTTAACATTTGAATTCTATGATGCAAATGACGTAATTTTGACGTCAATATTCATGCCAGAAACTTCACATTTGAATCAGTGTAAGATAATTATCTCAGGATAAAAACAGTTTTGAAATTTTGAAAATCGATTAAGATTTGCCTGTTTTATTCACATTATAAAAAGGGGCCCGATTTATTGGGACACAGTGTATATATTTATATATATATATATATATATATTGTACATCGTTCGACAGTTGAACAGAGAAATACATGGAACAACGAATCCATTGAACGCAATGGATGAAGAAGGACAGAGGCAGCGAACGACAGGCAGTGGGACAACGAACTGGTGCAATCATAATCATTGCCATGACAGACTGTGGGATTATGAAGGCTTTCCAGCTGTATGGTCGCAGGTTGTATCCAGGATTAGAACCGTTTGGTGCTTCATCAATGTGACATTCGTCAAAGCATGCATTCCAATCTGCTGTTCTTGTATCATAACGTTAATTCATGGCTAGCTAAAAAAATATGATTGTTTCTTACTCCGTCAAGTACTCAATCTCATGGTCATGTTGGGTGCAAGGGCAATGTTACTCATTATTATTATCTTCGATTTTGAGATCACCTGAACCTTCACAATACTTGACAAAGACTTTACTCGCCATCATAACAAGTTTGCTTTCATATCAGACTTAATTCGTATAAGTTTGACTATCACCTTCAATTCATTACGTTTTCTGACAAAAAAAACTGTTTTGCCTAAGAGGTTCTTTCTCTGGCAGGTAAAATTAGTCCTGATAGCGGACCAAGGGCAGCATTTTCTCATTAGAGTTCCTCTGTAACTTGCTGAAGTGACATTCAACATTAGTTTTTTAAGCCTACACACCACAACTGTTACAGTACACAGCAGAAAACCGAATTCGGATGGCTTCCTAAAAGTAAAAACAGGTCTACTTTTCTCTGAAAATGCTGTTCTTCCAAATTCACACCAAACTCCTGCAAGACATACCGGAAATTCATACTTTTGTGAAGAATTTACTGTCTTGCAAGTGGCGGTGCTAAAGACATACATACCGGTAGCCAACACCAAGAACCTACTTGAGAAGATCAGGCAGTCTCTTCCTTTGTTTGATCATGCAACCGTATACAATGGGGTGAAACTCAATTTCTTATCTCTGAATGGCAGAAATGTGCTGTTGAGAAAGTGGACTTTGACTGCCTGCCTCAGTCAACTGATCGAGTTCCTGTGCTGCGTCTGTCTGCAACCGTCAGCTGGCTAATTAACCTTGCTCTTGGTCACTGGTGCAGCAATGGAGATACAGAGGCACCTAAGATTTGCCTACGAGATATCATTTCAAACTAGCAGACGTAGCTTAAATATTTTAAAGAGATTCCATGGTCGTCCGTGCCACTCATCATGGGTTGGCGTGCCACAAGTAGCACGCGTGCCGCAGGTTGGCCACCACAGCTCTAAAGCATTGATGGACTTGAGTGGGTAGACAGCTTTAAGAGACGAGTTTCCATAGGACGGCGCAACGGTGCACCGAACGGTAACGACTACGAGACACCGATAATAATAAAGATTGTCTCATTACATTATGCACTGCTCTGGAGATTATGTATATCGCCGAAGAAAAGACAAGCATGCATACGAAACAAATGGCAAGAGAGAGAGAGACAGACAGACAGACACAGAGAGAGAGACACACAGAAAGAGAGAGAAAAAACAAGGATCAATGCTTTAGACCCAATTCCTTAAACAACAGAAGGGATGCACCGATATATAGAGACAGCGACAAAAGGACGCACAGCAGTGACGTAGGCGATATATAGACGCATAGAGCAAGTGAAATTCAGAAAGAAAATACGCACACGTGAGAAACAAGAGTTTTTAGAGACGACTATATATAATATATATAGAGAGAGTATATATAGAGAGAGAGACAGACAGAGGGAGAGAGAAAGAAAGAGAGACTGTCAAAATCTAGACAGACGAAGACGCGAAAGTAGAGATAAAAACGACGAAATCGAGAAGAAGAAGAAGAAGAAGAAGAAAAGAAGAGAGACAGAGAGACAGAGACATAGACAGAGATAGAGACAAAGATGGATAAACAGAGAGACAGACAGAGCCAGATAGGGACAGACAGACAGAGACATAGAGATATACATAGACAGACAGAGGCAGACATGTCCGTCCGATCTTTGACTGTCGTCATCTTCGTCGTCATCGTCTGTTGACAATAGATCTTCAAGGAACAAACAATGGATCGTGACGTGGTTCCAAAGTCGGACGAACCGGATACACATCAGCTAATTTATGAGCAGCCAGTTGCATTCAAGCAGAGACATGCCAAGCCTGCTGCTGCTGGTCAAGGCGGCGGCGGCGGCGCCCGCGCATCTTCGGTGTTCATGCGAAGGAGTTACACATGCGTAAATGGCTTCTCTTCATCATCATCATCATCATCATCATCATCATCATCATCATCATCATCATCATCATCATCATCATCATCATCATCATCATCATCATCATCATCATCATCATCATCATCGTCATCATCATCGTCATCAGCAGCAGCAGCAGCAGCATCATCGTCATCATCATCATCAGCAGCAGCAGCAGCATCATCGTCATCATCATTAGCTCATCGTCAGCACGGTCAACCGCATCAGCTTATAAGGTGCGCCAAAGTCTCTTTCGCTTTTGCGTATACACGCCCATCTTTTAGTTGTGTACGATATACGATTCATGGAGTGGAGCAGAGAGGAACTCTTGTCCAGTAAAGGTGAGGCAGAGGCAAGGACAGAGACAGAGGCAGAGCCAGAGGTAGAGACAGAGACAGAGAGAGTTGCAGAGACAGAGATATAGGCAGAGACAGAGGTAGAGACAGAGACATGCAATGGCAGAGACAGAGACAGAGGAAGAGTTAGAGACAGATGATTGGTACAGACAGAGACAGAAGCGGGGCAAAGACAGAGACAGGGAGAGAGGTAGAAACGGAGGCAAAGGGACGGCCTTAGCAGAGACAGAAGCAGAGACAAACAGCGAGGTGGCGTCGTGACATGGTCCTGCTGTCCACGCGGTCATCTCATCTCTTTATGTCAACCATCAGTTGCTGAACCGAGAGAGGGAGGGAGGGACACACGGAGACAGAGACAGAGACAGAGATAGAGATAGAGATAGAGTTAGAGATAGAGTTAGATATAGACAGATACAGACAGAGACAGGAAGAAGTTAAAGAAAAGGAAAGAAAGAGAAAAAGAGAAGAGAAGGAATGAAAACTTGGACAGTGAAGATGTCGAAATTAAAGCATAAAATAATAAGACATATGAGAGTCATAAGAGAAGGATGATGAGAAGTGGAACAATTGAGGAGAGACCGGAGGAGGAGAGAGGAGACACTTTTTGTTGTCAATGTTCATTAAAGTTTCATTCCAGTTAATTTCTGTTTGTTTGAAAACATGAAACGGACGTATATTGGAAAAATCTTTGAAGGTTGCTTGCGGCAGACCATTATATTTCATTAGACTACAGATAAGGCTAATTTGCGGTCGTCGCCAGTACAGTAGGACCTCCAATCAGGGTGAGAATTGCAGGGGGTCAGAGGTTTCAACCTCCCAGTCTTTCTTTAGAGCCCATAGAGAAGTATGTTTTTCACACACCCCAATTCCAAGTGTATAGTGGTCCAATCCCCAGTTATTTTTCCACAATTCTTACACTGCATTGGGGGAGACCTAGGGGGATAGGGGGAACGGTCCCCCCAATGGAGGTGTTGGGGAGGACGGCCCATGCATTTGTTTCCCCCCCCCCCCCCAATCGTTGAGCGTCACGACTAAAAAAAATCAACTTTTTTGGCGGCGAAAATAGAAAATTTCGTCGAGATTTCGCCGGTCGTCAGAAAATTTTGGCCGGCAAAAGATGGAAATTTTTTGGCGACACTCGTCCGTCAAAAAAACTCGCGTCTTTCCGTCCCCCCCCCCCCCAAATCTCCGCCCAGGTCTCCGCCTACGTTACACTGCCTTCATAATACAACACTGCGCTGTGTCTCGCATTCACTTTTGACCGGAAGAAGAAAGGGTTGCCAGAAAAAAAATTCGATGCTTTAGACCGGATTTTTAAAGACACCTTGCTGTTATATATATTCTCGTTCAAAGTCTGTCGAAATGGTCGACTGCAACTCTCTCCTTGGATCAATTATTGACTTCGAAGTTAACAGGACAGTGCCTAATGCCCTAATTCCTGCTAATACTGACAGATTCACTTCGCTAAGTGTGACCTTCAACGCCGCGGATATTAAACGTCGCATCCTCCTCCTCCTCCTCTTCCTCCTCCTCCTCCTCCTCGTCCTCCTCGTCCTCCTCCTCCTCCTCCTTATCCCCTCCTCTCGATTAATTCCAATTTCTGCTCAGTTCGTATACAGAACGCGTCTTTTCTCGGTATACTAAGACGCAAATCTTATAGTAATCCCATCACTTGGTCAAGCTCATCTTGTCTTATATCATCGCTGTCTATGCCCTGCATGCCGTATGACTATAAGGTACGATATAATAATATAACATATTGCATCTAGGTAGGCCTATAACACAACTTAACCCAAACTATATCTCCTTATTAAGCAAATGTCCGAAGTGTTGATGTTACTTTTTATTCACTTCTCTCCTTCTCTAACCACATCTCCTCCAACGTCTCACCTTCCTTCCTGCTTCCTTCTCATTCCTGATCACACGCGCATCTGCTCCATGCTCTCTCAACTCAAGACTGTCTCCACTCCAACGCTGCTAATTCCATTATCCTCTCAAAGCTCTGATTATACGACCGTGACGTCATCAGATTAGTTGACGTCAGTCACTTGCTTGTGCACAGACTGTGCAACTGTAATCATTTGCAGCTACGTGTATGCAGGCCAAGGGATCGGGAAGACATTGCAAACATGTATACAGGCCAAGGGATCGGGAAGACATTGCAAAGAACACTTGGACACTGGACAGATTGTAAATTATTTCCTCTAGGCTGCCAGATGGTTCTTTCTCACGCTGTCTTCAGATTATGACAAGCTGTAAGCTGCACTGTATTCTATGTCACGTGTCTTTTTTATATACCTATAGTCAGTGTTCAAACATTGCTTCTGTCTCAATTCAGAAATTATACATTTCTGTTATATGCCAGAGGAGTTTAGCATTTAGAGATAGTATAGACAACAATATTAAAGGGATAGGGGGGCCTACTAATACTATAGGTTCATTATACTCATTCCACAACAACATGCATTTAAATCATATAAACCGCATTGTGTTCAAAGTGCATACTTAGTCTCTCAACATCAAGGTCATATAGGTCATAGAGACATAAAGGAAGTGATGATCCGCTTTAATTAATTAGGTGTCAATTCATATAGCGCTTCAATATTAGTCAAGCTGGTTGGGTAAAAGTGGCTGAAGAGAATTGAAATTTGGATGCAGGGCAGTACACATTTCAACGTTTCGTCAAATGGTAAACAACATGCATTTAAACATTATATCACATAGACATATAGGCTGCATCTCTCCAGATGAAATCAAATGTCGGCTAATCACAGGTGATATCGAGATATTATAATGATTTAGATGAAATCGTGATCACAATGATTCAGATTATTTTTCGCGGCAATTGAGAGAAGTCATGTGATCGATAGACGGTCGCTACAATTGGAGAGCGTGGAGGAGGTGGAGAAATCTCGAGAAGTGATGAAAAACTGGATGAAAGTGGAGAACTGATGAAACATAACACGGAGACGCTTGGAAGTAATCAAAGAAGTACATTTTTAATGTATGCCAAGACGTGGGATGAGAATCTGATTGGCGACTGAAGAATATTTAGCGGCATATTCATATACATGTATACTTAGCCTATATAATATACACTTATATTATATGATATGCATTATGCATAGCCTATATGTATAGTGGTGTTTTATTCGCATACCAAGCAGGACTTTATAACACCTGCGTAAATAAAGTGCACAGTGTAGATCAGAGCCTTCTTATTCTCTGATGTAGATGATACAGAATGAGCTACATGTAGGCCCTATAATTGTATATACGCTGGCCATTCTAAGATCGTCAACAGAATCTGATATAAAAGACTCAACCGCGTCATATATAGAAGACTATATAATATCGGAATTTGGATATAGCGCATCCTATTAGTAGATCCACCCTACAGTCGAGGTCTTTCAATAAGAAATAAATTATCTATGAGGCTGTATTGGAAACTCATAAAAACTCTTTATGTGCAACGTTTATGCGAAAAATTTGATCGGCTGAGTGTAAGATCATAACGCCAAGAAGCAGTCATCATGCATATTATAATCCTATGCCATCACGCATATAATTATAGCCTACATCCTATGCCATCATGTATATTATACATCCTATGCCATTATGCATATTATACATGAAATGCCATCAGGTGCCATTGGTCGTTGTGCTGGAAATGTAGATGAGATGTCGTAACCGACGAAGAAGATGGACCTCTTGCCATTATTGCGAACTGTTGACCATCGCATAAAAGAAGAACTAAGAACGACGCACAAAGAATTCTCATTAAAATTGATTGCATTACGTATAGGCTATACGCCGTATACGGACATTCAAATATACCGCGACCTATATTTCTTGCATTGACCATCATGACTCCAGAACTCATCTGTTTCTCCTGACTATAATCCTTTGAACCCATACTCAATTTGTTTTCTATCTACACTTGAATGCCATGCCTAATATTTGCCTATAGTCTAGACGAAGAGAAGCGAACAACGTCTCTCTTCCAAGGTCATTTCTCTTCACGAAAACAACAACAGCAACAACAACAACAACAGAAACTTTTCTTACTCAATAGAATTCAATGTCCCATGTCATTGACAGCACCACACAAGTGACCATAACGGTGTATACAGTATCGGACCAGACGAGATTTCATTTTGTTTTCAACCAAAACAAAGTATCGTATGATCTCATCAACATAGCCTACATTTATAGACTATCATCAATGTCGGTCATAATTATATATATCATTATCATATATATATATATATATATATATGTTATATTATATATATACAGGGTGCGGCCAAAACAAATACCCCATTACGAAAATCGCGATTTCTCAAAAACCGCTAAATATTTTGTTATAAAATTTCGCCAGTCTATCTGACACATATTTATCTACAACTTGGCTAAATCTAATGAAATTCGATTCATGAACACCAAAATGGTGCAACCCTGAAGTGAAACAATGTTATTTTCGTTTCAACAGACATTTAGTGACAGCAATAACAGCAATAAGTAGCCTAACAAAGTAGCGACGCAAACAGAAATATAACAAAGCGCAAGGTTACTTATTGCTATTGACAAGATTAGGCAAAACTGTTAAGTTTTGTTCAATGCATGTTCGAAGTGACCACCGTTTGCTTTTACGCAAGCTTGCAGACGTTTTCGAAAGCCCAGAACAGACTTCTGAATGGTGTCAAGTGGCAAGTCATTCCAGATGATTTGCAGCGTAGTTTTCAGTTCAGAAATGTTCTTTGGCTTTGTGGGAAGTTTGTTGTAAGTCTCAAGCATTGCACCACATACAGCATAGTCGAGTGGGTTCATAATCTGGGGAATTTGGCGGCCATGGATCCTTGTCGATGAAGTCCGGAGAGTGACTTGTTAACCAATCTTGGGCCAGCTTGGTGCCGTGAGCGGGCGCTCCATCTTGCTGAAAAGTGAACTGATTTCCCAAGACAGTGACAGTCATCGACAAGCTTAGCAAACGATTCTCCACGTAGTACTTAGCATTGACTTTGGCCTTCTCGCCAATGAAATGCAAGCGTACTTTGCCCTCATAGCTGACACCTGCAGAAACCATGATGCTGGGAGAGAACTTGGCTCTCTCGACCAACAGGCGACTTGTATGGATATCGGCTTTTTCTTCTTCGCCCAGACGCGGTTATTTTGAGTATTAATGGGTGGATTGATGTAAAAGATCTTTTCATCGGTGAAGAAAACCTTATTATGGCACACTGCAGGCTACTTTATGTAAAATTATGATTTTCTATTTCGTGAATGCCGTGTTAAATTGAAAAAATGCAGTTCCTTCTTCTGCCTGATGTCATGATCACAAATATAAAGATACTGACAGAAAATTTTCAGATAATATGTAAAAATATGTTACGAATAAGAATGAAAATATTTGTAAGAAAATATTCAGCGGTTTTCGAGAAATCGCAATTTTCGTAATGGGGTATTTTTTTGGGCCGCACCCTGTATATCTGCGTATGTTTCTCGCGAGCGTTCCTGAAAGCATACCTTATATTGGCGATCAAGTTAACGATTTTAAATAAGCGCCTTATAGGTCGTCCACCTGATTTTCTCTATTACTATAGTGTGCGGATCCTCTGCTTTGCACTTCCGAAAAAATGTCCGATGAGGTGAAGAGTAGGCGTGATGTAAGTTCACGTAAGTTACTTGCAGTGAGGACTGACTCGCTATATAGTGAGTTCATTCGGTGACACGAGGACTCCGTTAACTCCCTGAACTAGCTGCAGGCCACAATGTGTAGGCCTATATGTCTCTATATGCCTATACATGTGCGCCCGCACCACACTGAACCAAGACTCTAGAGCGATCTCTCTCCTGAATTCCGCAAATTTTGGCTTCCCCGTCACCATTGCCGCCATCTAGACCTGGGAGTCGACCCCAATAAGTCGACCCCAGTCGACTTGGTCATCCCAAGTCGGATCGGGTCGTTTCTGCTCACCGCAATTGACCCCAAGTCGAATTTTGTAGAGAGAAGTCACTTGAAGTTGTTTTTACCACAAGTCGACTTAAACCGACTTGAGACACAAGCATAGTTAAATTTATCACTTCAAACCAATGATCGTGACAACATTTAAACAACTTTTGTAGCCTATTATGTTTACAAGAATCAGTGGCGGCGCTAGGGGGGCTAAGCCCCCCTAAAAAGGCCATCCATTTTTTCTCCCATGTAAAAATAAAATTGTTGGATGATTTACCCCCTTTAGCCCCCCCCAAAACTGAAATCCTGGCGCCGCCACTGACAAGAATGAATGAGGCCTTTGCTAAGAGAGACTTAGCCTACCGATTATTTTACCGGTAGGCATAGGCTATCGTGCAGACTAGGGTATAGCAAGAAAAATGTTTTCGTTTAAAATGAACTTTGGCATAACTTAAAAGGTTGCTCCTGGTCCTAAATGAAAGAACTGAAGAAAAATTGCATCAAATTTATTGCATCTAACTTTGCCGCCAAGCACCTGAAGTTTAGTCTACTTTCGCGGTTGCAAACCATGGCAAAAACACGCACTATGCAAACATGAGAACATTGGTCATGGAGAAACAGACAGAAAAGAAAGAGAAAAGAAAGGGAATACTTATAGGAAAAAGAGAATAATTATAAGAAGTACTATAAATCTCAAGGATTGTGTAAAGTATAGATGATATATACCAGGCAATTTTCCAGCTGTGATACAGTTGACTCCGATTCCACAGCGTCAGAATTATTGAGGATGTTTATATGCGCTATGAAGGCCTGATAACTTTGAAAAACATGCTCTCGCTACACCAAGTCACTCCAGCTTTGTCAAGGGAATGTGACAGATATAGTTTCTGCAATGCAGTCGGTGCTGCACTTGCAACAGAAGTAGGTCTACTTGTGGACTGTGCAGTTGTGAGTATACTGACGACTTCAGCTATTGACAGATTGTGAGAAGAGCTTTCGTAAAACATTATCCGATGGAAGAGGAGAAAAGCGTGAAGCTGCAGCATTGTATTTTGATGATGGGACAGATAACCTATAACTGAAATACTAGCCTATATGTTTCCAGTCATAAATATCAAATAATGGAAGAGTATGAATGTTTGATAGAAGAACAGGGCATATCTCACCAAGGAGTGGGTTAACCGCAGAAATTTTCGAAGCAATGCATGACTTCTTGTCTGATTGGCCTAATGATATTTCGTTCAGTTCAATAATAGCTGTTAGCTGTGATGAAACGGCAGTAAATACAGGAATGCATGCATGCTGGAACAATGGAATAAGAAAGCTGAAGTTACATGCAAGACGTCCTATCAAGTGGTTCATCTGCATGTTTCATTTCAATGAGTTGACGTTACGACATATATTATTTGTTCATCATTTTATCAAGCTTCGTACCATACTTAGAGAGAAAGGTTGTTGATGAATGTATTCAAAAGAATGGCTACTATGGCTACCCAGAAAATGTTTGAGTGAATATGATGATTGATGAAAAAAACACCTGCAAGAACAGACTGGTAGCCAGAAGAATTAAAATAGCAAAGGAAACTGATCGAAATCTATTAGCATTTCAGGTGATACTAGAACATTCACAATCCCAAAACTGAATTTAGAAGCCACTGTCTACTGTGTTCAAGTTAACTGGTAGGATTTTTCCAGACTTGAACCTCCAATAACTTGGAAGTTTAAGAAAAATGACCTTCAGGAATCCATTAAAACTGGCAGTAGCCTATGTTAGATATTGAAAAATACCATTGCCACAAGCCAGTCAAAGTTGTTACAGGTAGTACTGACGCAGCAAGGTCAGTTTGTGACAAAGAGCGTAGAGAAGGCCACATTCGAAGAAAGCGCGAATCCCTAAAAATCATGGCCAAATATACCACAAAAAGTGAGTGGACTATATAATATGGGTGAAACGCATTGTCAGCATATGAACATTTTGTGAAGCGTAATTAAGGACCACAAGGTTTTTTCAACCTTAATGATTTTTCCATTTTTAAAATTAGAATAATGCATTGGGGACCGTTCATGAATGACGTCACGTAACTGGAGGGGAGAGGGTCACACATCTATGACGATTTGTGACGGTTCATTGCTAGATATCATATTTATGACTTTTGTTTTAACGTGTGACGAGGGATCAGAGGGGATCGCCCTATGGTGCGTGACGTCGTTTATGGACGACCTCTTGTCTGTAGCTCATAGATGTCGGAATTGCCAAACAAATTTACCTGCCGTGCCATAAAATGTGGCTCACAATATTCCTATTTTTAGGCCTAATTACTACTGCAGATAAGAAAGTAGTCAAATTTCAGCAGTGTTAATGCAATGCTCAATAGTACGGTATACTCGAATAACTTCAGGGCCATGGCGGCAAAGTTAAGCAGCACCCCAGAAACAAAATTTCTATACCAGACACTATCCAATAGACAGGAGCAACAAATTAATATATGCCAAACATAATCCTTTCTGGTCACTATGCCCTAGTGCAGACTGCAGCATTTGCCGATCTATTCATATAATTGTTATTCTATGTTAAAACGTCACGCTTAGGCATACGCTTAATTCAAATGGTGAAACAAAATGTTGGTAAAATATTAGCACGTGTGCTTATCAGGACATGAACATGAGCAATTAAATCAGGGAACTTCTGTAGTGGTCAGTGAATTCGGCGCAAGAAAGCTGGATCTACAAGCCACTGCAGGTCTGCTGATGAATCTATAGTTAACTGGTGCTACTTTGGTAGGCTACGCTGCATCTGCAGACGGAAAAACTATTGTACACCGGCCAATTGGACAATGAAAGCCTTTACTGTTAGTGAGTAAGCCTAAGCTACTAAAGTAGTAGCTTAGTAACTGCCGAATGATGCGCTTGCAATGCTATTTGCTAAGTTGCGGAATGATGTTAGTGGCCGAATAATATTAGGCCTATTAGGCTATGAATACAGATTTTACAAATGAGGCCTATCATAACACGCCATTCAGTGCAACCGGTCCGCGGTCCCCATTTTATCATAGACCTAGATCGTTTTGCAAATTTATTTAATATTATTATTAATAATAAGATTATATTAATAATAATGAGGGTAATCTGAATAATCATAGACAATGGACAAGCTAAAATTCATAGGCATATTAATTTGCCGTCGCATTGTCTGGGCTACTAGAATGCCCAAAACATAACAAAACTATTTAAACTGAAACAGAAAAAGCCTGAAATGGGTTTAATAAAACTTTAACAAATTCACGCTTCAATTAAGTGTTGAGGCCTCATTACTTATTATTGGTAGGCCGAAATGAAATTAATGCTTGCGGGGAAAATTGGCTTGACTTCTTGCAATAGTAGCCATAGTTAGACATAGGCTAATGGCTATTGCCATGTCAGAAGTCGACTTCAAGTCGGAAGTCGGTTGTTTTTCTGCCAAGTCGGGTCAAGTCGTTTTGACGCCGAGAAGTCGACTTCAAGTCGACCTCAAGTCACTTTAGGGTCAAGTGGGGTCAGATTAGCTGACCAAAGTCACTCCCAGGTCTACCGCCATCCCATCACCAACCATCATCTGCCTCAACTGCCATTAAGATTTATCCCTCTGTCTTTTCATGCACTCAAAATTAAGTCCCATCTCCTCTGGGATTCCCTTACTGGCTCACTTGATCGTCGGTCTTCCAATCAATCTAAACCCTCCTCGGCAGCTGCTCTGTAACCTCTGTCTCATGGGCTCATGGTCTCGTGGTCTCATGGGCGCCCGCAGGTATTTTTGCAAGAAAGGGGGGGGGCAAAACTCATTTCTCATGATTACATTTTTAGCATGAGCCTGAAAATGGAAAAAGGGAAATTAGTAATATGGGTACTTTTTTCATAGAGGCTTCAAAATGTAAAATTGATCCAGTTCATTTTGTGAATATTTACTACCGTTAACACCTATATATAGTCACAGTCTAGTGTGACGAAATTTGTTAAAGACCAAAATGTAGCAGTTTAAAAAATACGTTTCGACTTTCCAGGGGGCAAGTGCCCCCCTCTTGCCCTGTGTGCGGGCGCTTATGCTCTGTCTTTTCTCCCTGGCAGCCGGACTTGAATTTCCAGTTGATAACTCTCTGACACAACACGACATCGCTCGTGAATAAGCGTTTGCCCCGTGCTTTGTTTCAAGTGTCGATTTAGACATTTCGAGTTTGCGATCACGATTGCAAAAAACATTGACGTCTGTACGCGCTTGAATTTAGTCACGATGTAGACCCATATACATGTAGTGTGTGATATTAATAGACATGGCTTTGAAGATTGACATTGTTAGAACCGAGAGATCTTGTCTGCTTCCTGTTCTTCGTCTATTCGAGGCATGGCCTGGGAGGAGGCCGAGGCGAGAGCGAAGAGCAGGTCGGCTTACAGGTCGGTCGGCCGCAGCGCAGCAGGTGCGAAATTCAAATGACTTCTGATGCAAAAGGCAAGAACGTGATGCAGAGAAAGCTAACGACGACGACGACGACGATGACGACGACGACGACGACGATGACGACGACGACGACGACGAATATAATGATGAAGGTTCGTCGTCGCTGAAATAATAATACCGCGGAGAAATACGACCCAGCATCGTCTGCTCTATATTTATTTGGCCTACACACTCACTTCTCCTCCATCTTCTTCTTTTCCATGTTCTTCTTCTCCTTCTTCTCTTTTCCATGCTATGCTCCTCCACATCTTCTACTGCTTTCCCATATGATGCTTTCCAATTCATCCGTTTCTCGGCTATCGCCTTCTTGGTATCATTGCCATGGTGCGTTTCTCGGAAGACAAGTATTGCGGCGCTATATATTTATTGGTCTGTTCGCGTGTCTTCATACGTGTCTCTGCCTCTGTCTCTGTCTTTGTCTCTGTCTCTGTCTCTTTAACTGGTCTCTGTCGTTTCTCCCATTTTATGTGTTTTCTTTCCATTTCCTTCAGTCCTGCTCCTGTCCATACAATGTTTATTACCTCCAACAGAACGAAAACAGTCTTTGTCGGCTTCCGAAATGTCAGTCGCGACGACATCAACATCTGACTTGTGAACAGTGAACACCTGAGCAAAGCAGCGGAGGGTTTTGACGATGGATTCGCTTCCTTTAAATAGAAATGTTCGCGCTTGATATATTGTCACCATGTATGCAAATAGGCCATATATACATATACAGTATGGCCTCGACCCTGCTTATTTTCAATGATCTATCGGGTAGGATCTTTTACCACCACTTACCCGTTTGATTGTGAGCCACGCCAATTAATGTTCCTGTACAAGGACCCTGCAGCTACATGTGTGTAGCCCGAAATTCAAATCCTTGTATAACTCATGGGCATGGGGCAGTGAACAGCGATACGCATGCTCTCTTTCACAGAGGGACTTCACAAGGCACGGTCGAAATCCATTATGAGTCCATGCAGCTAATTTTGACCTTAAACACCTGCAGCATGAATTCTTTGTAAGGCGCCTTTGTAACGGCATGACTGTGTAACGGTTCCATATAAATTGCCGTAATTATTATTATTATCATTATTTATTATTATTATTATTACTATTATTATTATTATTATTATTATTATTATTATTATTATTATTATTATTATTATTATTATTATTATTACTATTATTATTACTATTATTATTATTATTATTATTATTATTATTATTATTATTATTATTATTATTATTACTACTACTATTATTGTTATTATTGTGTTATTATTATTATTATTATTATTATTATTATTATTATTATTATTATTTATTAACTTAATTAACCGTATACTATATCTGCCAGTATAGCAGACATGCGATCCTCATTAATTTCAGTTTTAGATGAGAGATCTGAATGGATATAAGATTTACTAATTTAGTTCTCTACTAAATCCTTTCGGCGCCGTTCGAAGAGTAATCATGTGGGGGAGGGGATTACATTTGGAGAATGCAGAACTGGAAGAGTGAGACATGAAAGTGGAATAGTGGAGGAGCTTTCAATGCGACCACACACATCAGCGCCTGAATATATCCGCGACTACTGTTCCGAGACCCATTCCTGAGGCTATACATGTACGTCGTCGAAGGCAATGGTAAAAATGAATTCATAATTTGCTGTAGTGAGCACACAAATACTATGACATTGAATGATATAATCGAGGGATGCTTTTCATCCCAAGAGTGCTTTATGATGTGCTTATAACTGTACAAGCAATTTATTCTGCTATAATATTATACAGGCCTTAATCCTCAATTCACTCCTCAGCCTCTTTGTTTTTCATTATTCTAACTATAAATTGCAGATTTTGTACCTGTTGCGTTCGTGTCAATGAGTCTTCAGTAAAGGAATAGTAATAATCTATACTGCGTAGATCTGTAGCCTATATGTAGCTATTTCAAGTTTATTCCCCATAGATCTATAGTTGATTAACATTGTTCAAAACCCAGGCCGCTTTGTAATTTACTGTTGAGTGTGCCCCCCCCCCCCCATTTGCTTGTAGTCATTGAGGATCGTCTTTTTGTATGAAGAAATTAGATGTAGATAGTTCATGGTCTATAATAATTAGGCTATGTATTTTATGCGAGTAAAACCTCATTAATTTTCATGCAGCAACAATTTCAACTATAATTGAGATGTAACTTGAAGTTGTTTTTTTACCTTTTGTTGCGCTATGTTTTTGAATCGTCAAAAACAGTGTATCGACTCATTAAAAGTGAAATAACTCTTTTTTTCGAATTTTCTGATGCAATTTGGCATCGTGTAGGCCTACGTAAATTATGAATTACCTTTAAACCTGTAAAAATTTATTTAAAGGTTCTTACTTCTGACCAAAATATTCGCAAAAACCTTTATGGATTACATTTTCCTCCACTTTGTGGATGGGTTTTCATACGATTCGTAACCATGCAGCCCTTGAATAAGTTTACATGAAAACTTATAGAGAATCGCGTAGAATCTGATGTCTGGTCAAAACGTTTCTAAACTAGCGGATGAACTACATGCATGTCATGAGGAATGCAGATGGGAATGGTCCATCATGAAATAAGAATTCATGTAAGACTTGGATAGATTCGAAAACATTGTCATTTCCTCGTATGAAAAACCTTGCTTCCTTCATACCATTGAACTCCACTGAAGTATTGACATCTTGGGGATGGCACTCTTTCAGAGGAGCTATAGAAATGGCGTCAAGGAGAGTAAGACCGAAAAAGAAAGACCAAAAAAGTAAATAAATAGTCGGGTCAATCTGCGACATGACCCGGAACAAATTGCAAGAAAGCGTTTTATGATGATTTTATGGTATATTGGGTCTGGTGATGAACATACTAAAAGTTTCCCAAAATCGCACCACGGCAAGTGGGCTAATTTTGGTGGGAAAAAAGATGGCCGCCAATTGGACTAGGCATGGAATCTGGAAATGATACTGTTAGGAGCAAATCATGTAATAATTTGCTAACATGCTTTTCTAGACTAATTTGACCCTCCTGAGAACGAAAATCGTGGTTAGCAAGCTTAATTTTTAGCGGTTGCATGGGAAAACAAGATGGCGGCCAAAATGGCGGCCTATAATTGATTCAAAAGGTTGTATAGTCGGGTCAATCTACGTAATGATCCGCAAAATTGTAAGAAGGCGTTTTATGATGATTTTCTGGTATATTGGGTCTGGTGTTTAACATACTAAAAGTTTCCCAAAATCGGACCACAGCAAGTGGTCTAATTTTGGCGGGAAAAAGATGGCCGCCAATTGGATTAGGCATGGAATCTGGAAATGATACTGTTAGGAGCAAATCATGTAATCATTTGCTAACATGCTTTTCTAGACTAATTTGACCCTCCTGAGAACGAAAATCTTGGTTAGCAAGCTTGATTTTTAGCGGTTGCATGGGAAAACAAGATGGCGGCCAAAATGGCGGCCTATTGCTTAAAAGGCTGTAAGTCGGGTATTGTATGGGATATGAACACGATTCTACAATTAAAATTAAGATGTATGGGTTCTAGGCATGCGATAGAATCAAAGACACGTATGTAGCACTAGAAGAAAACTGAAATGGCGGGAAAATGGCGGCAAGAATGTTGAAATTGCTAAAAGTGAAGTGATGTATGCAATGGAAACATGTCTCGGAAATGGATGGATCTTTCGAAGGCGGAGGTGGCCGAGAAGTGGAACGGGGTAGAAGGCGAATGGAATCCATCCTGCGCAATCCCATCCACATCATCATCAGCATCATCTTCATCACAGCCTGACATCAAACGGCGCTGGAGGGGATTCATTCCAGCATCGTCTCTCAACAGAAGCCAGGCCTACGAGCACCTGCCGGGAACACTCAAACGGGACAAGAGTTTGCTATCCATGGCGCATCAATCAGCGCACCCCTACGAACCGTACACCCGAGGGAGGCTGCCCCTACCATCCGCTGTTCCATCGTCGTCGTCGCGTGTCCTGAGGCTGTCCTCCAGCCGTCGTCCAGTCCCAACCCGCACACTACGAACCTCTTCTCTTTGCTCTATTCTCCCTCGCATTGCCAGCATTCGTCTGGCAAAAGAAACGCTAAGAGAACGATCATCTCCCAGGGGGCCCTCGAACGACTGTCTGGCAAGGGCGGTCACCACCACCAGCACCACCATCAACACCACCACCTGGAGATGGAAGAGATCAACACGAAGGACCTAGCGCAGAAGACGAGCAGTGAGCTGAAGAGGTACATCAACCCTCATACTATCGATTCAGACTGAACCCCTGAAAAATCGCTGTGCAAACAGTGGTTTCTACTATAACGTGATCTGCGTTTGGAGTGCAGAAAATAGTTCAACAACTTCCATCTCAAGGTGGTGGTGGTGCTGGTGGTGGTGACCGCCCTTGCCAGACAGTCGTTCGAGGCCACCCGTGGGAGATGATCGTTCTCTTAGCGTTTCTTTTGCCAGACGAATGCTGGCAATGTGAGGGGAGAATAGAGCAAAGCGAAGAGGTTCGTAGTGTGCGGGTTGGGACTGGACGACGGCTGGAGGACACGCGACGACGACGATGGAATAGCGGATGGTAGGGGCAGCCTCCCTCGGGTGTACGGTTCGTAGGGGTGCGCTGATTGATGCGCCATGGATAGCAAACTCTTGTCCCGTTTGAGTGTTCCCGGCAGGTGCTCGTAGGCCTGGCTTCTGTTGAGAGACGATGCTGGAATGAATCCCCTCCAGCGCCGTTTGATGTCAGGCTGTGATGAAGATGATGCTGATGATGATGTGGATGGGATTGCGCAGGATGGATTCCCTTCGCCTTCTACCCCGTTCCACTTCTCGGCCACCTCCGCCTTCGAAAGATCCATCCATTTCCGAGACATGTTTCCATTGCATACATCACTTCACTTTTAGCAATTTCAACATTCTTGCCGCCATTTTCCCGCCATTTCGGTTTTCTTCTAGTGCTACATACGTGTCTTTGATTCTATCGCATGCCTAGAACCCATACATCTTAATTTTAATTGTAAAATCGTGTTCATATCCCATACAATACCCGACTTACAGCCTTTTAAGCAATAGGCCGCCATTTTGGCCGCCATCTTGTTTTCCCATGCAACCGCTAAAAATCAAGCTTGCTAAACAAGATTTTCGTTCTCAGGAGGGTCAAATTAGTCTAGAAAAGCATGTTAGCAAATGATTACATGATTTGCTCCTAACAGTATCATTTCCAGATTCCATGCCTAATCCAATTGGCGGCCATCTTTTTCCCCGCCAAAATTAGACCACTTGCTGTGGTCCGATTTTGGGAAACTTTTAGTATGTTCATCACCAGACCCAATATACCATAAAATCATCATAAAACGCTTTCTTGCAATTTGTTCCGGGTTCACTGAAGTTTTTTCGTAGATTGACCCGACTAAAATGAGTAAAAGGAAAGAGGAGGTTGACAGAGACAGGTATAGGCAGGTTTTGGCAGGCAGACAAACAGACAGGCAGGCAGGCACACTGACCTATAAATATGGCAACGTTCTCGTCTCCGAGAAACGCACGATGACAATGATGGCAGAGAGGATAAATCAGAAGAAAGAAGGGAAGTAAGGAGCAGAGGAAGGAAGAAAGCGTTGGGGAGCAGAGGAAAGAAGGGTCGTGGAGCAGAGGGAAAAAAGAGGAAGAGTTTGGGAGAAGGGATAATATGTAGGATTATGGGAGCAGAAGATGCATGGTTGCATTTCTGTATATGGTAGGCCTATATGCTACTACTATCATTTCAGCGGTTACGAACTGTAGCAGGCCTACATAATGTAATAGGCCTATATACACCGTGATTCAAAAAAACTAAGCCAAACTGTTTTTCATATATCTTTAATGCCTCATAACATATCGCGCTAAAAGTTTCCAAATATTTTGATAATTGGACCAAGAATATGATTCCAAAATTTCATGAGATTAAGTTGAACGGATAAAGAGATATGAATCTTTCAACTTCATATGCCGAAATTTCAGTTTACAAGCAATTTTCTGCCAGATTCAATAAAATGCTTTCTTATATCTCTAATACCTGATGATTAATCATTGTAAAATTTTCCATATATGTTGAGAATTGAACTAACAATATGACTCCAACAGTGTGGTTTAATTATTTAATTAAATAACATGCTCAAAATGTCCTCCTCCTGCTTGCACGCAAGCCTGGAGGCGCTGGCGCCATTACGCAACAGCATGCATCGTCGATTATCCTCCAGTCCAGGCCATACCACACTTCCAGCAAGTGTTGCTTCAGATCGTTTATAGCCTATCATGGTTTGTTGTCTGGTAGACTCGGTCTTGCATCACGTTCCACACTTTAGAGTCGACAGGATTCAAAGCTTGGCTGTTCGGAGGCCATAATATGGGAGAAACGAAGTCTGCCGTCATGGCAGACTTCGTTTCTCCACAACTTTATCTCTAAGGGGCTATAGATTTCTGATAACAGGTGGAAGATGTTGTGACAGCAGAACATTGCGACAATATACTCCGTTAATTTTACTCCAGAATCCCTGAAGACCAAAATTGGGAACTATCAAGCATCGAAACCGCAACGAACACCACAACAGACTTGCTGAAAACTGAAATTTCTGGAGATGAAGTTTAAATATTCATATCTTTCTATCCGTTCAAATTTATGATATGATATGTTGGAATCCTATTCTTCGTTCAATTCTCTAAATATTTGGAAAATTTTTAGTAAGATTAATTATCAGGCATTGGAAATATAAGAAAAACAGTTTAGCTTACTTTTAATTGAATCTGACAGAAAATTGCTTGTAAACTGAAATTTCGGCATATGAAGTTGCAAGATTCATATCTTTTTATCCGTTCAACTTTATCTCATGAAATTTTGGAATCATATTTTTGGTCCAATTCTCTAAATATTTGGAAAATTTTAGCGTGATATGTTTTCAGGCATTCGAGATATATGAAAAACAGTTTGGCTTAGTTTTTTTTAATCACGGTGTATTTAGTCGGCCTATGCATACGCAGTAGGCCTACGTTGTTATTTCAGCTGATTGATTTCATGTCAGTCGTTCATTAGGCTGAAGAGATGAAGAGATAAAGGTAAAGGAGACAGAGAGAATTAAGTCAAAATGGAGAAAAGATGTTTTCGAGCATCTTCCAACTGTTGGCTGAAAATAGTTCACAAAAGCAGATAGGTTTATAGCATTTTGATGAAGGAATTTGTACAACACAGAAAAGCAGATCGATTTAATCCTTTGAAATCAGTCACTTTGTCTCACAAAGTATCGCCATGGTCAGGCAAGCGTAAGATTTGCATATAATTATGGAAGAGTCTAGGTAGTTCGATCAATGCCTTGTTTCACGCTAGTGGTTCGTTGAATGTGCATGAAGTCAGAGGCATTTCAAAGCGCCCTCATTGCATCTTATTTGTCTAATGGTCATTTGCTGATGAAGAAGAAAAAGTCTAACGTCGTTCAAGCGTTCTAATCCGTCTCATGATCTTCCGTTCAAATTAATAAACGGAAGAAACTGTCGGTCATTTTCGTTAGACTGTTTCTGCCGCCATCGCAGCAGCAGCACATTCGTCTGAATTGATCCAGACGAACAGCAACGGATCCGAAGAAGGAGAAGAAGCGATCCGTTCTGATTAATTGCTTCGGCGATCGCTTCGTGACCCTGAGAAAGGCGATGGATCCATCCGCAGCCTCGTCCTCCTATTCCTCTTCTTCCTCTTCCTCTTCTTCCTCTTTCTCCTCCTCGTCCTCCTCGCCTTCCTCGTCTTCCTCCTCCTCCTCTTCGTCCTCGTCTTCCTCTTCCTCCTCTTCCTCGGCCTCGTCCTCCTCCTCCTCTTCGTCCTCCTCCTTACTCTCTTCGCTCTTTCTACCAACAGAGCCGAGAGTGTCTCGTGAAGGGAAATTCGGATCAGAGTTCTTGCATATGCATCATTTCAATTTGTATCAGAGAGGGAGAAGTTACTCGAGATAAAAAAGCGCAGTGAGTAAATCACAATTTCACGTTCGCGAAGTAATCGATGAAGAAGTGAGTGAGAGAGAGAGAGAGAGAGAGATAAAGAGAGAGAGAGAGAGAAATAAAGAGCTAGAGAGATAGATAGAGACAGAGACAGAGAGAGACAGAGAGACAGAGAGAGAGAGAGAGAGAGAGAGGGAGAGAGAGAGGGGGGGGAGAGAGAGAGAGAGAAAGAGAGAGAGAGACAGAGAGAGAGAGGGAGAGAGAGAGAGAGAGAGAGAGAGAGAGAGAGAGAGAGAGAGAGAGAGAGAGAGAGAGAGAGAGAGAGAGAGAGGCTAATTCGAAGTTTTTCATCTTCGTTAAATCTAAATTTACTTCGTTCGTTTCGTCGACTGATTTTTCTCTCTGTCTCTGTCTGTCTATGTGTCTGTGTCAGTCTCTGTGCCTGTGTTTGCGTCTGTGTCTATCTGTCTCTCTGTGTGTGTCTGTCTGTCTGTCTGTCTCTCCATGGGCGGAGACCTAGGGGGAACAGGGGGACGGTCCCCCAAATGGAGGTGTTGGGGGGACGGCCCATGCATTTGCCCCCCCCATCGTTGAAAAAAAGGTCATCAACTTTTTTGGCGACGAAATATAAAATTTCGTCGAGATTTCGCCGGTGACAAAAAAGTCGTCAGAAATTTTGGCCGGTAAAAGATGGAAATTTTCGGCGACACTCAGAGCCGTTCGTCCGTCAAAAAATCTCGCGTCTTTCCGTTCCGCCCCCCAAGTCTCCGCCCAGGTCTCCGCCCATGTGTCTCTCTCTGTCTGTCTCTCTGTCTGTATCTCTATCTGTCTGTCTCTCTGTCTGTATCTCTATCTGTCTCTCTCTCTCTCTTTCTCTCTCACCAAATCGGTATGAATCATAGTCATTGGGACTATACTACATTGTTGCATGTACAGTTTTCCGTTAATATAATTCTAATTCTGCATTTGCTCAAAACAACCAGCATTGTGCACATCATAATTATAGTCTACTAGCTGAATTACCCGGCGTTGCCCGGGAAATTTCGGTTTTTAGTTCCCACTTCCCAGTCAGGCCGCTCCCACGCCCGGGAAATTTCTGTTTTCGTCCCCCGCCACGCCTGACCCCCACGCCGCCCTTCTCACCTCGCCTTCTTCCATCGGCCCCAGCCCAGTATAACCACCTTTGATGCCCGGCGTTGCCCGTGAAATTTAGGTTTTCGGTTCAACCCAACTTCCACCCGTCCATGTTTACGCTATAGTCAGCATTTTTGCCAAACCGCGTGCCAAAAGATCTGACATCGGCGAAAAGTGAGGTTAAAAATCTATTTTTTCGTTGAAAATCGATCGGCGAAAATTATTGCGTCTTAAATAGGCTACTGATACATACGACACGATATAGATATTAATTAACGGAATAACGCGCTATAGGCTAATTTTAAAATCGGCCATGACGTCATTAATGTACTGGGTTCAATCACCAATACATGTATATCATCGATGGTCTCAATGTTTGCTGAAGATGATGGTTGAAAGCAAAATTTAATGGCGTCTTAACAGTGCTAGGATTCGGTTAGAAAAAATAAATTTTCAAGCTCGGCAAAAGGTAATATTTTTGGATCGCGAATCCCGATAGTGTTGTCATGGGGCGGTTAGAAGTTGTTTTGTAATTATTTGGAAAAATCGGTCGCGTGGATGAGGAGATTTTTTATCAAGCTCACATTACAAACTGTATTTTATAGGTTTAGATAATAATATACAGCGCATAGAAATGCGTTGGGCAACATAGACCTATATAATCATATATATAATAAATATTATAAATATTAAAAATAAATATTATAATAAATAGACTGCAAAGTAAAGGTCCATGACTGCCACTAGATCAGTAATGATGGAGCTGTACAACAAGATTACAGTGTTTGCGTCTTTAATATTGCTGCTCACTGCTGCAGCAGCATATGCCATGCTAAGACGAAAGTATTCGAATACTAATAGCCATCTTTTGACATCCATATGTCTTAAGGATGTCTTAATATTATTTCCAGACAAGTGCTGCTGCTGCGAATAGCCAGTGTTTAATCGGAGAGATCAAGATATTCGGGGGAGGGGTGAACTAGTGGCACGCCGAGGCGTGTAGCGCAGAGCAGAGGGAGGAGTTTGGAGAGGGAATGTAGCCTATCCTTCTTCATGTTTCGGAATTGTTTGAATTTCCACGCTTTAACGGTAGCATTATAAGCTGTGACTGCAAAAAATTTCTACATTATTTCTGCCCTGATAGGAATGGATTAAGACTTCAATATAACATAATAATCCCTGACACCTAATTTGCTCAATTTGGCTTCAAAATAATTATTATAGGTTAAGTTCGAAATTGTTAAAGACCAAACTTAGCCTATAATATTATTATAGGCTAAGTTAGGTCCTTAACAATTCCGAAGCCAAATTGAGAAAATTAGGTGTCACGGATTAGTTTCGCTAAGAGAAGCGCTTCAGGGTCTTATAACATAAATCAAAGTTAGATGAGACTTGCGGCATGAGCCAGGTCTTTCCACATCGTAAAGCTGAGATTTGTCTTTAAGCCTGGTCCATATTGTCCTCAGATCACACACTTCATCTATAGTAAGTCCATTAGTGTCACGTACGGCCACTCGGATAACTCGAAATGACTCCAGACATAGGCACGCAAGACTACCGGTACACAAAGGCCGTCTGCCGTACGGTTGCTAGTGATTGCTCCTGGCCATGACAGTTCGCCCCTTGCACGCTACGGAATCATCAACTAGCCACCCCTACGGACTTCTGCCGGATAATGGCGTCTTTTCACTCGTTTGCACTCAAAATGGCTGATAGTGTGGTGTATTGAAAATTTGACTGTGAATGGCGTTGAGCATTCTGCTGGATTGCATTCCACGCTGACGCACTTACACTTAGTCACCTTGGACAAATATCGTTCGCTTAGCAGACCTATAGACTAAATTGCGTCATCAGAGTTATAAGCTACAGTAATTGGTCTAGACAGCGACACTCGATGTGGGATCTGCATTATTCTTCACTGCATTTAGATGGCAGACATTGACGGTGTGACGCATCTGAAGGTGATGGGTTTACGTGCGACGACGTGGAAAGGGTCTTGCTGCTGGGTACAAAATCAGTACAAAATCACACCGCCAGGGTCCCTGTGTGTGTGCAGCAGTCATGTCTGCACCATGTGGGTCATGCACAGCGGACTGATTAACTGTATCTGTTTTACAGATCCCTGCAGATTAATTTAAGCCCCGTTAGAGTATTATAGGCAATGCGTCGTATAGATGGCGCCACTGAATGATCCTATATCCAAGCAGCTGAACTATTGAATGAGATAGCCTATAACGATTGATCTGGTTCACTCGTTGTCTGCCGAAGCCATCTCTTCTCTGGTCCATGCCTTCAAATCTGCTATACATAGGTGGATTTCGGTAATGCCCTTGACCTTCAAGGGTTAACCGACTTCAGTCCACTTTCAACGATGCACCTCAGATAATCGGCGAGGACTTCAAAGTTTGGTCCCATGCGTAGAGAAGAAGTCGCATATTTTACTTAATTCTGATTATGTTTATACTCAGTTACATGTATTTATACACTGTGAGCCATAAAAAACCGGGCCACTTTATTTTTAGCTATATCTCGGTCGGTATTTTAACAATTTTTATAATTTTTGTGTCGTTTGAAAGAAAAATTAAATCTCTACGATTTACTTATTTACTTGCGCGATGACGTCATATCCGTTTCGCAGCATAATGTAAATAAAGTTGATGGTTGAAAATTTGAGTTAAAATTTTAAAATGTTGAGCTTTGAGGATAAAATTTTAATTAAAAATCTGCGGGAATGCAAAAATTATTCTTCTAGACGATTAATTAAGGAGTTTCCGAACAAGAATTGGAAAAGAAAAACATTAGATGACTTTCTGCGAAAGTTGAGAACTACCGGTTCAGTTGAACGCCCTGCGGGAAGTGGTGGGCCAAAATCGTCGCGAACTGAAGATAATATCGCCGCTGTCAATGAATTGGTTCAGAGCCAGGAAGACAAGCCTAAAACACATCTTTCAACCAGACAAATCGCGAGAGAGCTGAATCTTACACAAACGACGGTCAGACGCATTATTCATAACGATTTGGAACTGAAATGCTTAAAAAGACGACGGGCTCAGGAACTGACCACCGCGAATCGTCAATCTGATGAACTTCGGCAGTGTCTCGTATCCGTCTGGAACGATCTGGAACAACATCTTATTGACACTGCAATTGATCAGTGGCGACGTCGCTTGGCAAAATGTGTAAGCTTACGTGAAAAAGGAAGTCATTTTGAACACAAACTTTAAGCAAATAAAGGCACTGAAAAATTGTTTGCATTTAAGTAGTAAAAATGCAGCATTGATCGATTCTCACGTGTTTTTTAGTGTCTTCAGTTTCGCAAGAAAAGTATAACATACATGTAGGATGAAATCGATAATGTTTATTTCTGCTCTTTAGAGTATTGATTCCTGTTTAAAATAATGCAAAAAGTGTACAAATCGATAAAGAAATGACAGAGATATAGCTAAACATAAAGTGGCCCGGTTTTTTATGGCTCACAGTGTACATATAATAACTGTAATGGGATCAATAAAAATGTCTAATGTCTAATATCAGAGCGTGTGTAAGTGTGTGTGTGTGTGTGTGTGTGTTTGTGCGTATATATATGCAATTATGCATATAGCCTATATATATACCATAGGCATACGTAGCCTATGTAGGCCTAGGTCTATCTGAGTTTTTTGTAGGGCGCGTTTACTAGAATATTTCAAAACCGGTAATACCTAACTGCTATGCGCTACCTTACTGTACACAGAGAACTATGTACTGCAATTGTTCATTTACGCAGGGTGATCATGTTGCTCTTGTTGCTCCAGAGCAACTTGGAAGGGAGTTTTGCAATCGTGCAACATGGATGCAACGTCGTATAGGCTAGTCGGCCCCTCAACTTGGAACAGACTTGGAATCAGCGCTCGTGAATAAGCTGGTGCCCCGCGCTTGGCTTTCGAGTGGCGCTTTAGAAATTTCGAGTTTACGATCCCATTCAACCTGCGCGTATACAGCTTATCATTTCTATGCATGTACTTTACCAAGCGATTAAAAGCCATTCTAATCGACCAGTCTTTAATTAGCCATATAGGCCTAGTCATTTAGCAGCGAACAACACTGACGAGTTTTCTTGCATACGGCATATTAGTTAGCACTAACAATTAGCAAAAGCAGTGAATGATGGTGCAATAAAATATAAAGAAAAATCTCTTGGCTTAGATTCATCGCCTTACCTGGTGCTTGCTGAAGAATCATAAATATTGTTTTGTTCCTGTAAGTGCAAAACTCCTGAGGCAAGCGATGCGAAAGAAGTCCGACGAAATGTGTAGGCTAACCAAATTTTAACGTCATAGGAAGTTCGTTTGAAAGCTCAAGTTGACCCATCTGCTGAGAGTTACCTTCAATTGTTTAAAGATTCATTGCTTCTAAGTCCTAGGCGTCAGTACTGTTGTGTATAGGCCCACATGACGCTGAACTGACTGAGTAATGTCGTTAATGAAGTTTTGGCGACACGCTGAACTCATTAATCGTTCATTCAGATGTCAAATACCTGAGGAGTCATCTAAATGTCCGACGCAGCATAATGTCCAGCCATGCATATGTTCAAACGCTCTGGCGATGCCTTCGATGCCGGTGTTTGGCATCGAGAATGCGTTCAAGTCACGCCAAGTGACAGTTGCAATTAGCCAGTGCAGCTGCCACATGGGATCTGCTGCTGCATCTGCTGCATCTGCTGCTGCTGCTGCTGCTGCTGCTTCTGTTTTCTAGTGATGTGAGAGCGACACTCAAGCGAGCAAAGCCTTAGAAGAAAATCCGTAATCAGTCTCGAGTGTATATATCGACCGCGCATTTCTATGGTTTGATGCCGACGTGAGGTAAAAACGTCAAGGTATAAATGCGTGTTTGGATTGGATTGCAACTTAACGACAATCCACTGTAATCGTAATCGCAATCTCGAGATTTCTGTAGGCGAACAGAAATGTAAGATCGCTGGAAGCAGTAAATTAGCAGGTCCTCGGTCAAAGTCAAAACAAAATCTATAGCCTAATTATGTAGGCCTATGGTCATTTTTATTTTACTCCGGGTTAAGCTCAAGATCTTTTTTTGGTCGATCTACAGTCAGACTATACACTGCCGAGCGTGGTGTTAAGAATTCGAATAGCTAAAGAGACCAGAGGAAGGGATTTAGGACAGGATTTAGGACAGGATTTAGGACAGGATTTAGGACAGGATTTAGGACAGGATTTAGGACAGGATTTAGGACAGGATTTAGGACAGGATTTAGGACAGGATTTAGGACAGGATTTAGGACAGGATTTAGGACAGGATTTAGGACAGGATTTAGGACAGGATTTAGGACAGGATTTATGGAAGGCTTTCAGTTTTGAGTGAGATGCCTCTGTGAAGACTGCAAAATTAACATGCAGTTTTGTTGAGTGCCCTGGATGTACCATTTGTCGCAATTCTCGCAACATAGGCATAACCGAGTAAGCTCTACGCGTTCGTTTTGGAGATGAAAGATATATGTTAAAGATAAGGTCGTTATAGTTAGGGATGATTTTTGTAATGAAGTCATGGTTTTTGAAAAGCGAAGTCACTAAAGTGTGTTTGAATAGAATTGGAAATTATCAATAGACACGGAAAGGGAAACTATGTTGCTAATGATGATAGTCTGGCTCAGAGACTTGCGTTTAGATTAGTATAAGATGGATCAATTTCGCACTGTTTGCTAGAAGTGAGTTTAACACGTGTAGTAATGCAAGGAGGAGTCTTGGGAAGGAATGAGAAAACTCACGAACAGTGTGGACAGAGAGAGAGAGAGGTGGTTCTGGTCGGACTGAGGATCAACACCACAAAAACAAAGATTATGAAAATAGGAAAATGGGCAATGACTGAAAACATCACAGTTGGAGAGGATGTGCTGGAGGAGGTGGAACACTTTTGATATCTGGGAGGCACGTAATTACAAACAATGGTAGCTGCGATAAAGAGATTGGAAGCAGATTGGGAAAAGCCAACGCCACATTTGGGAGAATGAACAATATCTGGAAGAACAAAGAACTCAGTTTAGCAACAAAGACAAGATTGTACAGAGCTTTAGTGTTGACAACCTTGCTGTATGGGGCGGAGACATGGACTATGGCAAAAGCTAATATGAAGAAACTGGAGGCGGCACGTCATCGTTGGCAGAGAATGATATTGAAGATCACTTGGAGAGATAAGATCAGAAATGAGGAAGTAAGAAGGAGAACATCCATGGAGAAACTGGAGGACATGTTGGAGAAGGCGCGCTTACGTTGGTTTGGTCACTTACATAGAAAGAGAGGAAGGGGAACTGGATTGAACTCCGTCGGGATGGAGAAGAGGACGAGGAAGACCCAGGAAGACCTGGCGAAGTATACGATTACGCAGGATTTGGAAGACGGCGGAATGGCGTGGGAGGATGCTAGGATAGCTGCGGAGGACAGGATAACGTGGAGTGGCTGTGTCGCCCGGTGTCACGACAACTCGTCTACCGACAACTCGTCTAACGACAAGACTAGTGGTCCCCGGACAATTCGTCTACGACAACTGGTCTACAGACAACTGATCCAGAGCTTGAGAAATGGAAGCTGGATGAAAGTTTTTACAGATGAAATGGAGGTCTCCGAGGTTGGATTGATGAAAAAACGCAAGAGAGATGGAATCTGGATGATGGCTCTTTTACAGGTGAAATAGAAGCTGGATTGACGAAAATAACGTATGAGAAATAAAAGCTGGATGAAAGTATTTTTTGATCTAAAATAGAAGCTGGATTGATGAAAAAACGCTTAAGTAATGGAAGCTGGATGAGGGTATTTTTTACATCTGAAATAGAAACCGGATTTACGAAAATAACGGGTGAGAAATAAGAGCTGGATGAAGGTATTTTTAGATCTGAAGTAGACGCTAGAAGCATGTCGAAATACATGAATAAAATCATCAATCCAGCTTACATTTAAGCTAAAAAAATCATAAATCCAGCTTCTATTTCATCAATACTATTCGTCTGTAGACCAGTTGTCGTTAGACCAATTGTCCGGAGACGAGTTGTCGGTAGACGAGTTGTCGTGGAACCGTGTCGCCCGATGCGCTACCAGCGCGTGGAAGGACTAAGGTCTAAGGTAAGTAATGCAATTTCAATCTCAGCCGTGTGTTGGAAAACAGACAATCAGGACCGAGGTCGGCAGCTCTAGTGCACACTTGAAACGGCTCTATTAGTAAGTTGGATGGTTATTAATAATACCGTATCACGTCAGAGGACACTGTCGAAGTTCTCGAACAATCGGACTTCGAACTGAACATTCACCGAATAAGTTGCGTATTGCAACTAAAAGCAATTTATAGTTTTAGCTTCGAATCATTTTATTGAACAAAAAAATTCAATAAAACAGCACCAAATTTCTGGACTTGTCTTAAAGCACCTAATACCGACACTAGAGTAGGCCTAAGCTTAAGCATCTAATACCGACACTAGAGTAGCCTAAGTCGTTCTTACTCATGTGTTCAACCAAATCTAAACAGTACTGAATCAGTTATTTACGCCCATGGCTTAAAGTGTGGCTGGAGGTCATGGACGGCGTCCATGCACTTATTTTAAAATCTGAACGCCGTCCTGCCATGCACTTGTTGGCCAGCATAGCCTGGAAAGTAAGGGGCGTCCAGGCACTTCTTTTGGAAAGGTAAGGAGCGTCCAGGCACTTATTTTGGAAAGGTAAGGGGCGTCCAGGCCCTACTTTTGCAAAGGTAAGGGGCGTCCAGGCACTTATTTTGGAAAGGTAAGGGGCTTCCAGGCACTTATTTTTTCACATTTTAAGCACTGTTTACGCCACTAATGCATCAAGACCGTGCATATATTCACTACAGACCTATCATTGCAAGGATGGAAAGCGAGCCGAGTCTGTGACACCAGCTGGAGTGAAGGAAAATGTGGACCAATGTGAACGTGGATGCCTGCCTGCATTACACGCTAAGTCCATTTTAATGCATATAAAATATGCAACACTAAAGTGTTTTTGATCTTACACGTCACAACACGTCACCCAATGTATCCCGCACGCTATGAATATTCATTTCAAATCCCAAATTACTTCTAACTTAAAATGACACGCCCTGAAATAAGGTTCATTGCCGGTGTCACGTGATATTCTATCCCCCCCTTAAAGCTATCCGGGTGGATGAATTAATCTATCCCCCCCACGGATGGAATTAACCGGTCTAGACCATCCGGGGTGATAAACCATTCTATCCCCTTTATTGAAAAATGCGTATAATCGAAAATTGTATTTTGTAATCAAAATATAAAGTGACTTTAATTGTTTTAAGTGTTCTAAGCAATGTACAGAGAAAGGCAACTCGAATTTATTTTTGCGACTCTGAGTGTTTTTAAGTGTTTTAAATGCACTAATAAGTGTTCTAAAACCAACGCAAAAAGAATTATCTAGTAGGAATAAACATAAACATAGGCCTACATGTTGGTGTCATTGTTCAAAACAAAGCAGATGGAAATTAATTTGCAAAAATAAATACACGTGGAAGTGGTTTTTTCGACTTCTCTTCATTTGGGGGGATACGATTAGGCCTAATACGGGGGATACTCTATTTCGTGACACCGGATTTTCACGGTGAATGATAAGCGGATTTTTATTCTATTGATGCAGCGGTTCTGCATGGAGGCATATATGGATGATAGGGATGATAGGGATGATAGAGATGATAGAGATGATAGGGATGATAGGAATGATAGGGATGATAGGGCCGCAGAAATGCAGATGGAGGGACGTCACGGAAGGTTGAAATCTCGCTGGTCATCTTTTTAAAGCAGTCTAGAAATGATGTTCCATCTCGGTCTATTTATAACAAAGACTTCCAAAGTTAGAATCTATTGATGCATTCTTGGGAAACTATTGTGTTGCAGTTTGTGTTGCAAATTCTTTTAGACAAGCGGTTCCAATGATTATATCGAATGTTAATCTACTGCGTGTATGTAAGGTTCTGTGTTTAACAACATCCAACGGCTTAGTTTAACATCGCTAGATCGCTTACCAACAGTAGGCCTACTGCCTTCGCAGCACTAAAAGCTGAGACGACAGCAGACAAAACCCTGGAGAGTAAAGTAGGATCCACCCAACATTATCATGGGTCATCCAACAGGGAGTTACAAGTAGATTATGAATGACAAGTAGACTATGAGTGACAAGTAGACTATGAGTGACAAGTAAGACTATGAGTGACAAGTAGACTATGAGTGACAAGTAGACTATGAGTGACAAGTAGACTATGAGAGACAAGTAGACTATGAGTGACAAGTAGACTATGAATGACAAGTAGATTATGGGTCGAAAGTTGGTCAATCCAGTCTGCAAGTCTGCTTCCTGGCGCCAAGCCGATCAGAGAACCTAAGAGGACGCAGCGAAGTGGCGGAAATGGGACGAAGCACAAGATCACTCAGATACTTAGGAGGGTTGTAGGACATTAGCCCCCCTGGACATTATCCCCCCGGACATTGTCCCCTCCGGACATTAGCCCCCGGACATATTCCCCCCCCCCCGATTTTGCGTAGGACATTAGCCCCCCCCCGGACAAAGTCCCCCCCCCCTATGTGCAAATCATAGAAGAATGCCGTAACCGATAAGACTTGTCACTGGCATTCACATGCAAATGAAAGTACTTAGTGTCATTTAGGTCCTAATTGTATCAATAGGCCTAGGCCTAGACTTAGATTTGAAATGAACGAATGGGAATCGTATGTAGGGCCTAGGGCCTATACAGTCTATTGTTTAGTGTCTCACAACAAAGATTTGTTAACGTCAGTTAGGCTATGTCTCAGCTTCCTATACTTATTAGTGTCATTTCAATTCAAAATTAGATTCAATACATTAGAGAAATGAACGAATGGGAATCGTATACAGTAAGTAGGTCTACTTGTTAGTGTCAGTGTTGTGGCTACAACGAAGGTTTATTAACGACATTTACGTATGAGCTTCGTAGACTTCTTAGCGTCGTTTCAGACCTTTAAAATGTCTTATAATATACATATTAAACCTTCAATTAACTTAACATATTCCTACAGGATGTTAAACTAATGTGTAATGTATAGATATTCATATAACACAGTTCCATTAATTACATTTTGTGCATCACTTTTAGGTGATGCTATCATATACTGGGGGGATAATGTCCTACCCCGGAGGGGCTAATGTCCGGGGGGCTAATGTCCGGGGGGATAATGTCCGGGGGGATAATGTCCAGGGGGGCTAATGTCCGTTCCCCACTTAGGAGCAAGACCCAATTTAGACTTGAGGACCAAAAGCAGGACTTTAAATGGTATACGGGCCGAGAGAGGAAACCAGTGAAGTTGTTCAGTCATGAATGTAGAATTGTGGGGGAAATCGAGGAAGACGATCAATGAGCCTAGCAGCAGCATTGAGTACAGATTGCAGAGGAGCTAGCCGAACCTTAGTGAGGCCAACACGGACAGAATTACAATAGTCAATCCGAGAACAGACAAAGCGTGAACAATTGGGATAAAGATCAAAGGTGAGACAGATTTGTGAATAACCCTGAGACGACTATAAAGCTGGAAGTAGAAAGAGCGAATATTACTTATGTACATGCTGACAACAGCTCAAGATTTCTCCTGGAGGGATGTCATTCCTGGGGAATTACCCCCTCACCCCAGAGACGTCTAGATTAAACACTGTTTCTCTACCACTATGCGGTATTAAATACCGCATAGGGCCGAACCTTTTCAGAACACGTATTAGGAATGCATGTTGTACGTGCTTCTGTCAGGTACATCAAATTCTCTCGGTACACTGCTTGGTAACGACAAAAGGCACAACGACCCTGGCGCATGCGTTTGTGACATATACATGTGGGGGCTTAACCCCATCGCACATTAATCAGCTGCAATCTGTTCTTAATGCCGCGGCTAGCCTGATTGGCGACGAACCTAAGTTCGGACATGTGTCTAGCTTTGTACGGGTGGACCTGCGTTGGTTGCATACTATGCAAAAACGCATTGCATCCTAATGCCTGTGCTTAATTGTCTTGCAGACCGTGCTCCTGTTTATCTTAGAGAGCATTGTGTGCTGCTGCCATCCATATACGAGGTCGTAGATTCTTTCGCTCCGCACGCAAAACGACCACGTCATCCATATGGCTCAAAATGACACAGTGCTAAGTAAGAGCTTCTCTGTGGTCGGTCCATCTTTGTGCAATAGGTTGCCTAGCAACCTCCTTAATGGACTTCTCAGCCTCTCTTTTCCTCTTCTCTGTAAGCGCCTGAAAGCCATTCTTTTCGATCATGGTTTGGTGTTGTCCAGGCCCCAGAGCCACCGAGAGGGGAGTGGACAAAGGGGTAAATGCTCCGGGTCCAGCGACGTTTAGGAAACCGGCGGATGTGTGCTTATACAACGTCTATGATTCCAAAATATAAATTTTTAAATTAACAACTGAATAAAAATCATATAATAGTATATATATAGACCTATATATGAATATAATATATAAGAATATAATATATATGAATATGATATATATGAATATAATATATATGAATATAATATATATGAATATAATATATATGAATATAATAGACTATATATGAATATAATATAGGCTAGCGCGGTCGTGTGACTGGCGCCCAAACTTTGTCACTTCAATTTGAGTTTTGAACTCTTTCATAAAGCCTAAAGATATTTTAATCTGCGCAGGGGTCCGGAATGTCTGTCACCGGCCTTGGTGTTGTCATGTTGGAAGTTCCTTTGAGGAGTTTCTCTAAAGTGGCGCTATAAAAATTTACGATTACGATTATCAAAGAACCATAAAATGAAATTATACGAACAGAGGATAATGATATTATGTAGGCTAGTTATACACCGAAGAGGATGTTATATCAAACAGCTGCCAGCATTTGTTGTAAGCCCATAGGCCCTCCCTATTTTAAGCCCAACAATAGGTCTATAGCCCAGATTGGAAATTGACATCAGAAGAATTATTCATCCAATGGATTCTGCTTTAGAAAGAGTCTTAGTCAGTTGCTTAAGATACAGAGTAGCGTACAGAGCTGATGTTTTACGTCGGTGCTTTGTATGACGATTTTTTTAGATCTATAGACCTAACTACGGCGCTCTGTCTCCTTAATTATGTACCACCTTGTCGCCATAATAACCAACCGTATAGTCTATACATGACCCCTAACATCTATCTCACTGCATGTGTTTACGAGTTTACGCTGAGGCGCAGCTAGTCAACTATAATAGGCCTACCACCACGACTGTGACAACGCAGTGGTTACCCAAAACACAGATGAAAATCAATGAGAAATAGTGAGTCATAATTTATTATGAGGCGTTTCTTGAAGGAGAACTTCCAGAAGGTTTTTGAAGAAAAAAAATAACGAAGTCTTGACGAAGCAGAATTTCTTATGACGTAGATGTATATATAAACGGTCGAGAGAAGAGAGAGAGAGAGTGAGAGAGAGAGAGAGTGTGAGAGAGAGAGAGAGAGAAAGAGAGAGAGAGACAGAGACAGAGACAGAGACAGACAGAGACAGACAGACAGACAGAGACAGAGACAGAGAGACAGAGAGCGAGAGAGAGAGAGAGAGAGAGAGAGAGCGACCTCTTTTGTGATCTCTTGACATCACCATTTGTTTCGTGTCAACTCGAGACCGCTATAGCATTAGGTCCATCCATCAAATGCCTCCCTCGCCACCACGGGGCGCTGCATTCGGCGGAGGCGTTCTGTATGATCCACTTACGAAGGTCACTCTACAGTCTACAGTATTAGTAACCTACGTTTTCTCTGGGTAGTGACGACTGACGACGTCTCATTGACACCAGGCTCCCCTATAGGTCCTACCTATTCTTAGCCTGCATGCTCTTACGAAATGGCCTAAATATGTTGACTTTATGTGATGCTATTGGATTTTGTAAATCGAATTTTCAGAGATATCTGAATCACGCTATCTGAATAGTCGTAGCCTTCGGATCCCCCCCCCTAGATATGGTTAATAGAACTGGGGCGTTCAGCGTTTGGTGAAGAAAGAAACAGATGGTCTTGCATATAAATAGTTTACTTTCGGTATTTTCAATATGACGATGACATAGAGAAGAGGAAATCCTACCTTCATTAGGATTGAAGCTGTGGAGGCTGCGCTGCACTCTGCAGCGAAGGTGCAAAGTAGCCTAATCTCGAGTCCTGTCTCTGTATACGTTTTGTTTATATTTAAGTCATTGTCTCTCTTTCTATCTCTCTATCTAACTGTCTACCTTTATATCCATTTGTCTATTTATAAATCCAGCCATCTATTCGTCCATCTATCTATCCCTCTCTCCGTTTCTCTCCGTCTATCCGCCTCTGTCTGTCTGTCTGTCTGTCTCTCTCTCTACTTACCTACCCACCTACCTACGCACCTATCTACCCTAGGCTGCCCACCTACCTACCTATCTACCTGCCTACCCAACCCATCCATCCATCTTTTTTATCTTTCTTTCTCCCTTCTATTAGAGGCCTAATGACAACATTGCCACCGTCATTGTCTTTAATCAGGGGCGCAGTTGAGTTAATGTTCCGTCCATCTATCCAGCCATCGATCCATCCATTCTTACTAGCAGTTCTCGCAGGCGGACGAGTCCAATCATGGCGGACGAGTCCAATCATGGCGACCATCTCGCCCTATCTGGCATTCCGTTAATATTTCACACTTTTCCTATACACCATGGTTTAATAAAAAGTAAGCCAAACTGGTTTTTTCACATATCTCTAATGCCTGATGATTAATAACACCAAAGATTTCCAGATATTTAGATAATTGAACCAACAATATGATTCCAACATATGTCATAAATTTGAACGGATATAGAAAGATATAAATTTTTCAAATTCATCTGCCGAAATCTAAGCTTTCGGCAGGTCTAATATCCATGGTGTTCGTTGCGGTTTCGACGCTTGGTCGTTCGCATTTGGTCTTCAGTGATCCTGGAGTAAAATTAACTGAGTCTATTATCTCAACGTTCTGCTGTCACAACATCTTCCACCTGTTATAAGAAATGTATTCAGCCCCAGAAGGCTATTTTCTGTTCAGCAGGACCACAGTGTGGGATGGACTGGATCAGAGGATTATCGACGATGCTGTTGTCCAATGTTGCCAGCGGCTACAAGTGCTGTTGTGGTGTGGTGTGCAAGCAGAAGGAGGACATTTTGAGCATCTTGTTTATTTAAATAATCCACCCATACTACTTAGAGTTTCTTCACAAAAATGTTAAAGACTCTTTTCATGTTTGAAGTACTTTTTTACAAAAACCAAAAGAAAATTGTTCGTGAGCTTAAATTTCGGCAGATGAATTCTAAAGTTTCATATTTTTCTATCCGTTCAAATTTATGGCATGATATGTTGGAATGATATTGTTGGCTCAATTCTCTAAATGTCGGGAAGTTTTTAGTATGATTAATAAAAAAAGCACTAAAGATATATGAAAAACAGTTTGACATACTTTTTATTGAACCACTGTGTATAATTAAGGATTGCCACAGCTGGATTTTCCGCGCATCTAATTAAGCGTTTGCAGCCTACAATATTAGCTAAAAGTCTTGAATATATTTTCACACAAGGAAATATTTCTAGACCGAAAAGTTTATTGCCTAAATTTGGCTGAAATGATCGACTTTCCCGAATGATGACGCTGACAGTGACGCCTATGATTACGATTACACTGACGCTGTGAATATATTATGATGACGAAAATAATAATGATGACGATGTTGTTGCATGATTTATTGACGCCTTCACATCTGAGATGAGGATGAAGCGACATCTACGAAAGATGTATAAGGGAGGAAGATGGCATAAGGGTGACAGAAACATACATAGATAGATGGATAGATGGATGGATGGATAGATGGATGGATGGATGGATGGACGGATGGATGGACGGATGGTTTCAGAGGAATAACTGAGAAAGTGTTACCAAGATGTGGAAATGCATGGGGTGGTTCTTGTCAGTGGAATTTCTTTTTTGTTTTATTTTTCGCCTCTTCACCCCGCTTCAGGGTGAGGGGAATTGTCCAACCATTCCACTGGGTGCTCCGGGTGACCCTCTGTCTAGGTGCAAAGTTTCATGCAGGCCAATTACTGCGAAACTGTGGGCGTGCATTCTTGAAGCCATACATTTATATACACATGTCCACATACGCTACACGCATTCTTCTTTATCAATAGACTAGAGATGTATAATTGACGATGATAATTACGAAAAAATTACCAAAAGGATGATGATGCTGATAACGACGACGACGACGACGTCGACGTCGCTTATAATTATCATCATCTGAACATAGCTACATGTATAGACAGTGACTTACTCTGATTGCAGATGATTTGTCGTTGTGTCAATGCGCTCCTTCAAACGATTTCAGATAAGCATTGAAAAGAAGTTCGTCCAATCTCCAGCAGCCACAGATCGCGTATAAGCCTTAGTTCTTCTTCTCTATACTGTCGTTCAACTGATGAATTGAATGAGGTGAGACGAAGATACAACAGCAAGAGACTTTTTCCCTCTCCTCCACCTCCTCCTCCTGCTCCTCCTGCTCCTCGTCCTCTTCTTCCTCTTCCCACGCACAGTCCGCTCTCTTCTTCTCCTATATTTATTTATACGAACCGTGTTTCCACTGTTTAACTGATGTTGAAGACGACGGGAGATGTTCTATAAGTAACTGTTATAACAGGAGGAGAATAAATGCATCAATCACGAAGACGACGAAGACGATCGACGGCAAAAATTCCCCTTCTCCCCATCTCCCTCTATTCCTCTCTCTCTATTCCTCTCTCTATCCCTGTCTCGGCCACAGACACTAAATTCAGCAGCCCTGGTGGTTCCAGAAGGATCTCGATGTATATGCAAAGGCATATACATGCAACCTCTACCAACCAACCGACCGATGGATGGATGGATGGATGGATGGATGGACCAACGCCCGATGGACCAACGGCCAATGGACCGCTCGATGGACCGGTCGTCGTCGTCGTCGTGCGGCGGAGTTGGCTCTCTGCCGCGGATGGATCGACCGCCAGCGCCGCCTAGAACCCTAGACCTTCGCAGGCGTCGTCGTCGTCGTTGACTGCGTTGACAACGCTTGCTCAACTGAAGTTTATCTAGCGTCGTTAATTAGCGGCTTCCCGTACACGCCGTCGATAAATAGACGCTCGACGACGTTCACGCTATTCGGTCATCGAGTGTTCAGAGGGGAACCACCCCACCGCCACCCCCGTTTTATCTGAGATCGTTGGGGGTAGGTGGGTGGGGGAACCGGTGGGCTCAGCGACAGCAGAAATCATCGGCTGAACGATAGCACGAATAGGACGACTGCTGCCGCTGCAGTGTTGCAGACCATCCATACTCGATGACTACGACGGCCATCCAAAGACCTCTTTATCCGCATGTCTATCTGTCTGTCTGTCTGTCTGTATATCTACCTGTCTGTCTGTCTGCCTGTCCTGTCTGACTGTCTGTCTGACTGACTGACTGACTGACTGACTGTCTGTAGACAGACAGGCTGAAGTATACGTTTGTGTCCGACTGTCGGTCTGCCTGTTTTACTGATTGTCTGTCTGATTGTCTGTCTGTCTGTCTGTGTTTGTCTGTGTTTGTCTGTGCGTACGAAGGAACGCTCGATTCGACGCAGATGACGATTTACGATCGCTGACTGAGTAGCAAATGTCAAGAGAGCGTCACACACAAGAGTCATTGTCGTCATCGTCATCTAACGTCAAGCGCAAAGCTCGAGGGTACGCGTACCCTAAAATAGAATACGTTAAAATACGTACGTACCTTTCAAAAAATAGAATACGCGTATGGTACGTACATGTAGGCTACCATACACGAAAATTTTATTTATGCATGGTTTACTCAGCGACCCATAGCCAACTTATAACCTGACGTCAACTGTAGGCCTATGCGTCATTGAAACCGGTACTTCCGGTAGCGTAGCAGTAAATTTAATTCGATAAATTCTTTGGTTATAATTAATTTAATGCAAATTGTACTGTCTTTCTGATGAGAGCTAAGTAGGCCTACACATCGCTGGTTTGCAAATTGGTGTAGCCTAACTCGAAAGTTGCAGTAGGCTATATCTATAATTATAGCCTACGCATCAGTCAGCGAGTCAGCGATGCCCAGAGAACCTGGGAAGGAATGGACGCACGTGAAAGTTTTGAAAAATGCGAAAAACAATTATTTGATTGAATACAATTTTTCGACAAGCAGTTCTGGCTTGGATCAGGCAATAGCACAAGAACACATCTTTGAAGTGCTGCAGCAGAACTGAGACGACTGACTGACATTAGTGCATTAAGTGCAATGTATGCTGGATAAACATAGACCTACAATATAGCATTGCAGCAATTTACTACGCTGTATATTGGGTGGTGAGTGTTTGCTTAAATTAAATTCAACATTCTTATAATGAGCAATGACGTGGTTAACGTATTATATTTATTGTTTACGTACCCTAAAATAGGGTACGTTAAAATACGTACGTACCTTTCAAAAAATAGAATACGTACGGTACGTACCCTCGAGCTTTGGTCAAGCGTCATGTGATGACGCTTTCCAGTGTGCACTGCCAATCCATCCAGATTTTATAATCACAGAACAACTCTGACGGTCATAATTATTAGGGGTCATTTACCCATAGTCTCCATATTCTCCATATATAATTTTTCTCTATTATATTCTGCATAGTCAGTATAGTCACTATAGACTATAATATACGAGATGTGTTACCCGGCGTTGCCCGGGAAATTTAGGGTTTTAAACAATACTCCACTGTGGTACCCATCGTTGACCGCTAAATTTCGGGTTTTCGCCAACCCTCCACCCCACCCCCGCTTCCCCCCCCCCCAAAAACGTGGCCCGCCCCTGCGTGGCGCTACGGACATTATTACTGGGCAAGTATGACGTCATGCGTACTGTAGACTCTTTACTTAGCGTGAGCGGTTATTGATGAAATCTGCCTTAAAATGCTAATAACTCTTGTTTTAAAGTGAATTAAAAGCTGAAAATAGCTGCGTTTGCCTTATAATTTGGGTAAGAATCAATTTCAAAAATTTTGGTAGTCCTAAACCGACGCTGTTTCATTTCCGAGCCTATTTTGTCAAAATCCGTACAAACAAACATATAGAATTTCGGAATTATAATATAAGATGCACATTTAGACTGATGCAGGTATGCAACCGTGCAACTATACATATAATCATCAATCATCAATATCCTTAGGCTCAATGCCCGTAGGAGTCCGACGCCACTCTCCGTCTGATTCTGTCTCGCGCCATGTTACCCAGCTTCAAGCGGTCCGGTCAGCCGGTCTGCTCCACACCATTAACATCTTGGAGCAGCTAGACCACCATGTCTGATTGAAGAGAATATTGGGAGAGAGGCACGAAGGACAACCTGGGTCAATGCCCGTATGTGTCCCACAAGGCTGTTTTTAAGGAATTTTTAGAACTGCGCAACCCCTTCTTTTCCTTCCCATCCTCCATGGTAAATTACTTCCAATCGGATGACAATGACCTTTTTTGCTTGTTTTAACTGCACAGAACTTGTGACAGAAGTGCTTCTACAGCTGCACAAATCCATTTAGAACTGCCCATTTTGTGTACAACTGCACGTTAAAAAAAGCCCTGGTGTCCCATGCTCTCTCCTCCGACTCTCTCCACCGGTCTGTCCTGACCGGCCTGTGCATGTCTGCTTCACATCATGACACCTTGAAGCATCTGGGTCGCTATGTCACTTGTGTCGTGGTTTTTGCGGATTTCGATCGTCTTGGTCTTTTACTGCCAGTGTAGGCCCTATCGCCACCCATCTGGCAAACCTTCCGCCTTTTGCCCGGGTTTAGGACCGGCGCAGGGGGCGTTGTTGGTTCCTTGTGGCAGAGGATGGATGCAGTTTAACGTCGTGCCCATGACTAAAATATACATATGCATAGCCTATATTTAATTATTATATAACCCTGCGTGTTGGCTACATAATTAAACTGTGATCGGTTTGAGTATATACCGTATATAGTTCGATATCCTTGAATTGTTGGCTCCACGGTTTACGGTTCCCAAGAGACAAACAGCAAATTATAATTTATGAATACTATATTATATAGGCCTTGTTAGGAAATAACCGTCTGTTTGTTGGGAAACAACCAAAGTGAAACACGTGTCTTCATTATATAAGCTTACTGATCATTCATTGCGACAGTCATCTCATGAGGCGATATATCCACTGTCCGCGACCCCGCTGGGGGGGAACTTTCCTCCTGAGGACCAGTATACAGCCATCGGTGACACGATGCAGTCATCCGTTGTTAATTCTATCAGCTCCATCAACGCCGAGCGTTGGTGAAGCTCACGCTGACCCATAAACAGTACCACCACCACCACCACCACCACCACCACCACCACCACCACCACCACCACCACCACCACCACCAGAAGCATGCAGCAGAAGCACCACCACCACCACCACCAGAAACATGCAGCAGAAGCACCACCACTACCACCACCACCACCACCAGAAGCATGCAGCAGAAGCAGTAGTAGCATCTCTCATCAACGCATTCGTCCTAAGCCGACCCGATCATTGCTCATCCATCTGTGCGGTCGGGCTTAGTCCGGCTTACTACAGCAGATCCGGATTGACCGGCTTAAGCGGCTTCAACAGGCCACAGTGTCTTATTGGTGACATCGCAAAGATTGACCGCAATGTCTTGCACTCTGTGTGGATCGAGGTTCTATACACTGCATGACTAATTCACTCCTATGCGCATCTAACCTCAGATCTCTTCTTTTGTTTTCTGGAGGCGCCTTATTTCGGGAGAGGCTCCCGTGTAGTTCGGGGTCTATATCTGGGTCTTATAAAGGTCGCCGTCCCCTACGCTCTTCCACCCAAGGAGATCTGATGGTTTCCTTATCCCAGTGCAACTACATTGCATGCGGAAAAGCGTTTTCTTTATTATATACCTTGTGACGTGAAACGCGCCTCCACAGGATATATATATATAATATATATTGTATATACGCTGCTTCCCTCCTTACTTCATGCTCTGGACTGGCACTACATAGGACAATGTATAAGGGCTGGAAGGGGTTTGAGAATTGAGACCATAGTTTAGCAAACTTTAGCATATAAAATCGACAAATCATCCAGAAATATTTCATCGACCCATCAAATAAATATCTCCATAATTTCTTATTTCGTTTGGACCAGTATGCCCCTGTGGACCTACGTATAACCATGTTTACACTCATACCGGTCGGCCTACATGAATCCATTGCATAGGCCCTATGCCTACCTCTCTATAGTCACCCATGCATTCGATAAGAAAAGCATAATTATGGACCCTAATGACTATAAATTCATATAAAGAGTAGGACCTATTAAGTGTTAGTATCTATATAGTCCAATATAATGAAATACCGGTAGGGGCCTACGTGAAATAAACCGTGCTGCAGGTAGATCGGTTAAACAAAATGTCTTCTTCGAAATGCTATGTTTATGCGTATGTATACGCTGAGCGCAAAGTTCGCTCGAACGCTTTTGTTTACGTTCAGACCATTGCTGATCTGCATGTCCATCTATAATCATAATTATTTGGGAGAGCCGTGCGGACGTCGTAATTTTCGGTCGGTCTTCTGTGGAAGTTTTCGTTTGATTGTGGACGATATTAAGAGGATTCGTTCTGTCGTTGAAGACCCGTGGTCAATGTTTGAGATCGTCGGTTGATCATCGGCAAACAACTCTCCTCCTGCTGCGTCCTGCAGACCTGCTCAGCTCTTGCATGAAAACGTCAGGCACACACAAACACACACACACACACACACACACACACACACACACACACACACACACACACACACACACACACACACACACACACACACACACAGACTATTTTCGTCTGCAGCAGCGGCAGCAGCGACCTGCTCTCAGCGCTTGATATTTGCTGACGAAGCAGCAACGAGAGTCAACGTCTTTGTAGCTTCATCGGCTGTCAACTAATACTTTGTCGTTTGATGATTAAGCGGACCAAACAAATGGCCTCTTAAACTATATGATTGCATACGCTGATTGCTATTATTCTAAGGTATACATGATAGGTAACCTATCGTGTACACGATAGGCAACCTATCGTGTACATCGGTATATGACAATGTTAAATCTACCCTGATTGTACGTTGGCCTATTATACACCGAGTGCCTCAATACCGAATGCCATAATTATTGTATGATACCAGTGATACTAGGGTTAGTGTCTGCAGTCTGTAGGTTAGGTTAGTCTGGTTAGACATGTATAGATCCTAATCATCCTATAATAATTATATAATGGTATTCGAATGGGTCGGTGCGGGCGTGGCCTAATGATAAACATTGTAGGCTAATGTCCAATGTCGTAGATCTGCATCGACCTGCGTTGACCTCTATCGACATCAAATCAAATCAAATCAAATCAAAGACCATATTAAGGCAAGGTAACAACCGTTGTACATTGAAATTGTCAGTGAATGTCTCTCATTCAATGTCCCTACACACTTCAAGCGCTGTAACTGCTGCGACCGAGGATCACATCACTTCAAGTGATAGGATCTGTTGCTTTTTCGATCCCACACAGAGTGATTATGCAATGCAATACATAGATACATAGGTCGCTTATACAATACACTTGCATTTAAAGGATGGCTCCTTTCCAAGGTCAAAGTGAACACATGACATGAGATAACCTGACGACGACTCTGACTCAGACTATGACTCAGACTATGACTCAGAGTATGACTCAGACTATGACTCAGGCTATGACTCTGACTATGACTCTGATGATGACTCTGGGCAATTGTCAGTGAATTACTCTCATTCAATGTTCGTATATACATAGCAGTGATAGTACACACACTACAAGCTGTAACTGTTGCGGACGAGGATTGTATCCGAACTCAACGCGTTCCAGGTTCGATTAATGCAATTTCCGCTAAAAATTGTTAATTTGCTGAACACATGTATCGCATTCTATATGACCCTATGCAATGCTCTAGGAGCTTTACTTAAGCAAGAGCCTTTCAGAAGCGCTCCCAGTGCGGGCAACCCAGAAAGAAAATGCAAGATTTGCGGCCAAAAAAAGATTAGTAGAGACTACTGCAGAGAAAGGCGGAGCGAACTGATGATGGAAGTCCATTCCATATAGAGAGGGGCATGCTATGCACGCAAAGCATCTGGATTGAGTCATGGCAGTCCTGACGCGGGGAACAAAGAGGTCAAGCCGATAATAGAAGATCTAAGTCTAAGTCTCTAAGACGACGCTACGAAGTGGCAGAGATGGACGAAGCATTGGATCACAAGATACTTCGATCGGAGCAAACCCAATTGAGACTTAAGAATGAAAACAAGAACTATGATTTATATAACGGGCAAAGAGAGGAAGCCAGTGAAGTTGTTCAGTCGCGAATGTTTATAGAGGTGTTGAAGAATCGAAGAAGACAGGCTATCAGTTTTGCAGCTGAATTGAACACAACGACATAAATAAAACAACTGTTCAGAAGCACATTATATGCCAATATTATAGACTTAGACCTTAGCCTAATAGGCCTACATGCAATCATCTCACGTTACCAAAATGACAGTTAGATTTACACGTGTGGCATCGACGGCCTATATTTGTCCGTCCATGACTCATCATGAATCCGATATGTAGCTCTTGTGAGTCTTGTCCACTCATTTAATTGTGTCGTCACGATTCAACTTTAAATTATTAGAGTTCAAAGCTGATCAGATCAGATCTATTCATCGTCCATGTGATATATGACGAATGTCATAGCGAATGCTCAGTCTTCACTGCCATGGATGCTTTTCTGTAGCTAATGTCACAGACTTCATGCTTTCAAAATGACACATTTAGACCTAATCTTTTCCAGACTAATTAGTTCAATTTCCAGTAGCTGTTCCTGCATACGAGACGAATGCAATTATTGATTTTTATAGTCTAGCCCGCAGTATATATTTAGATAATTAGGCCTATTTATATGAATATATATATATAGGCCAACTTCTATAGCTTACAGTATGCACTCCACTGCGTGTTATTTATTCGAGCATTGAGCCTCTTCTGACCAATTGTTTGTTTCTGTGTCCTTTGTTTTTTGCACAATAACTATCCTCACCTTGCCAATTCATTATCATCAGTTTTAATTAAACCTACTGTTCTCCATATTCTGTATCGCAAATTATTGAAGACATCTTTCTCAGGTACGGCCGCTTTTGATGTGAATTCGTAAATCAGCACAGCACAAGCAGGTATAGGCCTAGGCCTATCGGTGAATAATGAATAGAGAAAGCAACGGTAATGGCAAAGTAGGCCTGATTACGTTCGTGGGATAGGGTACAATTATTTTGTAGCACTTAGCCTTAATGCCCACCTGTTATGTAGGGCGACGATTCCTATAATTATAATAAGAGGTGTCTGAAGTAAATCATGCCTGGCGGAAGGAATTCACCTTTGTCGAATAATTCAGAAAGCAACAAAAACGGGATGCACATAATGACACAGATAGCAACTGTCACGTTTCTGCCTCCTCTGTCGCCTCCGCCAGCCCGCTCCCCGTCCGTCCGTCCGTCCGTCAGTCCCCCCCTCTCTCTCTCTCTGTCTCTCTCTCTGTCTCTCTCTCTGTCTGTCTGTCTGTCTCTCTCTGTCTGTCTGTCTGTCTGTCTGTCTGTCTGTCTCTCTCTCTCTCTCTCTCTCTCTCTCTCTCTCTCTCTCTCTCTCTCTCTCTCTCTCTCCCTCTCCCATAGCCCACTCTTTAATACCAAAAACAGCAATCAGAATTTTATGACCGATGCCGATTGGACCGAGACAATAATAGAAATTAATACCTGCAAGCCAAGGATTTCTAAGCATCGTCATGTGAAGAGATCTTTTTCAGAACTACAGCAGCTGCCACATCATCATCATCATCGTCGTCGTCGTCGTGGTCGTCGTCGTCGTCATCGTCGTCATCATCATCATCATCATCATCATCATCGTCGTCGTCGTCGTCGTCGTCGTCGTCGTCGTCATCATCGTCATCATCACGATTGATGATGATGGTTCTCTGCCCGAAGGCAGGTTCATTGGCTTTACGCCCCTGGGGATGAGATGAGTGAGGTGGTTTCCCGTTGCCTTCCTCACAGACAATGATGGGTAAGCAACTTGCCCAAGGTCGCTCCGCAGGAGCTTGCGCCCCTGCGTCCCACACGTGCTAGCCCGAGATATCTAAATCTCTGAATGTCAACTCCCAGCCCGGGGCTTGAACCGCAGTCCGTTGCAACCAACAGACGAATGCCGCTCTCGCTTACCGGTGTAGCTAACTAGGCCAGCACGATTAGTTCATCGTTACTATCTAATCTATTGTAGAATTTCACATACAAAAATGAAACTTCAAAATGAAACCCCCCCTCTCACTTCTTAGATCACGTGTTAGCAAATGCATTATTTCACGTTTACATTATTTTGTTTAGGTGTAGCCTAGTTCAAACATCCAAAGCACCTATATCTGAATACAGGCTTGGGCAACACCGAGAATATTCGGTACCTAAAGCGGAAATACAGTGATCATTTAACAAAGATGTTAAGTAATTTAAGTCATTAAACCTAATATAACCCAATGAATTAATAGTAATATATTATTTTCATCATCATCATTTACAAAGACATCAATTGAATCACAGTCTAAACTCCCAATCCAAATGCAGAATTCAAGTAAAACTCAACAGACCGAAGAAAACAAGAAGTCAGCCGACCGTGGGAAAACAAGTTGAGAAAGATTAGACTGAATTTCAAACAGTGATCGATAGAAGAATACAAGTTTTGGAAAACAGAACTAGGAGAAGAGAATAGGAAAATGCTAAAGCAGAGCCATTCGTCTGATCGATATCGTGATCTGCATCAGGGCTGTACACGAGGGTATACGCGGGTATACAGCGTATACTCATGCACCTCCGGCGAAAAACGGCACCGTATACTCACCTCCCGAAAAGTAGGGTATACGCGGGAAAAAAAGCAGGGTACACCGTACACGCTAGTAAATCAGGCGCACACGGCTGTTTAAGATGGTTTTTTGACCGGATGACTAAAAAAGGTCGTCAGATGATTTTTTTAGACGGCAAAATAAACGATATTTTTCCGGGGGGACGGAATTTTCCCGAGATCAGCGTGTACTCACCTCAAAATTTACCAGTACAGCCCTGATCTGCATCGCGATACTTAGCATCCTTACATGACATGATGATTTTATCAGAGCGGATACATGCATGGTATACGTCGCACATTCATAGAAACTCAAACAAACCTATAGTTGCATCCACGAGACTGACGAGAGTCGGTCAACTGGATCGTCTTTGTCTCTCCTCTCCGGAATTGCAGTCATCCTTCAAGTAAAGAACTTCATTCTTCCAAACGGTCGATTGCTGCCGGAAACAAAATCCCGGTCAACAGCCAGCGCGCCATGTCAGATGCCAGAGTAGCGGTGCAATGCCTGTGACGACGGTGCCAAAGCTAATAGCTACTTAATGCTACAAGATTCTAACAGTCTCAACACTACAAGAATTCTATCGACTACGACACTAATATACTAATACTGACGACGCCCGTCAATCCCTGACAAGAGGCTGGTGCCTCGTGTCAGGATTTGACGGTGCCACATCTGACAGAACTGACACAGCTAGCGCCATGTCAGATGCCAGAGTAGCAGGTCGTCAGTGGCGACGTCGCCAGAGCTAATAGTCACTTAACGTTACAAAGTCCTAACGGTATACTAAAAAAACTACCACAGTCCTATATAAACCATATACTAGCTGACGCCTTGTGTCAGGGAGACGGTGCCAGAGCCGACAGAGCTGGCAGGCGGCCAGGACGGACGGTGCCAAAACTGCCGGACAAGTCTCTGACCTCTGTAATAAATTTATCAACACGCACACGTTACATAATTTCTATGCATTTAAGTAGCGCCTTAACAGAGTTCTTCAAGTCGATGAAACATAGCCTAGTAGGGAATGCAATAGATCAAAAATCGCAGAATTATTTTTGCATACTTCCGAGTATTCTAGTGACTACCATTGTCGATCTATTTTCACATTGAAATGATGAGAAACTCTCAGCATCAGAATAATGAGACTAAAAAGCAAATTCTAAAACATTATAGAAACCAATTACATGCAGCAGCAGCAGCAGCAGCAGCAGCAGTGGCGTAACAACCATATAACGAAGGTGGACAAAATCCACGGGCCCCCGAGACCCAAAGGGCCCCCAAGCTTATTAAGTAAAAAGTGACATGTATTTTTTCGGAGTTTTTCCGTTTTATAGTTAATTTCAGATTGTAGAGTCTAGGCCTAGCCTGGATACGACCGACGCATATGACAAATGATACGCATGTGTTGTGTATGTCTGGACTGTATGGGTCATCGGATGTGAGAGCATTTGACCCGTAGTAGACATCAACACTTAGTTGTATGTTAGGGGCGGGATCTACGGTTAGGGTATACTACGTTAATTCATGGAGGTCTAAGTTCATCCGAGTGCCCGACACAGCGTTAAGGAATGATGCTTGAAATAGTATCTGCTTTCTTTTCCCCTCCCTCTAATTCTAGCCGTCTGTGTGTGTCTGTCTATTTGTCTGTCTGTCTGTCAGACAGAGAGAGAGTGGTCTGTCTGTCTGTCAATCTGTCTCTCACTCTCTCTGTCACTCTCTGTGTGTGCATTGTGTGTACCTGTCTTTGTCTCTGTCTGACTGTCTCTGTCAGTGTGTCAATATGAGCCAAGTGTTGAAGTGACTGATACACACTGCATATTGCAGTGTTCATTCCTTAAGGCTCATAATAATAGTCACTGCATTCATTCGTTTACTTTTATCTGAATTATCACTATGGCGGTAACTAAACGAAAATAATCATCATATAAGATGAATGCCATATGAAACGCACGTAGGCCTACAGTTCTGGCAGTCAGAAGCGAGAAGAGAAAAATCAAAAAATTTAGGCTGCTGCGTTTGCGAACAGTAAGGCTAGAATAGCCAAATTCACCAAGTAATTCTATGAAGAACTACTGTAACAGACAACAGTGAGTATACATTACAGTCACGTACGTGTGTGTACATATAGACCTTTGTATGGTTGTCACGACAACAGACTGGTCTACAGACAACTCGTCTAACGACAACTGGTCTACAGACAACTGGTCTAACAACTGGTCTAGGCTACAGAGAACTGATTCAGCGCTTGAGAAATGGAAGCTGGATGAAAGTTTTGTGCAGCTGAAATGGAGGCTAGATTGCTAAAAAAAACGCAAGAGAAATGGAAGCTGGATGAAGATTCTTTTACAGGTGAAATATAAGCTGAATTGACGAAAATAACGCATGAGAAATAGAAGCTGGACGAAGGTATAAATTTTAGATCTAAGTCTAAAATAGAAGCTGGAGTGATGAAAAACGCTTAAGAGATGGAAACTAGATGAAGGTATTTTTATATCTGAAATGGAAGCTGGATACACGTTGAAATACATGAGTGAAAATCATCAATCCAGCTTCCATTTAAGCTAGAAAACCATTTAACATTTTTTCATAAATCCAGTTTCTATTTCGTCAATAGTACGAGTTGTCTGTAGACCAATTGTCGTTAGACCAGTTGTCTGTACACCAGTTGTCGTGGAACCGTTTTCTTGTTTTGCATTGAACCATTGATGTGTCTTAACAATAGATTATTGATGACAGTGTTTAATACTGACATTCATAAAGTGAAACGTTATGAAAACTCACCAGTAGGCCTATACTATTGCGCTGCCAAATTACTTCAGATTTATAATAGGCGCTCTTGTTTTAAAATAGCCATCTCATTGTTTTCACTGTTTAGTCTCGTTAATGGATAGGGGGCCCCCAAGCTGAGAATGTCCACGGGCCCCCGGCACAGTTGTTACGCCACTGAGCAGCAGCAGATGAATGATACTCAAAGAAACCAATTGCTGCATAATATCATATCTGAAGAAAACCACGATTAAAACAGAGTGTTTTCTACGTGTTGCCCATTTGTTTCAGTTTGTGTTTCAATGAGGGAGCTAAAGCCTAACCAAAAGAAACTGACAAAGCAGAGGCAAATCTGAAGCACGAAAGAATAGAGGTAAAGACAGACCTAAGACAAGGAGAGAAAACAGAGATGCAGACATATAACGCAAGGAACAGACATGCATAAGACAATGGACATACCTAAGACAATGTAATGACAGGCGGCCAGCACGGACGGTGCCAAAACTGCCGGACAAGTCTCTGGTCTCTGTAATTTATCAACAAGATCACGTTCTACGGTTCTATAACTTCTATGCATTTAAGTAGCGCCTTAAGATAGCTCTGTAGGTCAGAGAGACAAGACAGAGGCAGACAGACGAACGACAGGAAAAACAAATGGAACACATCTATAAAGATTCAAGACCAGATCAAGAGATAAATCATAAAAATAGGAATAAAAAAGAGAAGCAGAGTCCGACGGAATTAAGCACAAGAGAAACTGATAAAGCCAGACAGACCTTACAAAGCAAAGCAATAGAAAGCAGAGAGACCGACAGACCTATGCATATGATTAAATAAGTTAAGAGAAGAAAATAATGAGGCAGTAGATCTAGGAAGAAAGAGAAAGAGATCAATATAGGCAGACATTGTCAGGCAGTAAGTCATGGAGTAATAGCAAGAGCAAGACAGTGAGACAGATGGATCTATAATAATGGTTTTTGTCCGGGGGTTTGTCCTGATTAATGTCCTAACTCCTCAGAGTCCTCTGCTTAACTGCAAGATCATCCTTTCATATAATTCAACTTCGTCTCTTTGTTCAACTAAAAATGTTGCTCTTTTCCTGTAATTCAACTCTTTGGATCGATCACTCAGCTTAAGTCACACTTTCTTCTTCTTCTTCTTCTTCTTCTTCTTCTTCTTCTTCTTCTTCTTCTTCTTCTTCCTCGTCCTCCTCCTCTTCCTCTTCCTCCTCCTCTTCCTCCTCCTCCTCCTCTTCCTCTTCCTCCTCCTCCTCCTCCTCCTCCTCCTCTTCCTCTTCCTCCTCCTCTTCCTCCTCCTCCTCCTCCTCTTCCTCCTCCTCTTCCTCCTCCTCCTCCTCCTCCTCTTCCTCTTCCTCCTCCTCCTCCTCCTCCTCCTCCTCCTCCTCCTCCTCTTCCTCCTCCTCCTCCTCCTCCTCCTCTTCCTCCTCCTCCTCCTCTTCCTCCTCCTCCTCCTCCTCCTCCTCCTCCTCCTCTTCCTCTTCCTCTTCCTCTTCTTCTTCTTCTTCTTCTTCTTCTTTTCTTCTTCTTCTTCTTCTTCTTCTTCTTCTTCTTCTTCTTCTTCTTCTTCTTCTTCTTCTTCTTCACGTTCTCTGTCCTCAGGCAGGTTCGTATGTCCAACGACGTAATTTTTCTCTGTTCTGTGCATCGACGCTGAGAGATGCATGTGTCTCTCCTCGGTACAAAAACACTGGGAGGAAGACAACGGGAAACCACCTCCCTATACTTATCCTGAGTTATATATGGAAAATGACGCCAAAGTCACCCTTTGTTGTAATTCAACTACCTGTGGTAACCTTAATTCCGTGCAACTTAAGTCCGCTCTCTCCAATTCCACATCGCCTCGGAATGTCTGCCTCTTTCTTGAAAGGAATACCTTTAACATCAATTGCTATGTCACCCAATTCCTATTCCTTTATTCGCCACGGTCTATCCATTATTCCTTTAACCTTAAGCATACATTCTGTTTGTCAATACGAGTTAGCGGTTTTGCTCACGAGCTGCTACCAATCAATGCTTTTTTCACAGTCATTTCCTATTTATTTCACTTATACACCAAAATTTCTCATCGCCTTATTCCATATCCATTCCAGCTTTCCCCTCAACATTTCACTCTTCCTATTCGTCCAGAAAAGAAGGGTAAAATGTTAAAAAGGTTAAATAGGCTACTGTCTAATCTTCCTCCGACCGTGCTTCCATTTTCTTTAGACCTTTCCTAAATCGTATGCCAAAGGTTAAATAGGCTACTGTCCAATCTTCAAGTCCCTTCACCCTCTTTCTCTACAGCAGAAGCGGAGTTGGGTAGCAGGCCTAGTAATATTAGCAGAAGTCATAGAGTGATATAGCTTCAGTTTAATGACACTGTTTGTGATACGAAAGATTATTAGCGTCAGCCATTCTTCATATCCAGGACAAGGACCATGGCTCTGTCAGAGTACATGCGCAGTGGCTGAGTTTAGAGATGGTCTCCAAAGCCATACTGCCTATATACACGTATATAATTTTATAATAATAATTATATTCTTAAGCTTGGTTTTAATAACTTACAGCTGTTGACAGGTGTCGCTCGTCATTCCAATCACGAGAAGCGCCATCTGTCGTGAATCTTCTTGAAGGATCTTTGCGACTCCGACGACTATTATAAATGTAGCAACTAAAAAAATACAGCAGAGAGGTTTTGCATAGCGATGCATAAGGTATAGAATGTAACAAGACATTTATGAATGACTTAAATAACTTAACTAGCATCTTTGTTAAAAAAATAAATGATCACTGTATTTCCATTCTATCGGGGCATTTCCATAAGACCCTCATATAGATATTCTTACGCTAGTGTTGCAACTATAGTAGTTGGAACTCCGCGATTGATCGTGCTTTTGCAGTGCCAGTCCCAAGTCTGGAGAAAGAAGGAGGGCGACACTGATCATTCTTGATGTGACAGCGTCGTTGAACAATCGCAAAAGAAGCGCCATCTGCCGATTGATGACAAATTCGTCTTCGGTTATTATATTTGTATAGACCTATAGGCTACCTCGAAGACGGAGGATAATAATGTTGAAGGGAAGTGCTTCAGCGTCATCAGGATCCTGGGTGGCCGAGTGGGTTGTAGCCCGCTCGCCGCGCCGGCGACGCGGGTTCGATTCCCCGGTCGGATCTTTACATACTGCGGGTTGCTCGGTCGCAATATAAACGTGGAGTCGACGCTGATATCATCTTCGTAATGGAAAAGAGTCGTTAAACCCATACATTTCATTTTTCATCAGCGATCGCTCCACCGACAACGAAAAGCAAAACAAACAGATTAACAAGACTCTAGTAGTCGAGTAAAGCATCAGTAGGCTATTTATAATCATGCAGTCCATCATTCTAGATTCTAGAAAGTCGTTATAGGCCTGCGCACTCTGTGCCCACCAACGTCCACCTACTCTTGTTTTCCAGTTACAAAGATAGGCCTATAAAGTATACGCTACTGTTGTCGACAGTTTTCGGTCGAGAACCGACATAATCTGTTGCTGATGTTCTCAACGGATCTTTACGACTCGTTTACGATGTCTTTGAATGGAAAAATATTTCTAACATCACTTCGCTGAAAAGCAGCAGACGCACATTATATGTAGCCTAAACTACAAAAAGTCTGCTACAAAAGAACCGTAGTCTAACAGTTCTAACTCGACATTTAATCTACTAATTTAGTAGATCTCAAACTATAATTGTTAATGTATATCATATATTATGACGTCATAATGTGCTTCATTCTTCTTGGCTACTGAAAATGACGTCTAGATATGAACCCAAAATATCATAATTACGTCATATCAGACGTCATAAATAAAATCAAGAATAGTAGACCATGACATACTCATACAACCTGAGGCCAAATCTACAGTTGCTCTTAACATTGCCTTTGAATTTAATGTAGGCTATATCATATCCACAAAGGGGAAGAGGAAGACCAAGAATGGCATGGATAGACAACATCTTGAAATGGACTGGACTTTCGGGGAGGAGGTTAATGAGCATGGCAGGAGATAGACAACTGTGGAAAATGCTCATCCATTCGTGCAGCCAACCGTCGCAGAGCGACGATGGCGGAATGACATGACATGACATATCCACTGTGTTCTTGTGATTTTCGGGGTTTTTCGGTGGAGCCTGACGGAGTCCCATCCTGGCTTTTATCTAGTATGGCCATCTTCTTGCTATTCCCATAGCTTCTCTCTTTCAGAAATCATTAACAGGTTCATTTATTTCTTCTCAGTGGAAGGAAAGCAAGATCACGTCTGTACCTAAGATAGCCAGCCCAAGATCTGAAATTGATTATCGCCCAAAATCTATTCCACCTGTGCTGTGCAAAATATTGGGAAAAATTATTGGTGCAAAATTATTATTGCCCTATTAATTAACCCAGCTGACAATAAATAGTCTGTTTGCTGACCAATTTGCACTCAGGCTTACAGCCTCTCAAACCTCCCCCATAGGCCCTATGGTCTTTCTTAAAGTCCTATTGCATACTTATCCTAAGTCCACATAGATCAACGTCTGACACCTCAACCCCGTTATTAATCTACATTATTCTCATAATTATAGGCTACGCCGCTACAGGCTGTTTCTTTTGCACTCGACTATTTGCGACATATTTATATGCCTAAAGCCCTAAACAAGGGACATCATGGACTTTGGACTTTTTATTGCGATTAGGACGCTATTTAACACTGTAGTCTATTTAGAACGGTTTTGTGCAATAAATTATAAGTATTTAACACACCAAAATTGTGGACAGTAGGCTAGATGCAGAAGAAGACGGTAGGCCTAACGCACGCTATAGAACTTTTCGACAGGTTTCTTTTATATTCACTTCTTATTTGCATCAGATTAATTCTTTATTTAATAATTTCACGCTTAACCATGCATATATTAGTTCCTTACTTAATATGGAACGATCATTTTCAGTCGTTTAAATGATAAAATATCAGTCATAGGCTAGCCTATAATTATGTCTAGGTTTTCCTTATCAATTTTTTTTACCTCGATGATCGTCGATTGCCGTCTTCTCCTTTTCACCATCTTCAATCTTGATCGCATTTTGTCGTCGTTTTTATCGTCGTCTTCGACACAGGCTATTAATTATTATTATTTCGTCGTCTCCTTAAATTAGTCCTACGCCTAGGCCTACCTGTCTTCGTGTGCAACCTTTGTTGGCTATTGACAAAAATCAATGAATGTAAAAGAACAGAGGGAAAACTACGTCATTTCACGATGACGTCATTTTGGTAATTGTAACATCAAGCTACTAATGCAAAAATAGGCAACGTCGCTATTCTACTCTGGCCTATACAGACCAAGGACTACATTACAGACCTGGAATCTCGTGAACATTATTTTGGCAGCTGTCACTGACAGCTGTCCATTTCACTCTCAACGATAGATGTCGCCCCAATTAAAAATCCCTTTCTAATGCGAAGATTTTTGTTTTGAATTTCCAGAGCCTTTTTTATTTCTCAAAATGAAATCTCCTTAGTTCTTAAATTGTGTAGGCCTAGGCTACTTAGTCTAGTCAACGCATTATTTCACTTTTACATTATTGGGGAGGGGCATGGGTGGAGACTTGGGCGGAGACTTGCGGGAGACGAAAACGCGGCCGAAGATTTTGGGCGGACGAATGGCTGAGACGCCAATGACATAATTTTCCATCTTTTTTGCCGGTCAAAATTTCTGACGACCTTTTTTGTAATTTTTTTTAGTCATCACCTCGTCTCCTTTGTTCGAAGATCTCTTCTTCTATCTTCTAACGTTGATATAACCTAACCTCACAGTGTGTTTCGTGAAATGTGTACATGATGACCTAACACTTGCCGGTTACCGATTGGGAAGGGGGGACAAATGCATGGGCCGTCCCCACCACATCCATTGAGGGGACCGTCCCTTGCCCCCTAAACCTCCGCCCATGGGAGGGGTTGTTCAAACACCCAAACCACCCACAGCCACGGCCTTGTGTGTGTGCGTGTGTCTCGTAAAAAGATTCTTAAATCGTCTCATTGAGTTCACTGGTTAGGTCACCTAAAGAGTAAAGACCAATATTTTTTGTTTAGGCAGAGCTCCAAAGAACTGCGCAGGATTCGATTCCTGCAGAAGACTATGCACCGGTGTGTTATATAAAGTAACAATCGTCTGTTGTCTCTAGCAGGTCAATGTAGGACGTCGTAGACCTGCGTCAACGGTGACGATTTCAACAAATCAATATTATAGCAGAAGGTTTGGAGTTTCGGTTTCTGGCAGTCAACGATGCTGGCGCGGAATTGACCCATTTCCGGCAGAGTGATGCACGTGTGACGACGAGTGAGAGAGCGAGGATGTCGTTCAATGCGCATGCGCATTAGACCTCTGCTCCGTTGACATCCGCCGACAAACAACAAACCCCTAAGTCGCAACAAGTCGATAAGCTTTCGACTGCTATCGACTTCTGCACTTCGTTTATAAGCAACAGCTGCAAGACAGAAACCTAAGCATATCAGCAGCACTGCAGCAGCATGGGGAAACTGGCTTAAAATGTACCGTAGGTTTACTGTCGCCTCTTACAGGTCACATAGCAAGGGACTAACAGTCCAACAACCATGCAGTCGATATTGGATCACCATGCAATCATTCACAACTTTATTGCCTACCTATTAAATATTTTTTTGATCGCCATACTTAGGCCTACTACCAGACCCTGCAGTCGCGTCTCTTGACGTCACGCACTTCTATCATCGAAAATGGCGTTTCTTCAATGAAACCCCAGCGACCATTAATTTTAGAACCATTTTGGTGAACTATATTGCGAGCAATCGGAGAGACATTACAGCCATCGGTCAGCATGCCCACATGAAGCCCATATTGGAATCGTAGGCCCATAAAAGAATTCTGCACTTCTGTTACCTAAAATGCAATTTACCCCATATATAAAATGCATTATAATTGCCAGGCTCCGGTGACCTGATTACCTCAGAAGTCTTTATCAAATCAGTAAAGAAAACGGCAAGTCTAGAAGACTTAATCAGTCGATAGCGAGTGACTTAGTCGACCGAGTCGCTAAGTCAGTCGCCCACTTCCAAATCAGTCAACATCCAACGGTGAACCGCACCATTGGTTAGGAGAGCGATCAACTGAAGCTGGCGCCAACCTTTGCAATAGGCGATCGCACCCATTCAGGAGAGCGATGGAACCATCGCTTAAATTAAGAAACTCTGGATGTAATGGATATCAAGTGACTTGCGAAGTACTTATGAGAAGCTGAGGCAGGTCTGGATGTGACTACGAAATCTCATGTTCATAGCAGTCTTGTTCTTCTCGAGTGCACTTAATATAACTTTTGTTCTGTTTGAAATGTTTTGATAAAATCTGGCCATAATGTGTAAATATGAATTGTCTTTAAGACTGTAAGATTTTATTTCGATATTCTTACTTCTGGCCAAGATATTGGCAAAAAACCTTAGGGGTCCTTTTTTTACCCACCTTGTATATCAGCGGTAAAACAAGAACATTTACATTTAAAACAAGCTGGCACAATTTCCAATATTGTGCGATGTCTTCCAACCTATACGGCTTACCATCTTAAGCAATCCAGTGAAATGATACAGAAGGCAAACAACCTACGCTACCAGTGACAGGCACAGCATTGTAAATTCAAAGACTTTAATTAACATCCTACGAATCAAACACCCAGTGGCAGTGCCTGCCAGCTATACAATTTCAGCAGGTTGCATATCAGGGTCATGGGAATTTTCCAGCAGGTCAAAGAAATTGAATGTAAAGAGGATGTTAACAATTCCCAAGAATAGAATTTCGGCAGGTCAGAAGGCTAGTCAAGAGTAAAATAGGCCGCATGTCAAATGTCCTGCCACAATCTATTGTGGTGCCACTTACACCTGAAAATACCTAATTATTTCTTTGTAAAACGGATACAAGTTCTCAGTTATTATAGATGCTTGTCATGATAAACAACATGTATTTACTCCAATATACAATACATTCCAAAGTAATGCCACTGAACAAAGTTTCTGTGTAATAGGAAATTGAAAATATCAGCCAATCTATTGCAGGCATAAAATACCTGGTTAATGAATTCCAATTCAGATGCTGGCAAAAAAATGGACAGAGATATTCAGATGCTTTGCAAGACGGTGTAAAAATTTCTTGAAACTTGAAGTGTATTATACAGATCTTGCATACAAATGAGTGTAATTAACCTAAGGTAAAAAGCATCTCTGAGACAAAAGGCAGGTACATGAAGAGGCCACATCCCTGAGCTCGTTATTAATTCACCAGTTTCATAAACATATAGACCTATTCATAACCCGACTGATGACTTGAACAGCTGCGGTTCAAATGAATTGAACAGCTGCGGTTCAAATGAAACTTGGTTCGCAGTCTTCAACGATTTCACTTGCTTTCGGTTCAGATTGCTTTGGACATGCACTGTTCGACAGACTTTGCTGTTGTTGAGTTGTTGCTTTTGTTACCGGTGGCTTCACCGTCACCACTGCTGCTGGACCAGCGGCTCCTCCACTAGCCGATGAAAGCGAAGTCCGCAAATGCCGGGCAGTTACAACCGGAACTGCAGTCACAATATTGTCTCTCTTAACCGTCGGTCGAGAAGAGTTTTCTCGAATGTTCGCAGTTTGACTCGCAGCCTTTACAGGCGACACCGAGCGCTGATTGACCCACACTTCACATTCCTGGTTGAGGGAATGTGAGCGTAATGTATTGCGCGAGTGAGCGGAGGGTCTGGAAATGTCGGATGCCACTGTCGGCACCAACGAATGCCGATTAGTTTGCGTCACTGACGCCACTTTAGTTCGTCGACGACCCTCAGGAGTTGTTGAACGTTGACGCGCTTTCTCAACATCGTGAACATTACCAGACACTGGTCTCACTCCCTGTTCTTTACTTACAACGGACGCGTTTTGATGACAGGCAGGCGTTTTTCTATCGTGCACCGATGCAAAAGCACCATGTGACGTCGCCGTCGTTGTCGTCTTTGTCTCGCAACTGAGTCCTTGCGTTGTTGATCCTGTGGAAATGCTTTTCTGAACGACTGGTGGCACAAAATTGGCCGGCAGGTCACTGACAAGGTCTGGCCGGTGTCTCCTGACACCTGGCTCCGACACAACAGCACGCAACTCACGATGCTGACCTGAAGTGCCGTTGAGATATTCAATTCCAGAGAACACGTCTGCAAGAGCCGCATCTATGTCGCTCTTCAGCTCCTCGGTTGTCTTCCCTTTGTCAAAATCATTCAACAAACCTGTTATTACTGACTTATGTGTCATGTCCATCCTAAGAACATCTTCCCGGTTATCTTGGCTTCGACAAACAACCGTTGGGTCTGGATCGGAGCTGAACGAAGGGCAGAAATACACGGAGCTGACGTGTGACGCTGCAGAAGACTCGGACTGCGGCAAGGGGCAAGGACTGCACGACTTGCCAGAGCTCGTTAGAGTCAAATCATCTGAAACATTGCTCATTGGACTTGGACTAATGACAGCAGCCTGCGATCTCTCACCAGCACCCAACGTGTTTCGATTGTTTACTGGTTTGCTGTTAGCTGGTGAATCTCTAAAAATAAACATATTGCTGATTTTTCAACAACTGACTGGTTAGTCCTTTATGTGACACAGAGGCTCAAAACCTGTGCATGTCAGTTTCTGACCTTTTTATGCAATCAAATTCTACACTTGTTCTGCTTTAAAGTACTGTACCTATTACAGAATGAAAACATCTTTTCTCTAACTAAAGCTTTACTCGTTTGATATAGAGTGAGAAAATCAAGTAAAAAGTTTCATGTTATCAAAGTTATCAGAAGGGATATTCTGCAATTTTTGCTGGCCAATAAATAGATATAGTCTGTATTGAAAAAATCAAACATCATCAAAATAGTTTGCAAATTATGACAATTGTACAATATTCCATATTTTTTATCCCTCTCGCCTATTTCAGCTTCTAGCTTAATATCTAGGAAGCGACAAGCAACGAGTTTTGAGCCCCAGCATCACACACATTGAATGGCAATATTTATAATTGCTGAACCTCGGCTCTAAAGTCTTAAAGTGAACTAAATCATGTATATCTAATAATCTATATAGTCTCAATAAAAACTAAATTTTATTGTTGTTGATTTCATTAATGAACAATCGTTTTAGGAAGTGTAATTCTTACAACCTTAGACGACTAACTCTGAAACCTGTTTGCATTAAACGAGCAACTCTGAAATCTTAATGAGCAATTGTTTATCGCATGCAGAGCACAAATAATTCTCTTTCACAATACTGACACTTACTGTGGCAGAAGAGTTATATATTTATCTGGAATGAGTCCTTCCTGATCTTTGATCACAGCGTCCCACCAATCTGCCGACACTTTTTCAAAGACAGTCATCGAGTCTCCTTTCTTGAAGGATAATTCACGATCAGTACGCGCCTGAAAGTCATATAGCGCCACTGCCTCTCTGACGACCATTTCTACACGAAAAAGATTAAAATCTTTAATCTTTTAATTGCTAAAATCTTTAAACTTTTAATTGCTAAACAGCACTTGTGAGTTGACAGTGACAAATTCAGGCAGGATACCCCCCAATCATCAGTCATGGTCACAAAAGATCACCATGTATCTTTTAGGAAGGTGATAATTAATTGAAGAAAACATTTGGTAAGAGACGTGCAATGAAAAACATATTTTATTGGTAATTAGAGGTAACAATTGAAATTGGGAATTAATATAATGTTGCTTTGTTGTTTTTATAGAAGAATTTTCAAAATGTGCAAACATCAGAAATTGTTAACACAACTAATGCATTTACCTTAACTGAAGATATGTACTAAAAAATAAAAAAATAATCAATAGTCAAATATTAACACTGCCAAACATAACTGTATGTTAAAATATATATAAATGCCACTAAAGCGAACTTCTACAGCAGAGATTTAGACAGCATTATGCAACAAATGGTTATAATTTTCAGCAGAGCTATCACATTCTAATGTGCTACGTTGAGGCCTTTCAATAATAAATTAAGTTAAATAAATTTATGAGATGGAGATTGTAATTTTATTACGCTGCCTACCATCTCCACTACAAGTGTCATCCAGAATATCGTCATCTTCAAACAGACTATTCTTTGATCCGGTCTTAATGCTGAGAAATTAAAGAATTACAAACTCAATATAGACATGGCAAAGTACATTGATCAACAGCACACGTTATAATGTAAAAGATGTGCTAAGTTCCATGAAGAAATTAGACCACGGTAATGAAGCGAATGGGTTGATGGAAATTCTTGCCTAGGGTGACTACGCAACCCTTCCTAGATTGACTTGCCAAACTCTCAAAAGCATTCATCGTCCTGTGACAAAAAAATCTGGTTTTAACATAAAATGTTTGTCCAACCTTAGCAAACTAATTTTCAAACTAATTTTCAAACTAATTTTCATTCTGAACTGAAGAGTAATTTCTAGCTTCAAAGAACCTAATAACGACTACATAATCAAACTTTTTTTATAAATATTTGATGTGCATTGAACTCAGTAGTAACAGGACTATCAAATTTCAAAATAATTTGACTCCAGTTGGTCCTCCACTTGTTCCCAAGTGGTACCAAAACAGCCAAGATACTCGTCATACCCAACCAAACACGAGAAATCGCTTCACTGGTTTCTTATAGAAGAACAGATTCAATTCAAGATCAATCTGCCTCTGGACAATCGAACTGACACTTTCATTAGTTTACAGTATTAATATTTTAGGAGAATGAATAAAAAGTTTCAGAATCCTTATGTCGCTTTTATTTGGCAAAATGCTGGTTGACTAAAATTTAGAAAGCAGACCGCAACTACACAAGAAATAATCAGGTATTCAAGGATGGTTTAACCACTGCTTTAATGCCAACCACTACACGCACTAAATGTTACTTTTTACTAAATATTTGCATATAAAACAGAGTTAATTGTAGATATAGAAAAAACCCATATTTTTACACAATAATATACCATCAAACAATATTTTTTCTTTTTTACCAATCTCATATATTTCAGCTTCTAGAAGCGACAAACGATGGGTTTTAAGTCATGGTGTGACATATAAATATAGCAATATGCAAGAGTGTTTTCTTACTTGTAGTTAACTTGAATGATGCATTTCTCGTAGACAAAGCCATCGCTATTGCGGGGAAATATATCTTCCTGGTAGATGATGATGTTCTTGACAAGTTCCGTGACGTGTCCTTGAAACTGAACAAGGTCACGTTCAGAAGGAACTGGAAGAAGAGTTGGACCAAGACAAATCGCCAGATTGAATGGATCCATCATGTTCTCATCACTGAATTCTGAAAGACTGCAATACAGACAGACAGACATCATGAATGACAACTGCGTACAGCATAATCTTAGCACCAACCGGACAGCGACTGTCAGTGTCAAGAACAAAACGACCTGTAAAGACGTGCTTTAATACCTGTACAGTGCCGGTGTCACGAAATAGAGTATCCCCCGTATTAATTGTATCCCCCAAAATTAAAAAAGTCGAAAAAACCGCTTCCGCGTGTAGTTTTTTGCAAATTAATTTTCATCTTCTTTGTTTTGAACAATGACACTAACAGGTATGTTTATTCCGACTAGATAATTTGTTTTGCCCTGTTTTTAGAGCACTTAAAACATTTAAAACACTTAAGAACACTCAGAGTCACTAAATAAATTCGAGTTGCCTTTATCTGAGCATTGCTTAGGACACTTAAAACAATTAGAGTAACTTTAAATTTTGATTACAGCACAAATTTTTTTATTATGCGCATTTTTCATAAAAGGGGATAGAATGGTTTATCCCTCCGGATAGTATAGACCGGTTAATTCCATCCGAGGGGATAGATTAATTCATCCCCCCGGATAGCTTTCAGGGGGGATACTCCGTTTCGTGCCACCGGCGCTAGCACCCCCCGTACCCCCGGCCGGGGGTCCCCGAGTTTGAAGGGGGCCCCAAATTTAGCTGGTCATTATGCCTATTTGTGACTGTACAGGTCCGGTCTGGTGCATGCCTCAACTAACCATATGGCACTGCCATAGCAGACCTAATGCAAATATCGTACCGATTATGGGCGTAAGTTTAAAGCCATTTAAACTTACTCAGGCAATTTCGTCCACTTTCTCAAACACAATGTTTATAAATTGTAACTGATTCCAATTGCTAATTGGATGAGGCCTTCAAATAAAACATGCGTGAGGTCCAAACATTAAAGCCTGTGTCCCAAATGTCCTTGGTATGTGTCTGATCTCAAGTTTGCAAGGGGCCTCAAATGTAGCTGGTAATTATACCTTTCATGACTGTTCATTCCTGAAATCACGCACCGAATTATGTTTTAACGCAAAGCATACAAAATAATATACGCAAACTAATACAGCATTGTCCTTCAACCAAAGAGGAGACTTTGGGGGTGTGGACAGGGCCACGGCCCCACAATTTATGGTTGGGACGGAATCCTTGTATCCCCAATATTTCAGAAATATTTCATAAGTATCATCCACTGACCATCAATAATGATCAATTTTATTAAGATGACAGCCTATAAATGCTACCATTACAGTTGGCAAATCGGACAAATTTAAACAATGGAGAGGGGACACTCTGAGGTCCTAAACCACGACTAACAGCATTGAAAAATGAGCAATTTTTGTAAAGATGACAGGTTAAAATTCTACCATTACAGCATGAAAATTCCAAAAAGTTAACAATTGGGATACATTTATTGAAGTCTTACACCATGTCTTTCAGCACTTACATTATGAAATTTTTTACTGAGATGACAGCTCAAGGTATGGGGGCCCCAAGTTTTTTTTCGGGGGGGCCTCAGGTACCCTAGCGCCGGTACTGTACCTGTAGCCCCTCTAGGCCGACTCAGCCTTCCACTCCCTAGGTGCAGCTTTAAAATGAGTGCTGTCAGGGTGTGTGTTCAATAGATCATGAAATTTTAAAATGCCGTGTTTCATGTCATCTGCCACAGTTTGTCAATGAACTTGTTCAATAAACACATTACGATTACTGTAAATAATAATGCAACAATAAGACGATTTATATAGCGCCGTAGTCAACCGAGGCCGAAGGAAAGGAGTTAGTGGCAGTTGTTAGAATTAGTCTCTTTATAGTATAAAAGTTATTACTATTATTACAGTAAAAGAACTGGTTCAGTCTCAATTCTCGTAGAGCCAGGCAGATCTCATGTTTCTTTTTTAAAACTCTGAGCCAAATTCGGACTCATTCCATTGGTTTTGCTTTGGTCTTCACTTTTTCTGCAGTCTAGACTATTCACTTTTTATTTTCCACAAATTTGTCTACGAATCTGGCAGACTTCATACTGAGCATTCTATTATGTAAAAAAATGGAGAGTTACAGGAGTTGTAAAGTAGTGGTAAATATTTATTATCCAATATCATCAATTCTTCTTGAACTGCTATACTAGTCTTTATGCAACTAAAATGGACACTCTAGGAAACAACACACAACAACTTTCTTCATATTTCACATGAAAATGACATTGGGTAGTCAAGTTGTAGTTAAGTTGTCGTAATGCACAACTTCTGTTGTGCTTTTTTATTGCACTTTCTGTGCATTGAAGTTTTTAAAGTCACATCTTTCACCATTAAATACTACTCAGAAGGCCTTTGAGACTAATTCTAGCAACACTGTGTACCAGAACATCCTCTCAACTTCGCTAGTGGCAACAGCACATCAACTCAAAAGTCATAGAATATTATAACCTAACATTTATACAGCTAGCACAAGCACATTTTGGAACTGTGCATGTAGATGCTTATGCTGTTCTGACGTAAGTTTCAGGGTACACTAAGCAGTGGAAATTCTGCTGGTCTAGAACGAAAGATGCCATCACTCAAAGTGTAGAATGCCACTGTAATCATATTCATTCGGAGCCAGTTAGTACTTACTGGTTAAGAAATGCAAAGATGTAGCGCATTACAATGACGATCTCTGGTTTAATTGATGTGATCAACAGATGGCGTAAGTCGTAGATGCTTCGAGCAACCTCGCTTGGTTCTGTTAAAAAGATAAATGTATCATTAGATGGGTTTGCATGTCCCGCTGAAGACAACGGAAGACATCAGAAGACAATAGAAAACCACAGAAGACAATAGAAGACAACAGAAGACAACGGAAGACAACAGAAGACAGCAGAAGACAACAGAAGACAATGGAAGACAACAGAAGACAACATAAGACAATAGAAGACAATAGAAGACAAAATAAGACAATAGCTGCACAAGAATAAAACTGATGGATATCAACGGAGTTATTTATGTTGACTACAAATAATATCTTGTCATTTCTTTTCATGTTGTTCTGACAACAGAATTCTCTTGTCATCGTTTCCCTCGTTTATCCATTGATTTATTCAACTATATCATATCTGCATTTTAAGATATGAAAATGTGGTCTCTAGTTTCATTGTGCACAACATTCTTCAAAGGCCCTACATGTAGATACTTTACATGATGTCTCCACCCTGGGTGTAGTCATCATCATTGTTCTCCTACGTCCGATCACGCCGACGATGTGGCCTTTGCATGACGTTAATCAACACGCACATGTCATAAGTTTCTTGGTCCTTTTGTCAGGCGGGGACCATTCCTCTCCTGGTAGGGCAAGGAGGCCGTTGGGTCCTATTGGACCTCTTCCATGCTTAGGTGTCCTTTCAGCACCTACCTCCTGCATTGGCCAGCTCTTTCAGGGTTTTTGGTGAGCCTGTCCACCCCGCGTGATGCCCTTCAGCCGAGGCCTTCTCCCCTGATAGCATAGCCTCACCAAGCATTCCCCTACTTGGCTGTTCAACCCCCACCACGTTGAGGTGCAGATCACAATTCAGCATGCATATATATATTATATATATAAATATATACGTTCTTGCACAGAGTTGTTTTGTCTCATGTTAAGTAGCTATATTTAAAATTGAAGCAACAAAGTTCTGTAATAAAATTTATACTGTCTTCTTTTATAGGCCTACAGATATTGAATGTACTTAGCCGATACTGAGCAACCCATAAAATGACTAATAAACGACATGCCAACTTAAATTTAAAGCAGTATGCCTTTTCTGATGCAAGACACAGCAACAGCCAGAATTTCAATAATTCAATAATAAGGAGTGAACAATGAATAAGCAGAGATAAGTTGTGCCATCTAAGACCAGAAACAAAAGATTAAAAACATATTTCTAACCATTGAAAGTTCGATGGCCGATGAAGGACGCCAATTCATCAAAAAGAGTCGATGGAAACATAGGATCACGTAGTTCCCGGAAGTATAGTTTCAAAACGCCAGCCACTGAATCCATGTCCTTTCCATCCATCTTATCAGCGAAGGCATCTTTACCTGTTTAAAAAAACTATAAATTTATAAAGCGCCTCTCACAGTGCACACCAATCAGAGGCGCTCCCAGTGCGTTAGACCAAGAGAGAAAAAAGTAGTCTTGAGACACCGAAAAGAGGCATTAGGCCCACAGGTTAATATGGAGGAACGCGTTGAAGGAGAAAGCTGGATCCACAATGCCGGACCAATGAGAGCAAAGGCACGCATTTTAGCTAAGGCAGTCCTAGCTCGCGGGACGAAGAGATCATGCCGATCAAAGGAGCGTAGCGGGCGAAGAGAAGTGGCCGAGGTCGGCAGATGGATGAGGTCACGGAGGTACATGGGAGCTCGGTCAGTACATGACCGGGAGATTAATGTCAGTACTTTGAGTTGCATCCTAGCAATAAGGGGAAGCCAATGGTCAAACATAAAAGTAGAGATGTGAGAAAAACGAGGAAGCCGGGCTATTAGTCTGGCCGCAGAGTTTAGGACAGACGGAATAGTGCACGGCTGATTTGCTCAGTGTACCTTAAAACTTGCACCACTGAAACGCAAATCTTGACATAGCTTTCTGAACTAACAGAGAGAGTTGAACCTCTAATCAAACTATCGTGAGACACCTTTGCAAGTAACCACTAATCTACCCATCACCCATCAGCATTGTTCTTTCACAGAGTTACTGCTAGGATAATGCTAAAACCATTAGGCAATGAAAAGATGATAGTCAATAGTGATGACTGCATGGTAGGAAACCAGAAGTTACCTCTTTCAAACTGATTCTTGAACTCGTTAATATCTTTTTGGCCGCCAGGTATACGAAAGATTCCTTGGTGATGCATACCTTTTTATGAAACAGAAAGCAATCTCATTACGAATCACAGTTTTAAGATTAAAAGCTTGCAGAGTGTTGAAAATAATTTATATCAAACCAGATGGTCAAATTATGCAAAAGATTCTGGAAGTCAATCTTATCTTTAAAATTTCTTCAAAAGAAATACGCATTTCATTTTGCTCTGGTGATTTTTGCATCAGAATATCTCAGTCTGCCAAGTTCATATCCTTGCTAGAGGGACTTTAACTAAAGTTCTTGGCTTAAGTTTACCATTAGTTTACCATTAATAAGATGTATCAGAGTTAATAATACATTAATATGTAGGTCGAAGAAGTAATTTGTTGCACTTCATACTAACACAATCCCTCAAAATCTCTTTTTCTAGTTTCAATAATTAAATAATGTTGTTGCGTAAATTTGTACACATCTAGCCAATTTTGAGCAAAAATAAATGTCATATTTTGTCGATTTGTTCTCGCTATTGTCTGCGCACATTTGTCCTGCGTGCTTTTGTTACTGCGCACATTTGTCTGCGCGCATTTGTCTGCATGCTTTTGTCTTGCACACATTTGTCCTGTGTGCTTTTGTTACAGCACGCATTTGCCTGCGCGCATTTGTCTGCATGCTTTTGTTGCGTCACCGTTAAGACTAGCTCAGTTCTGGCCAGAGTGAATTCCAAAGAAGTGGGAAAAATCCTAACAATCCCTTGTGAGATGTCTATGGAATTCTACCATAAATTGTTTTAACCAGATCAAGAAGAAACAACTGAGATAAATGTCTGATTTTTTAGATTAAGATTATGTTGTGTACAGTCGCATGCATCACTCATGTTGAATGTTGATGCATGCCACAAAAATAAAGATCACCTTAATGACTGTTCAAACACACAGCACCAAATGAACTAGATGCAACATCAATTCATAGAACTACTCACCATACAGGTTTATAATTCGTACACAGCTTCGAATAACTAACGGGATATCGTCACCAGTTGCCTAAGAATAAACAGAAAAGTTTTGTTGAAGTCACAAAGTACAACATTTACTGCACTAAACAGATTAATGAAAGGAACATCTATACTGACCAGTGCACATTACTCAAAACGTTTGAAGGCACATTTCAAAAGGCTTCAAGCCATTTCCTCAGCAAATTTTTGTGTGGAAAGTACACAGATTCTGGTAGACATTGATAAAAGAATAAGCACACACGTGTACCTATATAACGCAAGAACTTGATAACCACCAGCCTGCTCAATTATGGTTTTATTTTGTTACGTTGACCAGTAGCCTCTATGATGAGACACTCTTGAACGGCAGCTATAAAAATCTGCAACCACGATTAAAATTACAAAACAAATTTACAAGTACGATTAACAGTACTATAATCTTGGAGCAATATTAAATTGACAGATAGCTTAAGGCATCATATGGAAAGAAAATTTTAAAATATGGTAAAAAAACCGTAACGTAACATAAGGAATGGAAACAATTCATGTGACCCACATTCTGTTGTAGTCTAGGCATTGTGTCTAGACAATATTTTTTGCCTGAACAGCATATGTGACTGCCATAATCTAAAAGTATAAGAGGTGACAACAAATCATGTGATAGCTGACTGGTCACAGCGACAATACAATTAAACCATTTGACAGTCAATCAGCCCACTGAACAATGGGAATATAGAACAATACAGACAAGGCTGCATAATTACAATGAGGCATGTGTACATCGCTAAATCTTGGTCAGGCTGTAACCACTTATGGAAGTGATAACAATGCTATGAGTGTGGCATACCATACCATAACTATACAATGGCTGTGATTGTGTTATACGCAAATTCACACTATATCAAATTTCTTTATTGCTTTCAGCATCACACAAACATAACATCAATCGATGTGATAGGAAGTGTCCAGTGCATATTTACACACATATACACGCAATGCATGGGTAAATCGGGTATTTACAACTGCCACTTCAAATCTGCAAGAAAATAACAAAAGCGAAAGAATAGAGTAAAAATTCACTCGAATGTATTCTTCAATGCTTCCACCAAAAAGCTTTGGCCGAATGTTTGGCGGAGTCTTCGCAACTTCCTTTCTTCTCGTCAGAATGGAAGACATGGATGCTGACCTGTCAAACATAATGATGAAAGAACAATGAAAAGGATGGAACAACAGCGAAAGGAAATGGCTTTGCCATTATTATTTATCAACCATTGTCAGGGTTGAAAGTGGTTTGAAAAAATTGCCGGGTCTCTTTGGCCCAAAGGGTGCTAGATTTAAGTGCTTATTCAAGTGCCCGAAAATTAATGCCGGGTCTGAGACCGGACAGACCCGGCTCACTTTCAGCCCTGACCATTGTACATCGTGACTAGTGAAGAGCACATTAATAAAGAAGAGAATAAGTTTATTCCTATGCGATCAAACAAAGAAAGGTTAAGTACTGCAGTTATGAACAGTGAGACAATGTAATGACTTAGTTGTAAAATTGAGGTTCTGGTTCAAAACGATACAGCAGCTCAACAACTAGTTATCAAGTGAATTATGCCACTTAAACAATATTAAATTTATGCAGGCACTACAGTAAAAGTTTGACGATGCACAGTTCGCAGGATTCAACCTTCAGAATTGCATAAATTGTGTCAGTTGTCTTTCTCGAATACAAATTCTCCAAACAAGTTCTGACTGGATAGAGACATAGTGTACGCAACTAGTACTGCTCTTCTGTCCACTTCATCAGACAATCAAAGCTCAATATACATAAGAACCTTTGAGGGCTTAGTCACGTCTCAGCAAAGGCGAGAACAGCTCTGTACAAGTTGGCAGTTCAATTCAGGCACTTTCATGGGTGGGATTAATGTCTGAAAAAAGTAGATGTCAATGTGACCAAAAGCATAAATTGCCTGACACTATATAGAACCACTGTACTTAAGTAGCTAAACAGCAAAGCAACTGCACAAATCAGAGTACAGTTGAAGCACCTTCAGTCCTTCACTCTAGGAAGCTCACATTTTTTAGCTTTCTAGCCACACTAAGATATTACATAAATCATACACTGCTGTATATCAGCATGCCCTATTAATATAACCTGTGGTCCATTGGCAAATGTGGTAGTGGTGACTTGGGGCAACAGTGACCATGCATAAAATTTAAATATAGAGCAAGTGTTTAAAATAGACCTTAATGACTGAAGTGCACCATGTTGATTGCTGTCCACAAGAGCTTTCTCCATGTAACTGTACTTGGCCTGCAGACGTGCAATCAAGTTACAAGTACGCTGATACTCACGAAACTTCTGAAAATTAATGAACACATAAATACATGCAAAAAGTAAATAAAATGATGTACGGTCCTCTATATTTTTATTATTAAAATGAAAATGTTAAACACACATATGCAAGGCCGTACAGAAATGCAAAAGTGATGTGTAGTAGTTAGTTAGTTAACAGGTAAACTGCAGCTGTTTGATTCAGAAGTTTGAAGTCCATCAATTGAGTTGAAGCAAGTTTTGATGCATATCTTGAGGGAAGAAAGAGTTTGAACATCGAAGAAACATTGGTAGTCAGTTCCGTTCATTTGTGTAGGGGAGAGCTGTGTGATATGCACTGGAGTCTATGACAGTCCTAGACACAGAGAAAGTCCAACATCTGGAGATAGTAAGCTTGTGGGTCAATGTGGGATGTTAGGAAGGACCAGTGATTGTGGAAAGGACTCAACTGGTCAGACAGGAACATCAGCAAAAATAACTAATGTTAGTGAGATAAACAAATAAATTAGAATCAATGTTCAGTGTTATTGATTTGTAAGAACCTTACTAGAAATTGCCACACAGTCCAAGGGTAAACCACTATACCCACACGGACCCATACTATAGCAGCTGCATCATTCATAGACCTTTACAATGTTTACATACCTTTACATTCCTTACTAAACTTAAAACTATTCTTTTTGGGCGCGCTGGAGTCGGGAGCGCCTCTGAGTAGTTTTTCTTGAAGAAGCGCTATATAAATGTCCGAATGAATGAATGAATACCGTAGTTCCATTTTGCACGAGGTCAATATGACTTACATTGAAATAGAGTTCTTCAGCCTCAACCTTCTCTGACTGTTGTTTGACTTGATCCAGAGCAGAAGTCTGAGATTCTGGTATGCCATCTTGGAACAAATGAGACATGTCAACGCTAGGGTCTTTCACACTGCTCAGAAATGTTGTACCGGTCTTTTCAAGCATTTTTGATGCCTGAAAGAAGAAATTTAACTACTTAATGTGATAATACTTGTAAGAGTCCTCTATAATATTATGTGTGTGTGTGAACTGTGCAATGCATTTCCAAAAGGATTTAATCACTGATAGCTCGAGGTTAAACACAGTTTGGTGGTTGCAATCCACCATGTCCAATGTCCATTTCACATGACAGAACTCGTACTTGAACTTTGCAGATGTGAAAATCTAAGACGCTGACTGACTGGCCACCTCATAATTTGTAATATAATGTAGTACATGAAAATTAGCACAATATAAGAATGTTTCTATTTGGTACTTATGTAGCACCTTTGAAAGAAGTCTCTGAACACTTTGTCTACATGGAAGGCATCGTGACTGAATAGGTGTGACTTCAGATGATCTTAAAATGACAGCCATGCCTGTCTACCACTTTTTAGTCTGTGTCAAGACATTTGCAAACAATCTGAAAATCCAGAATTCATCTACCTTAAAGATATCTTTAGCAGCACTACAGAAATCTGTTTCTTCTAACCTCATTGCTTTCAGAGACGAGCGTTCTCAGTCGTTCTTGGATGGCCCCCAAGCGATCCAAAATGTCGTCCTGGAGGGTTTCCTCAACACTCAGCTGACACTCCTACAATGAAATAAGAAACTGAAACAGTCACTTCCTTAAATTCCATATCATGGCAGCATTTACTGCAGAGAAGTACTCAAGCCTAGCATCACCAAAGGTGGGAGCCAGTGGGTGGCCACAATTTATCAGTGTAGCCACAAAATAATTGACAATTTATCAGGGTAGCCACAAAATAATCAACAATTTATCAGGGTAGCCACAAAATAATCGTAATAATAACAATCATAATTCATCATTTTGACGAATAAACAGACACAGATCAACAACAGCATCTTCACCCGAATGATATCAATTCTAATGATTTCAACAGCAGTATTACCATAATCTCCAAGATAACAAAAAGATAATCTAACAGAGCAGTCCGTTCGAAAACCAGAGAAAAGAAGCCAGGTGATGGTATACATGACAGGTGATAAAGACGAGTCTTAATTGTAGACCTTAATGACATCAAAGAATTGACAGAAACAACTGAACTGGACAGGAAGGACCAGCAACGGAGAAAGTCCAACAACTGGAACTGGGTTTACTTGGCTATACGATAATACGACACAACCAAAACTGTTCTCAGTCAGACTTCAGTCTGCTTTTTTCGCTTGGCCTGGGTCAGAAGCACCGTGAGTAGAGATCTTGAAGGAGTGCCATACAAATTCTGGCTGATTAATTGATTGATTGTGGGGTCAAATACGGTGATTCGTGAATGCTCTGGTTCATGATTCGCTACTTTCTCTGTGTATTCTGTATTGCAATTCCTGGCAGAATGCATTTGAGACTATTCCAGAAATGTTGTTCCAGCGTGCAATTGAGTCGGGTAAAGGCTTTTAAGTCTGTGCCAAAAACTACAAACAAGTACGGCGTCGGTCAACATAAACATAATCCTTTTACGTATCGGCCGTCAGTGCACATTTCAAAAGCACAAGAGCAATGTGATCTAATTCATTGTGCACCTGTTAAACCTCTGCCTGCTGCATTCCAAAGATGTCAATAAGAATAGAGGGAAAAGTAGTCTACTGGCATTTCTGTTTTGCCTTAACAGTATTTATAAATGAGTGCATAAAGCACTTCAAGGAATTGCTTTGCTTAAGCGCAATCTGCCTTTTGAAATCCACTTGTCCCATTCAGTGCGTCTTCATCACGTATGACAGTGATAAAGAAATTCCATCACACATCTAAAAAGAGCCTTGTCGGGCACAGTGGTGTAGGGGTATGTTCAGTGCCTTGGAGTTTGAAGGTTGTAGATTCGAATACACCTCAAGCCGCCATGTAGGGACTCTGAGCAAGTCCTTCACTCGCAATTGCTCATGCACTTTGGCGTGAAACTCCGATTCAGTGTCAGGAGTGCCTCTGGGTAGAATTTCTTGGATGAGCGCAATAACAAGTGCTCATACATACATACACTTCCAGTACTTATACACTGACTGACAAAACAGCCCCTGGATAGAAGAACTTTTCAAATAATATGGTGTAACTTTCTGAGAACAGCGCAGAAGCAAATCTGAACTTCATCAAAATTCAATTCTCTCTACCTTGTCTCCTTGATGAGGCTGAAAGTTAAACTTGAGTGGCACTGCAAACGAAGTACTGTATCTTTCGAGGAAGGACTGCTTGTCCGTTGTCTGGTCAAGGCCACGAACCTGTTGGTTAATAAGATTGAGGCAACCTTTACGAGATAAAAGGACGCCGTCTTCAGCCGACATGTGCACGCGCATCGACTGATTTAAAGTCTCGTAATAACCAAAGTCAATCGTCTACAACAAACAGCAAAATCAAATAACTCAAAATAGTTTTTAGAAAACCGGAACCTTTGACTGCATAAGTGGCCAACTTGCAACTTTAGGCACTTCATTATGACTAATTAAGAGAATAAGATCGTGAGACTAAGAACTGCAACTAGAAGCTTACAAGCCATTCATTCATTCATTCATTCATTCATTCATTCATTCTAAGGCGTACCTTTGACTGATTGCGTTCTTATTTGTAGAGGCGCCCTTGTAACGACATGTGCTGTGTTACAGCCCCATACAAATTGTCGTCATTATTATTATTGTTATTCATTCATTCAATTACCAAATCTTCCACAGCTTGGATGCAGATGTTTGCAACATTGTCCTTACAACAGCCTGATATAAATAAAATAAGAACATGGTAAAAATATATACAATAAATGAATGTTCGAAGCAGCTATGGCAGAGGAAAGGAATTAGAAAGAAACAGAATTATAGAGAGGGATAAGTATTAAGCAGGAAATAAATTTCAGTATATCTTGTTCTGTCAAGTATGTTGTGCAATAGCCTTTATGAACGTGTGCTAAAAGGTACTGCACATATATCGAAACACATTTATGTACATACACATGTGCATACAGATGAACTAGTGTCTCATACACTGACAAATACTCAATACTCATCATTAGATTTCTCTACCATACTATTGAATTGTATCTAGAAATTTATAAGTGCCTCTCACAGTACACAACCATCTATTTTACAAAATAAGATTTCATGGAGATAGTAGCATGTGGTGAGCTTACGTCGATGAGCTCATTGACGTTTTCCATGAAGTACTTCTGAATGGATGTGTTGGCTGCCTCTAGACATAAGAGGTATTCGTTTCGAGACTTCACTGCCTTCAAGCTGCATTCCAAGTGCTTCAGCTGCTTCTGCATTACCAAAAGTTTAACTGACTGTAATGTAACATTGGGATTGCTCGTTCATTAGACATTGCTGTAAAATATAGTTCTCAGAATCAAAGTTTACAGTTGAGGGATATATTATACAAAGTACAGCCAGCCAATAATAATAAGTCCTGCATGAGCCGCAGTTTTATAGATCAACACTAATAATAGTGAGCTGCATTGGTTTCTTAGTCACTTTAATACACTTTTATCTTTAAAGTGTAAAACATGAACTAACTCTCCAATCCCTCCCCCAGATTCGCAATTATTCTGACTAGCACATGGCAGGACAGTGTTCAGGTTGAATGAAAGACATGTAAATTACGAGGTCCCTTTTAAAAATAAGAAGATTTTATGGTTGAGTCCTAACACCAAAGCAAAGGCCAAAGGGTGTTTCAATGTCAAGGTTCTTGTCAGTGGTAGTGGGACTCTGAACAGTGAAGAGGATTCCGACAGCTGGACAACATCACATCATAAGGAAAATTCACACGGCATAACACAAAAAATAAATGCATTGAAATATACACAGCCCCACACTACACGCTCAGACACCTGCAGCATTCTGAATGCATTAAAGATATAATTTATAATTATATGATGTACTAATTACACTTCTTTTATACTATCAGCAAGCCCTCTGAATGATGTAAAGTATGTCACTTAATTAACAAGCCATTAACATACCTGCCAAATATTCTTCCTAGCCTAAGTGGTGCTAAAGATCATTGTGAAAAACAAGCTCATCTCACTTTATAACAGTCCTTGACAATCCACTATTAGCAGGTTTTCACAATAATTAATTAGAGTAAAGAGCCGAAAGAATGGAGACCCCACACTGCGTTGACATTAGGCAGAACATGTTTACATGTCTTAAGTGGTCTACTGTTGCAAAAGTAATGAGCAAATAACTCAATGAAATGAACTCTGCAGCCTGAGTTTACACTCACTGACAGACAAAACCTCACAAACAGTAGAACAAAAAAACAGCAAGAGATATATAATATGCACCAGACTGTCTTGTCTGTATGTAGTACTTCAGCGGTTAAAGGCTTTGCATTCGCTTCCTCCGTCCTTTCCTGCTTATCCACTTAATCCATTTATTATCACAAATAAATTTTTACATCATTCCAAACAAGCATGAATGAAATGAACGAGGAGTCCAAAATTCAAGACCTCAATCAGAAAAATAAGATAATACGACCTGCACTGGATCTGCACTAGTTATACAACGTTCGCTTACAATTCAAGCTGCAACAACTCTGATAGAGACATGCATTAAGAGTATAAATGCTGCATGGTCGACTATGGCATCGCCATTTCATATCGTATCTGTAGATTCATATAGCATCTCTGGGGGGAAACTTGCCTTTAATGAATGCGCGACTGATGAGGAAATGCGCGTCATTAATTGAGTCCATAGGGAGGAAGATAATTGCAAATGGAGGGACCAACCACAGCAAATGCCCGCTGTTGGGCAAAGCAATCCTAGTCCTGGGAACAAAAAGATCGAGATGATCAGCAGAGCGCAGCAGTGGACAAGATGAAGATGTGGATAACGTCTTGCCTTGCATCGTCTTGCCTTGCATCGTATAGTTTGAGAGCTATCAAGGGACATTTCCAAGCTGTGCTTTGGAAACCAGAAAGACGATCTTGCAGAGAATTGATGCAGTGATATGAAGCGAGTACTAGACTACAAGCATTATGTAGACTATAGAGTCAATGTTAAGTACTATCACTGCTTATAATGCATTTATGCAAATTTAACTAATTCCTGTATAAATCAGCTCCAATAAGAGATTAAGACATGGCTCGGCTGATCTGTGGCACTCTAGATTTAGTCAAAGCAATTTATGTGAGAGGATCTGCATTGGTTGCCTTCGGAAAGTATATTGAATTTAAAATATCAATATGTTCATGCAAAATTGTCTTAAATTATCTGCTCCAGTTTATCTCAAGAAGCTCAATATCTCAGTATCTTCCACACCTGGTCACAGATTTCTTCACTCTGCCATACGATGTGAAGTCCTTAGTTTTCTCACGGACCCAAACTTCCACTGTCCAGCATGGATGTTTTGCTGTGGTTGGCCCACCCCCTGGAATAAGTTGACTAACAACCTGCAACGTGGACTCCTCTGCATGTCTTAGCCTCTCTTCCACAAGTGCACGAATAACATTCTGTTTGATGTGTTAAGCTGGAATTGCCTCTTACAAATCTCTAAAAGTGGCACTATGTAAACTTACAATGATGTCTGCAAAACATATGAAGTGCTTCCTACGCAGTACATCATGACGTTAACAATCTTTTTCTCAAATATATTTACGCAGTCAATCAATCAGAAAAACGTAATCTCCAAACCTTTTCCATTTGCTTTTCCAGATTTCGCAGCTTCCTCCTGAGCATCGCGCTCGGTTTATCCGTTGACTGTTCCAGTCTCGTTCGCTCATCTTCCACGAGCGTCAGTTTGACCTCAGCCTGAACGCACTCTCCATGATACTTCTGATACGTCTTCAAAGACTAGAATTTAAAAATTACAATCATATCATTACCTGAACATCATCAGTAATACCACTGTGTGACTCTCATTTGCAAACAATTATATCATTTCGAAATTTTTACAATAATAACGTTATTATTGGAAGTTTTTCTCATCACAACATTATATAGTCATCAGTACTGCAAAACAAAAGCCTTGTTCCAGCAAACGCTAATCAACTAGAAACTCTAAAGAATGTAAGGGCAGATTGTTACAGCCCTAGCACACACACACTCACTCAGTCAAACCATTGAACGATTTTTTAGCTAAGCATCATAAGCATGCTCACTCAGGCTCTCTGTCTCTGTCTGTCTGTCTGTCTCTCTCTCTCTCTCAGTCTGTCTCTATCTATATATATATATATCTCTCTCTCTCTGTCTCTCTCTCATCCAGCTATAATGATAAGAGAGGGAGATGAAACCATGTGCCATATAGTGCTTTGTAACTTGGAAAGCACTGAATGACCTCATCATACACTATATCTCTGACTTGTGCATTCAAGCAGCAGATAAATGGAAAAGATAGCTGAGCTTTAATACAGTCCGAATTGAGAAATTTACTTGTCCTGCAGTCTTCTATGGTGTTTGGTCACTGTCCTTTATTTCTATTTTTATCATTAGAAGTATTAAAGATAAAATAAAAGCAGATATTGAGAGGATTTCTCAAGGCTAGATTTTCATGTCACTTACCGCTTGAAGTTCTGTCAAAACGCGAATAAGTTCCTCATGGCTTGAAACGACCATTTCACGGCACTGTTACAGAGAAAACAAAACAAATGGATTCTTCTTAATACGTTATCACAGCATTCTGCTTCATTTCTCTCAATTTCCCATGTTCATTAGAGTAGTTAATGCAAAAGGAAAATTCCAGTTTCCATGATCGATATATATTAGGGTGGTCCTTATTTTTAAAAGTTTGATTTTATAACGGGGCACCCTCTAAGTTGGTTTCTATTGATGAGAAAAAAATTGAGAAAAAGTTTGCAGAGAATCTGAGGACATTTAGGGATCGCTACCAGAGGTTAAAGTTCAAGGTTAGAATTAATTTGGGATTTGTGGTCCACTATGCGCAATTTCCATTGATATGCTTTCCAACCATGTTAATCGCTATGATAGAATTTGATAGACAACTATACTCACATATATTAACATCTCCGACATTATGATTGCCACCTACTTACTTATTTTATTTACATTTTTTTATAATGCATTCACAGCCATTGCATCTTTTGGTGGCAATTTTGCTTCATTTTGGTTTGTTCGTGTATATTGCATAATTTCGTTATTGTCAAAGAGAACACAAAGTTGGCAATAGACCTAATAATAATAATAATAATAATAATAATAATAATAATAATAATAATAATAATAATAATAATAATAATAATAATAATAATAACAATGACGATTTCTATGGCGCCGTAACATAGCCATGCCTTTACAAGGGCGCCTAAGTCTTGACAATGCCACGGTGAAAGTGAGTAACAGAAATGCAACACTTGTAGGCCTACTTTCTTTCGCACTACAATGTCTTGGCAATGAACCCGCAGAGTTCAATCTCTATTGTTTTTCAATGCTTAAGGAGTGAATAAAGAATCGGCAAAAAATTTATGAAAACTTGAAAGCTGAATGCCAACCAGGAGTTCCTCTAATAATTCACTGGGATGGAGAGTTGTTGGACTTGGAAGACATCTGCAGACTGCAGTAAAGAAATAGTAGACCGTCTTCATGTCCTCGTTTCTAGAGTGTTGACCAGATCCTCGGTTTACAGAAGTTATCATCGGGACGAGAAAATCTTCAGTGTCTGCAGTGTATGAAGCGGTTGTGACTTGGGGCATTACTGATCAAATCAAATCTATGTGCTTTGACACCACATCAGTGAACAGTGGACTTAGAAATGGTGCCTGCATCCAGTTGGAACAGAAGCTGGACAAGGATTTGTTGTATAGAGTGCATGTCACTATCACATATGCCTAAGTTAAGTTGGAGGCAGTGGTTATGTTTTCTCTTGGTTCACCGAAGGGTAAGGACATAATGATTTTTCCGCTGGGCTGCACAGAGCGAGGTTGATCGGCAAGAGCATTTACAGTGTTAAGATATAGATGTTCAAGAAATAATTCAAGTCAACAAGAAGAGAATAAAGGGTATGGCTGACATCTGCCTGCTATACGTCAAAGTCTGGTTTCAAGCACCGTATGCACCATCTATACTCCTCGACTTGACCTGTAGAGAGCAGATCTTTAAGGACATTGACAAAATACAGGGAGATAAAATAGTGCAGTTGCAGACGTTGCAATGAAGAAATGTTTAGATGACCTTTGGTATCTTTCAGAGGAATTGGTGACTTTAGCGTTCTTTGATTTATGGGGCTTCCATTTATACCAAGCGCCAAATGATTACTACTCTGGACAAAACTTGGATCGAACATCCACTTCAAAGAAGAACCTTGGAACCTGCTGTAATAAGCTCAATGCAACTGGAAGATTTTGTCATGGAAAACACGAGATTTTTCAAGTTTTCTCCAAATAAGACGTTGATATACATGGTCAAACGACACGAGAACTTCAAGTTAGATTAGGCCACTGCATGCGAGCTCAGTGAAAGTTGTGAATGACATTACAAAGCGTGGAGTGACACTCATGAACATGTATAACAAGCTTCAAACAAATAATGAGGATCAGATGCAGGGTCTGCTATATTGATTGTGAAGAAATATACGGTATACCTATCGTCGCAAAAGACTGATGCAATAATGGAAACATTAACTGGAAAAACATTTTTATGTCCGTGTATTCGTTTTGTCCAAAATAGCAAACCAGTCCATAGGCCACTAGTCCACCTCCAGCACGGTCCATTGCCCACCAGAATTTATTTAAATTTGTGCATTCAACCATACATGTAAACTAGTAATAGTATACAATATACGATATTCCATGTTTCGCCTGTGTCTTTACATTGATATATGTTACGTCCGGTAGCGACCCCTAAAACTCAAAAAAATCTGCCAAAATTTTCAGTGTTAATATTTTTTAACCTAAAGGTATAAGTTAGGAGGGTGCCCCGTTTAAAATTCTCCAAAAAATATTTTTACATGGAGCTAAGGACCACACTAATATATATTTTATGTTTTTTTGATCATTACACTGAAGTGAGTCTCTGCAGACAAAAAAGCTTTATGCATATGTTGTATGTGTATACCCATTTTTTATATCTATAACATGACGCATGGAACCAAATTCTGCTTGTGCCAGATCTGATCCATTCTTAGCCGTGCAGCTCAAGTCGCAGCCAAAATTATGCCTAAATATTTGCACACAACTGAATATAATATTACGCAAGATATGCTACTCTGGCTTCCTACTGCTGAGTATATTACTTCTAAGGTCATGACGGCAAATGCCTAAACTGTAGGCATTGTTCAAGGACACATCAAGGAGATCAGTGTTTCTGTCTCAACGCAGATGGCCTAGCAATTGTTGTTTTCTGCGGCTCATAGAGAAGTGCAGGTGCCATTCCATTGCACTTCAATTTGAGTCAATTGTGCCTTCTTGTGTGTTGAACCATCCTCTTAGAACAGTCTTCCAATGCACTTACACACTCTTGCCTTCAATTCTGTATACAGCAACCATTTATTAATAGTCTTGAAATGCACTTGTTCAGATCTGCAGGTACACTGCTTTATGATGCACTTAAAATGAGCCATTATATAAGCATCTTGATATACACAATTACACATAAAACATACATAAAACCAAAATCATCTGGTTTTCTCTTGGACATCACATAAATCTTATCTTGCTTATTTACTGATTTGGACAATGGCTCATAAAGGCACACATAAGCATTACAATATATTTCAAAGTCAAACTACATGCACTAGCCTACTTACTCTTTTGTAAACGCGCTGTATGTAGTCAGAGAGTTGGTTCATCTGCAATGCCATCTGTGAGTTGTACAGTTCACCCAATGTCCCATGATCGGTTCCCAACTTCCGTGTTGTGCCAAGCAGCGTCTGCCAAACAGTATATGTTGAGTAGTCTGGCCACGACTCACGTCTGCAATGATTACAAGACAACATGTACCTCGTAAGGAGACATTTATAAAGGACTACTGAGAACTTGTGCTCAAAATGTGGCAATGATTGGCAACAATATTCAGGTCATTATGATCAAGCAGAGGAAGGAAGGGGAGGGGTGAGAAGGAAGTGGGGGGGGGAAAGAAGTGGGGGAGGAACGAGGAGAGGGAGGAAAGGTAAGGAAAGGTTGGAGGGAGGGGTAAAGGAAGGACTAACTTTAATAGGGGCCATTAATTATTTGCAGCATGCTCCTTATCTACTGTATATTTAATTATATATATATATATATATATATATATCGGTATACATATATATACACCGATATATATACAATTATACATACATACATATTTCCATTGAATTTTTTGCTAATCACTTCGTATGTATCAGAACTATAGGCTGAGCAGAATCATATCAGTAACCTCCCCCTCAATTTCCTCTACAAATCACCACAATTACTTTGTTATTATGCCTACTTCTTTTTAAATAATTACTGCAAGGGTTATAATAGTCTTATGCCAATGTCTGCCTTTCCAAGGTCTTATCTACCGGTAATTCCATGGCCAGGAAATGAAATTTTTCCCTGACAAAGCCAAATCCAAACAAAATCTCTCCTAATCCCACACTAACTGTAATCAACCTTGGTGAGTACGCTGTGTGCTGCCTATGGCGCTGTTGGAACATCCCTAGTTTTTTAAAGCTTCTTTCCTAGTTGTTATTTTTTGCCAATGCATTAGGCGTTTGCAGATGGCAAATATCTAGAAAGAGCCATACTGCAGAAAAGCGGATTACTCGATTACACCGGAAGCTCCTCCACATTTCGCAATTTCCTTGGCCACAGCAGGACAAGTTTTACTTTGCAAGAGAGGACGTCCTTTCATTTTACCAATCCACACCACTTGAAAGTAGTTTTGTTAATTTGATGTATCTTTATTCATATTAGCTGTGCAGGGGTGATTTTATAAACCGCTACAATGATCCTCTTATAGTTTATATGAAAATACATATGATATGTATACAAGTTTGCTGTTTGCAATGCAATGCACGTACAGGCCCGCCGACAGAAATTCCGGGCCCCTGGGCAGAGCAGTTACGGGCCCAAAATACATACATGTATCTTTAGGCTTTATGAACAAATTACACAAAAACAACTAAAAATAACAAAGTGTGGCACGAACGTACGATAATGGATACATTATTTTATCATTTTAATCAGTTTTTAATGTTAATCATATAATTTTCAAATATATGGTAGGATAATCAACAAGCAACCTTTCTGGATTTAACTGCAGCAAACCGTTCATAATATCTTGGTAGCCTACTCTCCATTTTGTCTGCGATTCTCAAAAGTGCACTTCGGAAAAGCTCTTTCTTCATCACCTAGAAAATTGTACCGGTGTCTTGGAGGACCGTTTCTTATATAGCAGCCTATGATGATTATACGGTTTCAATCGTTTGTGTAGGCATGGGCCCTGGTGACAATGCCAACATCAAGACCATCTTTGCCTTTGTACAGTTTCTATAATTTCAGCATTTTCATAGGTTTTGTACAGTTTCTATAATTTCAGCATTTTCATAGGTCTCATTATTAATGAGTCATTTTTAATGCCATCTTTTAGAATTATGATACTAACATCACAAATTCATTTTCATCCATCCTCATGCACGTTTAATTCACTAGAATCAACCGAGGTAGCATCGAGTGATTATAGGCTATACGGACTCTCGGATTTAAATGTCTTCTTTTTTTATTCCAATTTGAAATAGTGTTTGACTGCCAACTTTTGCCTCTTCAAACCTAATAGCTTTCTATTTTCGTTTTTGTGCTCTAAATTTGAGTTCAGGCTTGTATACCATCGCAACCAAAGAAACTTATCATTTAGATAATATTATGTAGGCCTATATGTTTGCTCCATGACTGAGACTGAAATCGGACAACGCATAATTTAGCAGCAGAGCCTTCAGAGACGAAAGTGGGCGTGTTCTTTGACAAAAATACTTATGAGTAAGGTGACGGACAGTTGCTTGAAACGCAGTTGTAGCCTAGTTGTAGCTATGTGACAGTAATATTAGGATATAATTATTTTAAACGGCATAAATCGTTAATTTTGTATACTAGGCTACGTCACATAAGTGATTATAGGCTGGGCCCGCAGTCAGCAATCAACATATGAAAAGTATTATGATCAGTGTGGCCCGGGCCCCCTCCGGGTCCCTAAAAGTCGCCGGGCCCCTGGGCATTTGCCCCCCTTGCCCCTCCCTCTCGGCGGGCCTGTGCACGTATACTTGTCAGATGTAAATAAAATTGACTTACTTATGTATTCCAGTGATTCAAAGTGACAACAACAGAGAGGCAATGTCCAGTTAAAAGCTCAACTTTAAAAGCCAAAAGCTAAATATTCGGAGCCAATGCGAACTGAAAATCTGAACATCTGTTTTGCATCCAGAGTTTACACAGATGAAAAACATGTCAGTAACTGATGCTCCGGGTTGCACCTTCTCAACTTTCATCATTTTTTTTACCTGGTTAGCAAATTATCATATGACTCCTCTTTTCAACTTTCACTGAACCTGGTTCTTCTTGTTTGTCAGATCAAGTTTCTAAATATCACATTCCTAAAAGTCTTTCAAGGTTTTCAATCAGATTGGAAGAGAAACATACACAGGCACGCATACACACACATGAACAAACACATATGGGATCTTTCTCAAAAGGAGGTCATGGGCAAGGCCATTAAGTCCAAAGCCAAATTAAATGTAACAGCCTGAGTTTGAAAAACTGCTGCCATATAATTATGAGGTGCTTAAACTTTATCTAAACAGTCAATTACAAAACTACAAAATTACTTACGGTTCATTTACCAGCATACCATCAAGCCATCAGGCCAGCCAGTCAGCCATCAGTCCAGATAGCCAGTCATCAAGCCAGCCAGTCAGTCATCAGGCCAGCCAGGCATCAAGCAATATAGTCTGCAGGTTTTTAGCAGGATGACATTTAATCATAGCTGTTTAAAATGTTTTTTTCGTTTTTTATTATTCTCCAAAAACGTGGTTTTTTCGGGGGGGTTTTTTCATGTCGTTGTATCTCGTTTTAAATTTTTTATGAAACTTTATAAAATTCATTTATTCATTTGCTGTCTGTTAGTATTTTTTTTAATTTAATTTTTCTGAAATTTCTTACATTTTCACCATATTCTACTCTCATGGATTCAGCTAACTAAAGTCATTATTTAACTGTTTAACGTCACCATTTTAGAAATACATACATGTAATAGGTCCATACAAGAAATGAAACTTACAAGGGTTATTTTGATATAAACTTCGTAGTCCTATATATGTGACAATTTTAGTCTTTACTTCTGATTAGATTTTAATTGATTTCTGTTGATCAGCAAGATCTTATATGTACTTATATTTACACATTAAATTAGAAAGGATTTCAATACCTTTAATTTTTCTCAGTTTCCGGCAAAACTCCGAATACCGGTCCCAAATTATTTCACAGCATTTGTCTTACTGTCACTTCACAGCATTTGTAGATAACTGCCGAAAACGTTTATTGCACTCAAGAAAATCTGAAAAATCATCCCGCTTCCTGTTTTGGGGTTGCAGTTTAGCGTCGTTAATTTCTTTTCTTCTAATGGATTACCGCATGCTTGATAAATGGAAGCTGGATTGATTATTTTTATTCATGTATTTCAACATGCATCCAGCTTCCATTTCTCAAGTGATGTATCATTAATCTGGCTTCCAGTTCTCAAGCGTTATTTTGTCAATCCAGCTTCTATTTCACCTATAAGGAACCTTCATCCAGCTTCCATTCACCATTTGCCGGTTAGCCAATAATATTTAACCTCAGCACATCGCTTGAGAAATGGAAGCTGGATGCATGTTGAAATACATGAATGAAAATCATCAATCCAGCTTCCATTTATCAAGCATGCGGTAATTAACGACGCTAAACTGCGGGATTACCCTGTTTTGGTCTGAAGATTTTCATTGTAACTTCAGCGGCGATTAGTATTTTAGTCACATATGAAAATATTGATAATAAACCACGAAGTGGGATGACAGATGAAAATCATCAGACCAAAACAAGAAGCGGGCTGAATGTACTGAGAATGTACTCAGAATATATGAGGGTGAGTAAGAAAGCATTGGAGAAGCATATCTATGTGATAAGCCATGCGAAATAATTTGGGACCGGTATTCGGAGTTTTGCCCAGTTTCCTATTAAATCAAAGTTTCAAGAAAAATATAATTGTTGTAGAATGTAGATTAATGTCACTAATAATTAATTTTGGCTTGCTAATAAAGTAGTGTTATTCCCCGATTAAGGTAAAATTCAGTAAACAGGGTTTTTAAGTTTAAAATGCAGTCTAAGCTGTAACAAAGTCAAATTATTTTCCGTTTCCATTTTTGTCGTTTTTTCCCATTTTTTCTTTTTCCGAATAAAATGACTTTTTTCCGTTTTTTATTCCGTTTCAAACTCTCCATTGTTTTTTTTACATCTATGCATTTAATTACATTTACAGTCCAGTGATGGCAATAAGACGCTCCAAATGGCAACAGTGTTCAATAAAACGAATAAAGCCAATGCTGTAGAGCTTCAACACGAAGTGCAGCGTAGTAACTGGACCAAATAAAAGCACCAAGGATACTTCCAAGTTCTTACCGTGTACTCTCTAGGAATTAAACCACTAACCCTGGATTAAAGGACACTGCTACAGCAAAGCAAGAAGCTAAAGCCAACTCACAGCAGTGCTGGCATGCATGCCATAAAGTCATTAGAACCTCTTCAGTAACACACAAAGGGTTATCATGACCACATAAAGATGGAGATTACAGAGGATTAGCAATGGCACGAAGCACACACACACACACACACGTATGCGCACGCGCACACACACACACACACTCATGCTCACATACACTCTTTAACACACATTCAACAACTCTGCTTTCAAGATTACCCAGGGCCAGTCTTATTGTTCAGTTTCCCAGGGTCTACCATTCCATTCCATTCCAGGTTTCATTTGGCTATTCTATTCGTCTGACTGGAAATGATCTTTAAGTGCAATGTTGGAACATCCTGTGTCTGGTAACTGAACTGACACACTGACACAGCCAACCTTTGAAGACAATTTAAACGAAGCTCAGTGCAATCCAACTCATTGTGGAAATCAGAGAAGAAGAACTGGCTGACCTCTAAGCGCACAATGCTAAATGACACCATTTAAGCCCCAGGGTAGACTTAAAGAAAACAAATAGATAAATCAATCATGTCCAGTAACAGTACCACGGTAGTTTTCAGAATAACATAAACAATACAATTTTTTAAATATACAGAAGCACAAAACAGATATCCTGCTTACTTTTGTCTTTCGTTTCGATGGCGTGTCATTGTTTGTTTGACGAGTTTCTCCATACTGTGCGCATACTCCGTTTCCACCTCCGCTCTCCGACGGTAGAAGTCTTGCAGTTCGCTGAGAATCAAGACGTGAGTCTCCAACCGGAAATCGAGACATTTCACCTGCTCCACCAACTGCTGTCGAATATCTGCAGAAGAAAGAGTCAACAAAACAATTTACATTAAATACAATAAAGCATATAATTTAAAAGAAAAGCCATAAATCCACAGTTCCACACGGAGCATAAATACACTACACTGCTACTTTTAAGAAAGCCAAAAAACACATAAGACGACACGTCTAGACGTCAGATTAAAAGCTAATTCTCCTAATAAATCATTACCACAAATCTTTATTTTCAAGCACTGTTTAGTATCTAAGTACCAAACTAAATGTTAAACTATTAAGTTTTAATACTTTAGAATGAATTTTTCTGATAAGAATAAGTATAATGACTTGCAAAAGCAGACATCCAGCCTGACCACAGCAAAGTTATCCACACAAGTTCTTTCAGAAACCATTTAACATACTGCAGCTCCCCTTTAAAAATCAACTTATAGTCATGGCTCGGGGAGGGGTACAAGCAACAAATGAAAACCAGTTTCAGGCGTAAGAAAGCAGCTTGTAATTTCAGCAAGATGCTAAGCTGAAGTTTGTGTACTAAGCATTCTTTTCATCCACTTTTCTATCAGTCCCATCTCTTCCCAACTTAAATCAAAAGGTTCTTATGCTTCAGCCATGATGTGGGAAAAAAGAGTTACATGAGCCTACATCCCATTTAAAGCCAATTTCAACTGTCATAACACCAAACGGAACTGTAGACCAAATGCCACTGGTTGGCCGCAAAACCATAAATAATGCCAAGTGATAGAGGTTGAGCAATGTGCACTTCACAGGACCTTCTTTAATTGGCACATAATCTACCAAACAATGTACGGTTCCAAAAAGCACAACCTATTTCTACAATTCCCTTGTGTGGCTCAATTGTCAATCACTAGGTGCAAGTCATTAATGAGTCTGTGGTCATCTAAATTATATAGATGCTTGCAACAACGACGACAAAGAGACTTCCTCTAAATAAAACTACACCCCTTCATATGTGCAAGCATGTTATGTACAGGTATGTGGGCGTCTGTATGTGTGCGTACATTTGTGTGCATCCAAAACCTAGACATAATACAACTTGTGCCTTTTCAGAGTACCCACAAATAGCTCTCAAAAAGCTTTATTATCATACAATTGTATTGTGCAAACTACTGTAAAAGTGCTCAACTTATTTCTACCGGTAATCAAATTGAACCACTTAAACATCTTTGTTAAACTAGGAGAAAAATCGACTGAGAAAGAGGGAGTGAACTGCCTGAACATCATTGCCCACGATCTCTAGATACAGTGACATTGCTGCAAAGAATGTCAAGAGATTGTTCTTCCACAGCTCGTTTTTGTCAAATGGCTTGCATCATGAACTGACAACAATGATGGAGATCAAGAAGTCAATGATGATGACAATGAAGGTGATGGCAATGATGCTGAAAATGATATCAATGATAATAATAATAATGATGATGATGATGGCAATGATGTTGAAGTCAAAGATAAACTTATCAATACTAAAACCTGTTGAAATCATCTTCCCTAGTGACACTGAAATTGTCTATTATTACATTTACTTTTCCAATCTATGATCAATAACAGATTTCTACTTACTTGCCTACAGTGGCACCTATCTAGGTTTGGAAGGACAGCAGAGAGGTAGTACCATAAGCTATTACCTGTTCACCTTGCACAGGGTTTCCCCATCCCATCATCATCCAATCAACAGCATCAGTATTTGTGGACAACTTTCATTCCTGTCATTTATCTTTCTCTCCTCTGTCTGTCTGTCTATCTGACCTCCTATCTGTGGTGGGCGTCTTCACGTCTTTCATCATGCCAATTCTTATTCCTTTGTCAGTACTTGCCAGAGTCTGTTTGCATGCATGTCAGCTGGCATGCTGGTGTGTTTGGGACAAAGACTCTATAAAAGTTTAATTTAGTCCAGACATCACTTCGGATGCTCAGGGTGTCGCAAAATCAAATGCAGATGTGAAGTTTTTTATGGGGAAAAGCCCACCTCAAATCCCACGATCCCGCCATATAATTATGCCATTTTAAAGCTTATTTCTCACCTGAAATGGATCAAATTACATGCAGACGTATTAAACAGCATAACCATTGCTCAACTGTATAAATGAATGAATGAATGAATGAATGAATATAGTGAGCTTGATGACTTGTGTACATTGAGCTGATCTCCTGCTGAAGACTATAATAATTAGTCTGGGTTAATTAATTTTGTATAATTTGGTTGAACATTGTTCTGCCTCTTTGACATTATAAACAAGTTGTCTGTAATTTACTTGCCTCATGCATATCAACGCCCTAGCAACCCTGAACCAGCATCATGGGACAGCTTTCCACACAACTGTAGACCACATTAAATAGCCCTTCATAATTTATGCTGTCTGGTTGTGGCCTACTAAATACTACTAATATCAACAGCTGAACTAAATAACATAACATTTTAATTAATTAATTTAAATTTCCTTACATAATACAGATGTCGCGAGCCAAACATGGCACATCAATTCAAAGTAATCTATGAACTGTCGCGTATGAACATAAATATCCTAATTGCACTACATCAAAATTCAATGCATGCATCCTCAATCTCCTCAGATCAAATAAGTCTTCATTTAAAAGAGTGGTACCATCAAATGAGATGAATACATTAATTACAATGCTAAAAAAATTTGGAATGAAGATTCCTGTTGCTTTTACCTATGTTGTAACACAACTGTTGTTGGGTTATCAGACAAGCATTGTCATTTCATAACAATATGGTGGTCATTTCTGTAAAGTTCACTGCATCTGTGCAGTCGTGAGAATCTATTTGATTTGATATCTCTAGTTTCTTTCAATAATAACAACGAGTCTGCACTCTGCAGGAGTCATAAATTCACCACTGATATCAATATTATTATCAACATTCAACCACATCATCTGAACGTCTTTCCCAGTCATATGATATCTAAGAGGATGAGAAGGAGGAGGACTGTTCTTCAAACTCTGCCACTGGTTGCACTCTGCCAGTGCCAGTCCCAAGCCTGGATAAAGGAGGAGGGTGTCCCTAATGGTATTTGTTACCACACAGTGACGTTAAACTGCAAATACCACCCACCACCACTGTTCTTCATGCTCAACCTTTCTCCAGAAGCTGGCTCCTTCCATGTTAAATCTGCTCATTCTGTAAAGTCTTTTACGTCATGTAGTTTTCAAAGTTCTAAGATCACTTCTTCACAATGTTGCTAATCGCAAAGGGCTGCTTTGCTGTCTTAGTGGACTGATCCTATGGCTATATTGGTCTGATTGATTTGATTTATGGATTGGTTTGGTGCATCATTGGTTGATGCCTTCATGCATAAGAAGTGGGCATTAAACACCTTTAGAGAATCAATAATAATAATAATAATAACTGGAAACTTTGTGAACTAGGATTTTGACTAATTTTTTATGCCAGCAATTGTACTGTAAACTTTCTATGCTATATATATATATATTTTATTATTAATATTAACTATAATTATTCTAAACCTTTACATACTGGCACAAAAACATAAACCTGTAAATAAGTCTCCCCCAAATCAGACCTTGCATGAAAAGCAGGCTATATGCTAACTAAACATCCCATGAAAACTGATACAGTGATAAATATCTGTATGTGAGACAGAGAAAAAGAGAGAGATGAGGATGAGGAGAGACAGAGACTGGGTAGTAAGATAGACACAGAGAGAAAGAGACAGAGATTAATGTTCCTATAATGTAATCTCTCAAACATCTTATATTGCAGAGATAAATCATGCAAGTATCTATTTTCATCAGCACCTAACAAAGTCCACCAATGCCATATGATGGGCTACTAAGCTAACAGGACAACGTATAAAATATCCAATCATAAGTTAACACGAATAGCTGCCCCTATGGATAATATCCCAAGATGGAAATGCACAAAAAGCAGAGCAAGATAAAGTCTTTCAAGTTACTCAGTTGAGCAATAGAGAGCATCATTGGGAAGAGCAACAGTGAAGCCGCAGGTAATCAACAAAATCAAGACTGACTGGGAGAGCAGTTTCAGACTCATGACCGCTCAACAGTAGCCTTCCAATGCACTTCTAATTGAAAGAACATAACACATGTGGCAGCCTCAGAACATGCCAGTGCGAGCAGAAAGAAGAAGAAAGGGCTATTGTGTGTTCAACTTCTCTTCAGCACTGACACATGCAATATCATTTTTAGCCTCAATACATATGTTTTCCTTCAGCTTCTGTCTGATCTTCCTTTGAGTGCAAGCCCAGCATACTTGTTTTTTGCTATCCAACAGAGAACTGCGTTTTTACCAGAGCTAGTAGCTGTGCAACTTCCAGTAAAACGTGGTCCAGCGATAATTGAATTGTTGGCAGACATGGGAAAGGATCTGTGAATAGAGACAGCGTCAGCCATAATCTAGTCATAATTCTTAACAATATTTGCTACAGAAGAATTGCTTCACAGCCCCACCAGTGAATATCTGTTTAGTTTCACGTGTCACTCAGAATGAAAATATATTCTCAATTCATCTTAAAATATATCTGCTTAGATAAGTTGACAACGGGCCAGGAGCGCATTACACAAAGTATCTTGAGAGGGTGTTATATCAAGTTTATATTGATTGACATTGATTGATTGTGTTACAGTCACAACTGAAGCATTTTTGAGACGAAGGTGCCATACAAATGTACTGACACATACATACACAAAAAAGTACATATGCATAAAAACATACATGCTGATATATACATACTATATGTTATACATATACACAAATTGTATTTGCATTATGCACTGATAAACATATGCACAAAAATACATACCGGTACATGCATAACATTGCATATGTAAGACCTTGAGACGAAATCATATATATATATACACACACACACACATACACATAGATGACATCACCACAAGTCTTACCACTTCAAAATCAGGTGCCTGGTTCTACCCAGGCTCCAGATCTGCCTTATCCACATTAAGATTATGCATGCATACCAGAATGGTCGTCTTATTCAGATCGAAGGCCCTTGCCCCATTCACAAAAGCTGCTAAAATTCGCTACCAACCTCAAACAAAGACACATCTTCAAATGGTGTCTGCCTCACTCCAGAACCTTCAGATGATTTGTCTAATTCCCAATTCACAGTCAACTAATACTCTAAGCCACAATCTTAGATACATGTTTGTTCGTTCGTTCGTTCGTTCATCAGTTCGTTTGTTCATATAGTGTCCCTTCAGGAAACCTACTTACAGACACCCAAAGATACATCCAGAGATTTTTATCCAAATATATATATATATATATATATATATATACATAATATATATATATTCGTGTGGTGCTTAAGTTAAGAATCACAGCATCAGTACATTATAAATTATCATATTATCTTCAGAAAATTTAATGCCCTGATATAACACTTCGTTATAATAGAACATCACCATAGTAACCACGGACCTGGCGATAAAGCTCATGCCTTTCAACAGCGCTGTTGAACTGATAAGAATAGCACCAGCTGGGGAGAGCACTTGAGGAGCTCCAACTCTAAGTGCTCATTTATATAAAACCTCTTCACAAAAACTCATTAGAGGCTCTTCAGACCTTACCATACAAGACCACACTCATACAGAATGACCTTCAACAGTAGTCTCTGAAATATTGGAATAGAACAGAGAAGAAGCCACAGACTGCACGGAATGGAAGCCTGTCCAGAAATGCGGCTGATGAAAGCAAAATTCCCTGTTGCATTGTACAATTATGCAGAACAAAGAGATGAAAGGATGATGAACTGTTGTCTATTAGCATTCCTTATATGCTTCACTTCAGGTGCACTATGCATGCATGGCCCGCTGCCACAGATGATTGAAATGAGGAGGCTTCAGCTGTTTACACCACATCACAACATCACACGTTACAACATCACATGTTACAACATCACACATCACAACATCACACATTACAACATCACACATTACAACATCACACGTTACAACATCACACGTTACAACATCACACATCACACGTTACAACATCACACGTTACAACATCACACGTTACAACATCACACGTTACAACATCACACGTTACAACATCACACGTTACAACATTACACGTTACAACATCACACGTTACAACATCACACATCACAACATTACACATTACAACATCACACATTACAACATCACACATTACAACATCACACATTACAACATCACACATCACAACATTACACATTACAACATCACACATTACAACATCACACACCACAACATCACACATTACAACATCACACATTACAACATCACATATTACAACATCACACATTACAACATCACACATTACAACATCACACATCACAACATCACACATCACACATTACAACATCACACATTACAACATCACACGTTACAACATCACACGTTACAACATCACACGTTACAACATCACACGTTACAACATCACACGTTACAACATCACACATTACAACATCACACATTACAACATCACACATTACAACATCACACGTTACAACATCACACGTTACAACATCACACGTTACAACATCACACGTTACAACATCACACGTTACAACATCACACATTACAACATCACACATTACAACATCACACATTACAACATCACACATTACAACATCACACATTACAACATCACATGTTACAACACCACATGTTACAACATCACACATTACAACATCACACATTACAACATCACATGTTACAACATCACATGTTACAACATCACACATTACAGCATCACACATTACAACATCACACGTTACAACATCACACGTTACAACATCACACATTACAACATCACACATTACAACATCACACATTACAACATCACATGTTACAACATAACACATTACAACATCACACATTACAACAGCCAATGCCCACAAAAATCACGCTTCGTGTTTTCCCCAGCTTTCCCATAATACAACCGATCCACTGAACATCTTGGTGTGACTTTGAAATAGCTACAGTGTGAAAATTTTAACACCTTTTTCCATGCCGGAGGTGAATAATTTTAGGTGCATTCGTTACAGGAGATAACACTCGGAAAGTTTAGCAATATTTCAATACAAAAATCATGGCACCAATACATCAATAGAAGGGCTAAAAGTTATTCCATGGTCCTTTTTTGCAAAAGACGGACAGTTGGTGAAGACCCAATGGAGGAGGAATTTCTCACGGTTACTTGCCAGGATCATTTCCAAATCCAACCACCGTATATTCATTGTATCAGCATTCAGCAACATCTAGGATTATCATCGTACCACAGCACAAGTTAAGCGTCCATAGCAACTAGCCTCACTGTCAGTCTCAGTCGTCTTAGCAACCAACCCACATGAGAAACAACCAACCTCGGTAACACTCAAACTTTTTAGCAAGCAGCCTCTGTAGCAAATAGCCGCCAATGGGTCAGCCTCATTAGCACACGGTTTGAAAGTCAGACTCAACCGCTTCAGCAACTGCCATCCTTAGCAACAATTCTCTGTAGCAACCGTTGAAATAGTCAATTTCAACTATGATATTTCTCTACAAAAAGGTCTGATGACATAATGGGTTGCGTCCAAACAGCATACACCCAATTTTGGACAACACATGACGAACAACAAGATGAACCAAGAATAGAGATGGCTCCAACGTGTTATGGAAGTATCACTGCTTCAGAGAGATGAGCATGTCACAGTCTATGATGATATTAAATGATAAATTCATTAGATTTGAAAACAATAAGCCAGCAAAAAATCCTGGTGCAGAAACCCTACTGAAATACACCTAAAGAATTGCCATAGTTAGCTGGGAAGGCTAATGACCCATCATCTATGTCATAGATTCAAAATTTTCTTGCACACAATCTACCATACCTGATGACAATCCTTAAATCACCCATCCACATCAATCTTTAACAGGCAATTTACAGTACTTACAATTTTTACCTGCAACCTCAAAAGCATGCATTTTTTATTTTTCGCTGAATAATAGAATACATAAGCTTCACGCACATCACAAATTTTTAAGTACTACACTGTCAGTCAGAACCTTTATTCATGGACATGATGCACGTGGGAAAACATGTATGATCAAAGGATCAGAAAAACATACAAAGAAAACCCAGACGAAACTGGCATATTAAGATATTTCACTTACTTGCTATCCAGATTGGTTCACGATGTCGACGAAACGAGTTCTTCAGCGAAGATGATCTAGATAATCCCCTTAACCCACAAGAGTTTACATTCACGGTCGAGATCTGATAATCCATTTCTGAATTTCGTCTGCTCTGCCCCAAAATTGAAAGGAAGTTTTAAAAAACATGAAACTCAGTATACTCTATTCATCACAAACATCTCTACTATACATGTACAGAGAAACTCGAAATTTAAATTAGGCCAAAAAAAAATAATGCTGTGTTTCCGGTAACAGAGCTAAAAAAAATTGGGTAGGTAGGTCGGAAAATATTTTTATTTTGGTAAAATATTTTTATACAGTGACTGTCCGAAAAATTATACCCACTACTCTTTTTTGCATAAAGGTACACGCTGCAACAAAGTACGTGTTCTAAGCAAGTATAAACTGCCTATTTCCTGACTGTCTGCACCTAAAACTGCCCTAGAAAACAATTCTATTAATTTTATTTTGACATCTTTTCTGGTAAGATAAAGTGGGAAGGGAAGGGGAAGATGAGTGCAAACAGAACATCACTGCTAGGGGTCGTTCCAGATTGGCCAAGCCAGTGACTATAGTTACACCTAGAGGTTGCTAGATTTATTTTCCCTAATCACCGTTAGAGGTGGCTCAAGTGAGAATGATAAGGCTAGAGGTTTCTCAAGACTGGCAGCCAGGAAGTAGTTAGTCAGAAGTGAAACTCTAATGCAGTGTCCACGCTGTAGTCGGGAGCGCTTCTGAGTAGATAGCTTGAAGAGGCGCTACAGAAATCGAGAGATCAATAAAATAAAATGAAACATTCTATTCATTTGAAAAATGTTCTTTTTGGCCATGCTAGAGTCGGGAGCCCCTCTGAGAAGTTAACTTGAAAAGGTGCTATATAAATTCTTGAATGAATGAATGTTAAATTCTTCACCAAAGGGTGCTCGAAATAAAAGGGAACTGCTCAATGAGCGGAAGAGAGCAGAGTTAGAACAACAGAGCACCCTGAGCACAAAAAGGCACAGTAAACACAAGAGCACAGTGAGCAAAAGAGAGCAGAAAGAGGCAGAGAGCAATTAATTTTATTTTGACATCTTTTCTGGTAAGATAAAGTGGGAAGGGAAGGGGAAGATGAGTGCAAACAGAACATCACTGCTAGGGGTCGTTCCAGATTGGCCAAGCCAGTGACTATAGTTACACCTAGAGGTTGCTAGATTTATTTTCCCTAATCACCGTTAGAGGTGGCTCAAGTGAGAATGATAAGGCTAGAGGTTTCTCAAGACTGGCAGCCAGGAAGTAGTTAGTCAGAAGTGAAACTCTAATGCAGTGTCCACGCTGTAGTCGGGAGCGCTTCTGAGTAGATAGCTTGAAGAGGCGCTACAGAAATCGAGAGATCAATAAAATAAAATGAAACATTCTATTCATTTGAAAAATGTTCTTTTTGGCCATGCTAGAGTCGGGAGCCCCTCTGAGAAGTTAACTTGAAAAGGTGCTATATAAATTCTTGAATGAATGAATGTTAAATTCTTCACCAAAGGGTGCTCGAAATAAAAGGGAACTGCTCAATGAGCGGAAGAGAGCAGAGTTAGAACAACAGAGCACCCTGAGCACAAAAAGGCACAGTAAACACAAGAGCACAGTGAGCAAAAGAGAGCAGAAAGAGGCAGAGAGCAAAGGAGGGCATAGTGATCACAAGAGAGCCTGGTCAGCTAGAATAAAGTGAGTAAAAATGGACTGTCTTAGGACGGAAAAACAGCAAGTTAAACTATAAACTTGCAGCAGGCTGTGTATAGCCATCATGTGCTACAGGCTAGATGGTCCTGTACTCAATGCCTGCAAAGAGCTACCGTGAGAAAACCCTCCTTTCAGATCTATTACTCTCCCCCTCCATCCACCCCACAACCGCCTGCTTTGTCAAACTGACCGTGGGAAACTATTGATTGCTCTAATTAACAGATCATTATATACCTTGAAAGACGACTGCTTGCGATCGTCGCCTGGCTTAGTGAAGGCTATAATTATGATGTTCCAATTGTACATCTCATATACGGGAGGCAATGTCAGTGTAAATAAAAAATTTCCACAAATTTTCCGAGTTGCGGCAATAAAAGTGAGTCGGTCGGGTTACTGGAAACACAACATTAGTTTTTTGGCCTAAGATCCAACTCTATACGGAAGGCAATGTCACCGTATTAATATGTCAATACAAATTTTTTTTAAAAATATTTTTTTTACAAAATTATTTTTTTTTAATAAAAATTTTTTTTAAATAAAAATATTTTACAAAATTATTTGAGTCGCGGCAATAAAAGAGGGTCGGTCGGGTTACCGGAAACACAACATTATTTTTTTGGCCTTATGTAGTACGCTTTGAAATTACACACTACCTGTGGACAAATAACCTTTATTACTACATATGCAAACTATCATCTTGCCTGCTTCCTGTAACACCAGGCAATGCTTTTCCCTACCATGAATTTGAATACTGTAGAGCAGAATCTGTTAGCCACTATGCTGTTGCAACACACCAGTCAGTTCAAATTCATTGAAAAACATAAACTGAGTGGGCATTGTAACAAATGTTACAAACTTCATATATCTTTACAAGGCATCTTGAGGAAATAGGGGACACTTTTGCAAGGCAAGGCAATTTTACATTTCATAATATCCTAGCAACCTGAATTTAAGACTTCGTTTTAAATATGATTGTTCACCATTCTCTCGATATTGGAATTTCAAAATGACATTTTTGATAACACTAAATGATGTTACTGTCTATCTAAGAAGAAATATTCAGAACCTCATGCAAGTAAACTAACAATATTGAATCCATGCAATCCCAACAAACATTGGGAGATGCCAAAAAAGTTCTAGTAAAAAACCAGTTATTCTGATACGCAGATATCAATTATGATAAATATCATCAATCATAAACTAAACAAACTGCTTCCAGCCGATGCTATCTGGCTTCATGGCCAAATGAAAGTCTATCTCTTTCAAACTCTTTCTGCCTCTCCATCTGTCTGTATCTGTCTGTCTGTGTCTGTCTGTCTGTCCATCTACGTCTGGCAACCTCAGTATCTCTATGGATCACTGTCTGTTGACTTCTCTGTTTGTTCACTCATCCACTTCTTTCTCCATTTCACAATCTCTGCTTGTCTCTCTGCCTCCTTTTAATCATCTGCCTGCTAATCTTATCGTCTGTAAGCCTTTGTCTTCTTGTCAATCTCTCTCAGTGTGTCTGTCTATCTGTCTGTCTTCCTGTCAATCTCTCTCAGTGTGTCTGTCTATCTGTCTGTCTTCAATTTCGAGCCTTTTTATCTGCAGGTCTATCATATTGCATTTAATATGTCCAAATGTCTCCTGTCTGATTGCCAATCTCTCTATCTGTTTGTCTGTCTGTGTCTGCCAGAATCTATCTCTGTCTGTTACACAAGCATCCTCTATCTTCAGGCACACCAGTGATTCACAGCATATAGTTTCTATCTAAACAAGAGAAGGATTGTTTTCTAAAGACTAGCAAGCTCGCAAACGGGGAGGGGGGTGCGGGGGGGGGGAACTTGGTAAGCTACAGGGTCAAGCATCAATGATGCCAGCCCAAGTAGAAGAAATAAGAAGCTGGAGTCAAGTCTGAAGCATGGATGGATGGATAGATGGGAAGCTTTATTGATGGGTCGTTAGTCTGATGGAAAAAGAAAAGAAAACAGAAATACAATCACAGCAAATATAAGAAAATGTGTTTTCTTCCATCACTTTTCCACTAGATTCTTTTACCCTCTACCGGCTTATTTTCTTCTATTTGTGATGGAACCAATAGCAGAAAATATCAACACAAGATACGAACTCTCAAATATGGGGAACGAAAACATTTTAGAATATTCCAATAATAATTCTAAATAACAGAATATCACTATTAATGGCTCTTACTAGACTTGAAATTACTTTTTAAAATATAACTCAAAACATTTGTAAGCGGACAACAAATGACCTGTTCTTAATGACATTAACATGTTTAGCCTAGTTAGTTCTGAGTGCAATTTTAGTCTCTGTAATGGGTACATCATCAAAATTCTAGAGCTATAACAGATAGGGTCCAGTGGTTCCCAAGACATGGACTCTGGATCCGGTCCCAGTGGTTCCCAAGATATGAACTCCAGGTCCAGTCCTTGTGGTTTTCGAGACATGGACCCTGTGTTTAGCTACACTTTAACCTTACTGGGTCATCCTTCCAAGCTTCCTCAAAAGTCTGATAGTGTCCACCAGACATCACTAACATACAAACCATTTCACATGTTTATACCTCTGAAACTTAATCATCTCTGCCCTGTTGAACTTTTGGTTTAGTTAATAAATAATTTACATCTTTGATCTTATCGCTCTGCACCATCCATTTTCCAATGTCAAGCTTCACACAGCAATGACCAACATCTTTATAAACAAGCAATAACATTAAGCACTGCAGATCACCTTACAACCTACTAACCTAGCAGCAGTGGATGGAACATTACCTTTCAAATCCTGTGAATAAGAGGAAAACGGAAATTGAAGACTTTACAACTGTAGCTGAAATTCACCATCAAATGTAAAACCTAACTCAAACTGCAACTGAAACTGTGCCAGGCAACTCACTGAACTCCGTTTTTTCCAGCTGGTGACCTACTTTTCAAAAACCAAACTCATAATAAGGCAGTTCAAAGCTGATAACCTGTCCTAAACAGTCACTGCTGACTGACTGGCCAGCTGCCTTCATTAGGCAAATCTCCTTCCTCCATGCTGCAATCTACTATCAACCACTGAAAACTGGGGGCCACAATAATTCCAAGTTACTTTGGCAACCTGCCTACCATAAATTTGAGCCGATAAGGGCAGCTCTTACAAGCCGTAATCACCTTGGCAGAGCCACAAATCACTAAGAGCTGAATGACTGTTCTACCAACACCATGCAGCACCAAGTGGACTAACACTTTAAGTATTGAAGGGCAGGCAATCAGCTGTCCCTGGGTGCCTGGTTGGGCAACTGGGAGGCTCATCAATTTACTCTCAGTGGCATTTGGGGTTAATAGAAATCCCTGCTCTGATGGATAGATCTATCGTCCTCGAGTCTCATGTGGAGATGTTTATTGTGCCTCTCAGAACAACGTTTTTACTCTATTTGGCTTAACGTGTCTGCTGCTTTTCGTATGACCACAGTGACCAACCAGGACAATGAATTTTCGATTCAAAGCATTCGTTGTCACCATAGAATTTTTTAAACAAGGCGGGATCTCATTTGAAATCAGTCACAACGTAAATTGAAGGTTCTGAAACAGTTGTTGATGGCCAAGATGATACAGTGTCTGCTGAATGGGTGAGCAATTGGACATGCGACTGGCTGAACGGAAACTCAGTAAGCTCCTCCTAATATCTCTTGCATCCCCATTCAGGGTCGTGCAGTCAAGATTCTCTATGAAGCCAGAAGAAATGGCAATTATGAACAAACATAATTAATTAATTGACAGCGATCTTCATTTGTTTGAGCCAGCTGAAAGTTTTTCATTTTTCTGCAAATACATTTAACTGAGCAGGAGTCGCATTGGCTTACACGCATACCCATCATAACCATGTGTAAGCGAGGTTCAAATCTTGTGTATCTCTGATAATAATTATGATGCATACAGCACTGTTGAATGTGTATAAGCCTGAAGGTTACTACCACAGGTCTTCGAATTCAAAGCATCAACTGCTACACACGATGCTAACCGCAACTATATGTTTCCTCAAATTATCCTTACCCATCTCTCAGCTTATCATATTAGCGAAATTGCAATTTATTTAATCCAGGAATAATTACGATTTCAAAGTTCTAGCAAACAAATAAAGTGCATCATAAGATCGAACCATTTTGCAAAAGATTGTTGCACAACAAAACTTAAAATCATAAATAAAACATACAACACTCACCACAGAGTAAAATATGTGTATTATTATATCCACTGTAATTGTTCACAGTCCATAATAACCATTCGAATTAGATTTAGAATGTCAGATTCTCATAACCTGAATGCTCTATCCCAGCAGCAACCGCCGCGGCTGTGGCTGGCAGAGGTAAGCAGCGCCCACAGACCAACCAATCCCAACCGAAGAGAAGCCAGAAACTACATGCAAGCAGCAAATCGTTTAGCTGTGCACGGAGGATGATGACCCCAGCATGCAACACTGTGTCCCACTGTCTGTCTCTCTGTCTGTTGGTGTCTATCCTTCTTGTCTCTGTCTATATGTCCGTCTATCTGCCTTGCCTTAGGACCGACTTCTGAATGGGTCATTCCAATCATTTTATTGTTCTTGCTGCAATTTGACCTTTGTACCTGAGCCAGGCTGGTGTACTCTTTACAGCCCCTCTCTATCAAAGGGAGCACATGACCATACAGTTAACCATAGACATTAACACATGAGCCACTCATACACATGAGTTCACTGGATTGTCTAAATAGCCCACTGTCAGTCTGGGATATAAGGGTATATCAAACCATGCAATGTTTACTCTTGTAGATGGAAAGGTGAAGAGGTCACTAGAAAACTCTCAGGACAGCAATCTAGCTTTGTCAGCCGTTCAGAGCATCTGATTCTTTTCTCTTGAAGTGGTGCTTAGAAATTTGCAATTACAATTTTAAATTGCAATTACTCCACAAATTTTCAGGTTTTTTTTAACCTCTTAGCTGAAATTGAAAATTTGCAGCAAAAACGTGAACTCTCTCACATAAATTAGCCTATTCTCTATGGATTACCATGAACATTTCCTTATGAACAGTTTTCCAATGAACATTATATTTTGCTATGGCGCCACTTCTTCAGAAACAACTCCAGCTCTTTCTAGCTCTGGATAGGCTCAACTTTCTTGCTTGTAATAGTTTCTAAGTCATGGGAGAGAGCAAATACATACTTACACACATACATGTGTACACACACACACATACATGCATACATACATACATATTACATACATACATACATACATACATACATACATACATACATACATACACACATGCACCCCACACATATAAATAGATACAAAAAGCTGACCTCCTGGCCAATTATAGGCCTAGTGCTGAAATGAGCAGTTAAGCTAGAAAAACAAATCCATTTGGATAAAAAAAACTGGTGCCAATTATATAAAATATTTATTATATAGTCCCTTCAAGAAAACTATACTCAGTGGCGCTCCCAGCTCCCAACTAGCTTTACTAGCATTGGCATATATAACCAACCTTACAGTCTTGCAAGGTAACCACAACACTCTGCAACTAGGCTTGCCACAACATAACAGTGGTGTGTGTGTGTGTGTATGTGGTGCTGACTCAACTCAGCAGACATTCCAGAGACACCTGTTTGAATCAGTTATATAGCATTACATGCAATGCTTAGTAAAGGTTACAAAACATGACTTAATAGACTTAATGGTTACACAAGTGGTTTCCAAACTATAATCTATTTAATTTAGCTTATCAAATAATTCTCAAAGCATTACTAATTGAGCAGTAGCCTAGCGGTTGGCAGGTAGAACTCAGCCAATCTCAAATTCAAGGTTTCAAAAAAACCCATATGGAAACAAGATTTTAGTTCCAATAATATCGTGCCTCCTAGTTAAGTCAGCCATAAGGACACTGTGACTAGCACATAAACTATATTCGTACACTATCAGCAGTGCTCAAAATGTAAAAAATAAATACCCAGATGCCCTTACCTTCTAGCTGGATTGGCTTAATAAGTGGCAGGGTGGGGTTCGTCCATGAGGTCCAGTCACACTTTAAGCCCTGACTGTCATCGTAATCGTAATCTCCTAATTTCTAAAGCGCCACTGGAAAGCCAAGCGCGGGGCACCGGCTTATTCACGAGCGCTGCGTTGAGTTAAGAGGGTTGTCCGTGAGAGTAGTCCGTGGTGGTCCGGGTCGAGTTACCATAAGATCAGTATCAAATGCGTTGAGTCAAAAGGGTTGTCCGTAAGAGTAGTCCATGGTGGTCCGGGTCGAGGTACCTTATGATCAGAGGTGTGGAACAGCTACTAAGGTGGGTGTCATCTGAGCCGGGAATTGGAGGGTGGGGATCAGATGAAACAGGATAAGAGTTCTTGAACAGGAGTGTCTTTAGTTTCGAGTGAAAGGCCCCAGGTGTGATGGATAGAGGAGCCTGAGGAAGGTGATGTCAGTGAAAGCCCTGGGCGTTATGCATGGAGGGCTGATCACTGAAGTTCATATTTCCAGGTCAATGACAAGGGAAACTGGATAAACTGCACACCATAAAGATTTGCTTGACATACATACAACAGCAGTTAGCAAGTTCAACCAGTTAGCAGTTGCCAAGCAACTATTATTAGACGACCTGTTTCATCAGGACCAAGGACAGCAACTAAAGTATGCAGAGCTATTAAATGCTCTACATCTCCAGAGCTAAAGGGCCACAGCCTAGGCCAAGGTTCATACCAAGTCCGGCTGGGCAGAGGCACCCTGTGGTAGGCATGACTTTAAAATTGCTTCCTAAGATGGGGGAGACACACACAGACACAGAGGAGGGCAGTACAGGGTATAAAATCTCAACTTTCCACAGCCTATAATGATGCACAGCTAAACTGTTTACACTTGCTCTTCCTTCAGCCACTCCATTAATCTGCCCTAATAAACAAGTCATGGGAATCAAAGGGTCCTCTAGGCTAATCAGGCAGTTAGCATAAAGTAGCACCTGGAAATAGCAGTAGTACAGGACCTAACTGGCATTGGACTTGGAGGGGGGCATAAACCCCAAACAAAACTGAACCCCCCCAAACAAATCAAGCCATTGTATGACCCCCAGGTAATCGTAATCGTAATCTCGAAACTTCTACAGCGCCCACAAAAGCCAAGTCGCGGGAACCAGCTTATTCATAGGCGCTCAATCAAAACAAAATCGATAGGCAGCGGGTCAAGTCCGGAGAGTCAGGCAGGCAGATAGATGGACGGCTAAGGTGGGTGATGTTTAGAGTTGAAGTGGCGGGGGATGTAAGGAGAAGAATAATCAGGATAGGATTTTTGAAAGAGCAATGTTTTCAGTTTTGAGTGAAAGACCTGTGGGGAGATAGCGAGAGGTGGAGTTTTGGTGAGTTCGTATGATGGGTCGGAAGTTTGCCGAAGTGCTGGCGGAAGTTTGTTCCAGAGAGGTGGAACGGCAATGGCTATGGAGGTACCACTATAGACTCCTGCTACCTCACTCCTCATGCTCAAGGCTCAAGCCCCCCAAACGAAAAATCCTAACTACGACCCTGAGCAGAAGTGGTTTCAGTCAAAGGACCCAGTGCAATTATGGATTGCACATAGTGCAACCCTCCTCCATCATTCAGGCTTGGGACTGGCATTACCACAGGTAGGGAAGTGGCAAAGTTGCACCAGGAAATGTTTAAGCACTATCATTTAAGGATAGAAATTCTTAAAGCCTTGATAGGGGCTGCATCATCATCCTGTTAATTTCTTTACAAAATGAATTACTTCAGAACAACAATTTTAAACTAGTCAGAAATAGATGGACAGTAGTCACCTACAGATGTCACTCATCTCAGTACATCTGCATTCAATGGGAGAGCTCTGTCAATTTGCAGACCTTGTAATTTGCTGTTTGGTTCATGGGAACAAACGACCTGGTCTCCATGTGCCAAAAATCACAGAAGATGGCAGGGAGGGACAGCGAAAATTAGGACACAGCACAGGTCAGCAGTGTCAAAAGTCAGGTCCTGGTTGGCCCGTGAGCCATTTGTGGTCCACTGATAATGTTTCTCTAATTTCACAGGGCCTTGCTTATAGACTATACAATGCCTGAAATGAGATGCTCTCTCTAAATTTGAAAACCAGTGGAGCTGCTGCAGCATCCAACCCATTTGAATGGCAACACCCTGGCATGAATAGTAGAAGGAAGAGGGTTCAGACCCCAATGGCACACAAAAAAGTTTATTTACCCCAGAATGCATAGACCATCCGGAGCCTATTCTGGTACGAAGCGAATCAAATGTGAATATTTTGTACAGCTCTAGTTTTAATATAGTGTACTTACAAATATCTTTGCTTTAACAGCTATCTGAAGGCATTGTAAATAAAATTTGTTGTGTGAATCTGAAGAAGAAGTTTAATTAATTCCTCATTTGCGACTATTGTGAATAAGCTAGAGATAGATCCTTTTTTAGTTTTTCAGTATATCGTCTGAGAAATGTTAATCTATGATTGCAATTATAAGAAGACATGATCAGTCAAACAGCTATTCAATTAGATTCCATGAAATCACATCTGACCATAGGTATATGTCTAAGCTAATTAGCTAGTGTTTACCACTACATGTAATTGCACATAACTAAAATTGCTTACATATATAAAAAAAACTGTTATAAAGAGCACACAAATAGCTTGTGTTGAGTGTTGTCATTACAGTCAGAGTGCTGAGGAGACTTGAAAGGATAATTAGAAAACTAATTTGTGTTAAGCTGATTAACTGGAGGACTTCTTTAGCCTCATCTACACAACATATGAAGCAACCCCCCACCTGGACAACTCATAGTGCTGGATACTGAATAGATGAAGGTGTGGAGAGAGACAGAGATAGAGAGAGAAAGAACAACAGAGAGAGAGACAGAAAAACAGACAGACAGGCACACAGACATGCACACAGACAGACACACAGACAGACACACAGACAGACATACACACACAGCCCTGAAAACACTTGCTATGGAAGATCAACTGCTTGTACTGAAATCTAATCAGTCTCTTTGTAAGAACTGAAGAGTGCTTCACAGCAATAAGTCACTCATGGAATTTCAGCCCAACAATAGGTGTTAAAGTAAGTAAGTAGATGTAAGTTAGTAGGCAGAATGAATTTCTGTAATCTCTGAATCCTTGGAAAATGACATCCTACACATTTCATGGTTGTTCACCTTGGGAATGGCTTCAATCTTCTCCTATGGGGATGGGGGGACCATGGACTCAAACCACTTGTTTAACAATGGGTGCCATTTCCATCTGACATCCCACAGTACCCTGTCTCTTCCTTCATGCACACTCCACAATCCACACAACACTTCTGGCCAAAATCATCACTGCTGCTGAAGCACGATGTCAACATATGCATAGTGCATACGCTATTCAGCTTCACCTGCATTGTATTGTATTGTATGTTAAATACTCAGAACTATTTGTTTGTAACTTGTGATTCATCCTCCATCAAGAGTGGATGACATTATCAGATTCACTTTGGTTGAACCAGGCCAAACACACAGGACACATACACAACAATAGACTGAGAAACACTAAATATAGCTAGTGTCAAGATTCTTTGATAGGACAACTAAACTCTTCATTGATGATCTCCCCGGAGTAGTGTGTGCACAGTTGGACAATCATGAATATTATCAATGACTGACTCCCCCCGTGCACCCTATGTCAATTAGCTTTGCAGGACCTGCATCCACCAGTTGCATCAGATACGGTGGATCAGAGGATGTCACCCTTAGTTTAATGCTGTAGTGCTCCTTGTTAATTCATGCATACTGATAAGGATTACTATGGTAACTGCTTCCCAGCTGAATTGCCCCTTTCAGGATACATCTGCTCTAGCTGGCCCTCCTCTGAGCAGTGGTCAACTGCCAAAAACTTTCATATAAATCCAAATATAAAATTACAAGAGTCAACAAGCTCTGCATTGGATTTCTATTGAAGAACGAATTTGATTCAAACTCTTTCTCCTGTTTGCATGATTTGCAATGGTTGGAGCTTTGCCAGCCTACATCAAAGAGCTTTGTCTTTCAGTTATAAGCATCAGTCTGATTCCGTAACCTGTAAAGACAAGCAGCTTCCTTGCTTCCTTCCACTCATCAATGACAGCTCCAGGGGGTATCACCCCCATTCCTCCTGGAACAATCTACCTTTGAACACAAGTACTGTTACAAGTCATTCAGCTCAACACACTTTTGCTGCTTGCCTGAGGGAGTCAGACTTAATTTAGGTCAGTTAGACGTCCAACAGGTAGACTTCTTAAGGTGCTTGAAGAGCACTATGCAAATGTGTTATAATATAATTTATGTTATAAACAGGCAGTGCGAATGGAGATTTCTGGCCTTGCAGACTACATTAACCTACATGAAAGTCAATCAAAGTCTTCTCCTCACAGATCTTTGGCATTGAGATCAGCACCAACATCAAATGGAAAAACTTTCAGCCAGTGAGACACAGCACAGACTTATTATTAACTCCATCGGATAGATCTATAATGTATCTGTATATCTGGAATGTTCAGACTGAAAGACGCAGTGAAGCATTTCCACCAACCATCAAGCAAGGAATTCCAAGCAGTCGATTAATGTCTTAATAACTGATAATGGGCAAACTTCCAGACAGAAATTACAGCATGATTGAATGCGAGGAATTCCAGAATCCATCTGTACAAGCTGGTTCTGTACACAGCTGGTTCTGTACAGTGTACACGCTAGTTCATTGTTAGGTCAGAGTGGAGGAACTCATTCCCACTCAACCCCAGACATATAACAAGAGCACACACATCTTGCTCAGGCCAGCCAGTCAAACAGGTAGGAGCTATTCCTGGTGCCATTCCAGTCCATCCTCTGTCCAGTCCTGCTCTGCCCTTGTTGAGGCTGTAAGGTAAATTCATGAAAAAAAATTCAAGTTGGCCTATCAGTAGTTTAAAAGTTAAACCTGTCAGGATAATACACTTCTAATGACTGCATCAATATACTGAAAAACCCGAGGGCCATAAACAAAGTGTACAAGAGATGGGGATATGAAGAGTTCATATTTTCGAAGGGATAGATTAGGAAAATGTAAACAAAGACAACTTCGCATGGCATGGTGCCAACTCTTGTCACTACAGCAGTAGGAGCCTTTCACACAGCTCTGCCCTTAAAAGCAGATGTTTAAACCGACAAAAACTTAATAAAAAATGAAATAAAACACATCTTTTTATTTAAAAAAACAAAACAAAAAAACAGAAAACGAGAAAAAAAGAAAACGAACAAATGTTGGACTCTGTCACATCGTGTTACATACTACAGTTCAAAAGCAAAACTTATTTATGTAATTTAATCTTAATCAGCAAGTAAATAACACAACTTTATTAGTAAACACTAAGCAAAACGGTCAAATAGTAACCTGATTTAGCACAATCCTTGAAAGTACGGAGACAGGTTAAGGGATATCAGTTGAAAACAAAATAAAGGAAAATAATTATAGACAGTAAACAAATAAATATGGTCACATATGAAAAATAAAAAAGGAAAAAGACAAAATATAAAAACCGAAAAAAACAGGAGTTTTCTGAGAAGAATAAAAAACGGAAACTTCTTTACAACTATGCCATTAAGTAAAAGAGTTTAAACCAGAACCATGGCTTAGAGTGTGGCTGGAAGGTCATGAACGGCATCCAGGCATCTATTTTCAAATTGGAACCTCTCCTGCCAATGGCCTAATAGGCAAGCACAGCCTGAAAAGGTAAGAGGCGTCCAGGCACTTCTTTTTCTACACTTTAAGCAAGTACCAGAACCAAGTCATTACTCAAAAACTGTAACTGACAGAGACAGATGAATCATCAGGTTACAAAATAACTTGCATTACATACTAAAAATTGACTAGAAATTATTTGTGACTTGCAGAGTAACAAACAACTGAATGCAATCAACATCAATAGTGCACAACCATCAAAAGTGCAAAATGTGTACTGATAGCGCAAGAAAAAGGTTTCAAGAAATGTCTTTTGAACTGTAACTTAACAGTTACAGAGTGAATATATATTCCCAAATATCAAACACAGCCACGTGTCCAATAACATCTCACAGCAGCAAAAGAGTGGAACAGCCTGGCCATCTAGTGAGCAGAAACACAAAAACCAGCCATAATCTTGAAGCGTACTCTAGTGACCAGATACAACACGATGCTGCCATCTATGGATCAAATATAATAAGAAACTACCAAGCAGCCTGCATATTAAAATCAGTTGAGTTTTCTGCATTATTTTTATACCAGGAAGAAAATAAATATTTAAGACTAAAACACCAAAGTAAACAAAAAGGAGAAACAAGAATTGTGACAATAAGCTGAAGTAGAAGCAGGAAAAGAAACTACCAAGCAAAAACTTGGATTGCTAGGGCACATTTGTCGAATGAAAGATGACAGAAAGATCAAGACCCTGATGTTTGGGATAATGGAGAGAAAGAACAAAAGAGGCAGACCGCATAAAGAATGGACAGATGACATTGAAGAGTGGTTTACAAAAGATTTGCAGAATTTATATCATGAATGCAGCTCAGAACAGAATGACATTGTGAGGTGGGCATCGGACTCATACGGGCACTGTGCCCAGGGTTATTGATGATGATGATGAGAAGCAGGAGGAGAATTACAAAGACAACCTTGGATGAAGTATTGCAGGCTGTCTGTTCAGTTGGTATAGTTAAGATTTATGTAGACCCTATTCTGTAATCTGAGTTCCTGTAAATTGTTTCAACTGCATAATTGTACACTGTAACCGGTTGCGACCTGTAAACCTGATTGTTGATTAAACGAAAAATTATTATTATTAAGTAAAGGATAATATAAGAATGTGAAGCAACAAGAGAAATGAAAAATGAATAAAATGAAGATAAGTAGAAGGAATTCGACGGATGAAAATGATAAAATCTAAATATCCCAATGAAGTTATTTAACAATCAAGTTCACAATCAATTCCAAATTTTCCAAATCATGAAACATCCATTTGCCCAGCAGAGAATCAATCCGAGCAATGTATTTTGAATGTTTAACATTCTAACCAATGCATTGCTAAAGCACTTCATCTCCGCTATTAAGAACAGAACAAACACTCGTCGACATTATTAACGAGAGAACACACAGGATAAGCTCAAGTAGTATATAAACTGATGAAAGCATTTGCCCATGTCAGGAGAAACATCTGTTTTAAAGGGAAAACGGAAGTCAGTCAGTTTATTACTTAGCGAAAACCCACATTTCCCTGACATACTGTCATCAGATCTACTGTTATCAGCCCAGAACTTATCACATTGCTGCATCAATCGTTATGATTATTCTTATCATCAGTTCACATGTTAAGCATTAAACTGTCAAGTGTCAACAGTGCCCACACCTTTCCCTCCATCCCCCACCCCGACCTCAGTGCAGATCTTCAGACCAATGAGACAGCAAAAATTAAACATACATTAAGGTGAAAACAATATGGAGGCAACAACGATCTTGATATGCTATGCCATGGACATCTAGATACATCATCTAGATCAGGGGTCTCAAACACGCGGCCCGCGGGCCGCATGCGGCCCGCGAACCCGATTAATGCGGCCCGCGAACAGCTTCCTGGTTTTTGATTTTTTTAAAGTTAGAAATCGGTTTAAAAGAATTTTGCAGTTCTTTAACGTTTGAACCAATGTTTAAACTGCTTTCTACTCCTTTTGATTGGACATTGAGTCCACAACAGCAGATATAGGCCTAGGCTAGGCATATATGCAGATGGATTTAGTGGACCTTCAGTGCGATTCGAAGCAGAAGAATGCACGACAAAGTTTGTATGCCTGTGTCACAAAATATAGTATCCCCGGAATAATCGTATCTCCCAAGATGATGAGAAGTTGAAAAATGTCACTTCCGCGTGTGTTTATTTTTGCAAGTTAACTTCCATTTGCTTGGTTTTGAACAATGACACTAACATTTAGAACACTTAACAACACTCAGAGTCTCTAGGCCTAACTAAATTCGAGTTGAATTACTCTGAACATTGCTTAGGATAGGCTACTTTAAAAAAATACTCTAATATAAAATTTTGATTACAGCATAATTTCTTCAATTATAGCGCCCACGCATTTTTCGATAATTGGGAAAGAATGGTTTTCCAATTTTGTTTGTAGTACCATTATAGTTACACTTAAAATATAATATTATGTGAATTTTACAGGGGTACATGTATATCATCATTACAGTGGTGTATGCGGCAATGACACATAACTAGCCTAATTCCAGTTTCACGTGCACGATTAGTCTATATTTTTATGTTGCGGCCCGCGAGTCATTCAGAATTTCCATATGCGGCCCACATGTTGACTTGAGTTTGAGACCTCTGATCTAGATCTATGTCCATGGCTATGTGCGCTATAAGTATCCATATAATTTATGCTATAGCTTAGTCTCATAAATTTAACTGGTCATCTGTTGACAATAAGTGTCTACTAGCTTCAGATAACAGTGACATCATCAGCATTCTTCAATATTTACGACATGAAGTTCAGGATGCGTCAGCTTCAGTCCTTCGTCAACTGTACCACCTGACCACTCCGGTGCAAAGTTCTCTCATGTCTGCATCTATGTGATAACTTTTGGCAGATTGGCCATAAACAATCGCATTATTAAATAGTTCCGGCTAAGATTTTACTGCTGAGTTGGACCTCATAGTCACTGTCTCATTTTGAAGTCAATATCAGCATCACACAACCACATTTTAATCATCATCTGACATAAATTTATGAAACATCACTTTAAGAAAAATTCATTAGTGGCTCTAACAAAGTAGCTCTGCAGCGTGTTCTAGTCACAAGCCAAATGCTGTCAAACTTCTGTACATAAGTACAAGTCCATCGTGCACGGTCTATGCATGGGGACCTAAATGGCATGGCATCCATTCAAACGAGTGAGCGGTGGTGAAGGATCTCACCAGATCAGTTCATTGAAAAATAGGGTCGCTGTATAAAATACGAGTACATTTATATTTCCGCTTGCATTTATCTCTTTTCAGCAAAACATTTTCAAACTAGATATCTGAACTAGTTCTTCCATACAAAGATAGGCAAAAGAGAAAGGAATACAGCGCTTTTGAGGCGAAGCCCTTCGTATCAATTATCATTATCGTAAGAACACGATACATATATACAACACATACCCATATACTGTACAAGCCAGCTACTGAGGAAAGATTCCACTCCAAGATCCTGCTCCAGGGTCGGAACGATAGACATCTAGACACATCAAGCATCTAATTATTTGGATGTGTTTATGGTCGGGACGTATTGGTCGGCTTCACCTTGACATACATGTGTATTGTGTAAGCATTGCTTGTGCTGGTTGCAGTGGTGCGTATGCAATCAACGGCCTTGTCGTCGTCATCGTCTCGGAGATAAAAGACCAAATTTACGACATTCGAGGAGATCTACAATTTCCTCTCTTCCATACATCGGGACCGGGAGCACCAATTCCGTTAACAATGTTCAGGCAACATTCTCATTGTCTGTGAAGACACACGATCCATAAATCTCATCCACAGCTGTCTGCACTGTAGTGCTCTTGAAAGGATCTTACAACTGCACTCTAAACATAAAGCCATGACACACACATATGCACACAAGCTATAACATTTTGAAAATGCCACCACCGAGATCCACATGTAGAAGCGGCTCATAACACGGTCACGTTTTAATGAATCACAGGTAAATTATGTCAATGATCGTGCTACTGATCATGCTATCTAATCATGACGATGATCTAATCATGATGATGATGTGGAACAGTGGAAGCTACTGAAGTTCTGAATAATTATTTCAGCTGAGTAAAACACCCCCGAAACAAAATCCTGGCTACGGTCTTGGTTCAGAAAAACATACTATTTACTTAGCAAACATTTACAAAATGCAACAAGGGATGTTACCTGATAATCAGAAATCCAATATTCGCTTTTGAAAATGCATTTGTACAGGCTATATATAAGCTCAAAGACTGCCATGAGAACTAACTAATGTGATGCTGCATTAATACCATAGGCAAGTTAGATACAAGAAGTCATTTACACATAGCATGATAGATATAGATGCACGGCACTGTGGTGCAGCACTCTGAGTGCAACATCGTCACACATTTCGTAAGATGTTAACATTATGTTACGGCGCAATTGAAAATCAATATAAAATATTCACTGTCAGCGAACGAGATGAGTTAATTAGAATACTTCGTCGAATGCAATGAATTCCATCGTTCACCATCTCTGTTTAGACTGCCAGCTGGGAAAATCTAATTTTCTACTTATAAGCCAATTAAAAAACCAATAATCAGCTTAAAAATCAGATTTCTAAAACCGAAAAACCCCACATTGACAACCTAAATGTTACAAAGACTGGTTCTACATGACATAGAGTCACAACCCTTACAAACTCTTATCCGACATCAAATTTCATCATATATCGGAATATCCAAGAAGTTAACTCCAGTCCATGTGGTGCACATCAATTTAGCAGCCAATCAATATAAAAACTTAAAGAACTCAATTGATCTATGCCACAATGGAAAAGACTTTGATGTGAAAGCAGAAGCAAATTGTAGTGGTGCCAGCGGCAGTTAAGTATCCATTCATTAAAAATAAGCAAAGTTGAGGCTAATTATACAAGAGGTCGATAGCAGGCATTGCACAGGCAATTGAAATCAATATTCTGGGCATTACCCTTTCAGATACATTTGGATTCACTTTGCATATTAATTAACAACATTTGCATAAAAGCTAAAAATCCCTGCGGCTCATGGGTTAACTAGTAGCTGCCTTCATGATGTTGAGCAACCCCACCACAGTTGCTCAAATGCTGTACTCCTCCCCAACTTGGTGGAGATTTACCAATGTGAGTGAAAGAGAGCACTTGACTGGGCTGATGAATAAAATTAGACGCCAGGGCTATTAACCTGCTAGTACACCTGCCATTGATGTACTATGTGCAGATGCTGGATGCTCCCTTCTCTACTAGTTTGGTGGATCCAAGGCACGTCCTTCAAGGATGGCTGCCTCCTTGGCCGTGAACCCTGATACTCCTTCTGACCTTGCTCACACAACTGGAATCGTTGACCTTTTCACTAGGAAGGGCTTTATAACCAGGATGCTGTTCAGTTAATCTTAATAATCAAACCTATTATATTAAATTTATAATCTATTGTTATCACTATTATCAATTTGAAGTTGACTGCACTGTAATGAATAAACTTAGATGCCAGATCTATTAACCTGCCAGTACACCTGACATTTATGTACTACTATGTGCAGAACAGACCATGCTCCCTTTCTCTACAATTTTGGGGGATCTGAGGCAAATCCTTCATGGATGGTTGCCTCTTGTCCATAAACCTGCAGACCCCTTCGACCTTGCACGTATAACCCAAATACTCACTAGGATGAGATTCATCACTAGGATGGGATTCATCACTAGGATGGGATTCATCACTAGGATGAGATTCATCACTAGGATGGGAGTCATCACTAGGATGAGATTCATCACTAGGATGAGATTCATCACTAGGATGGGATTCATCACTAGGATGGGATTCATCACTAGGATGGGATTCATCACTAGGATGGGATTCATCACTAGGATGGGATTCATCACTAGGATGAGATTCATCACTAGGATGGGATTCATCACTAGGATGAGATTCATCACTAGGATGAGATTCATCACTAGGATGGGATTCATCACTAGGATGGGATTCATCACTAGGATGAGATTCATCACTAGGATGGGATTCATCACTAGGATGGGATTCATCACTAGGATGAGATTCATCACTAGGATGGGATTCATCACTAGGATGAGATTCATCACTAGGATGGGATTCATCACTAGGATGAGATTCATCACTAGGATGGGATTCATCACTAGGATGAGATTCATCACTAGGATGGGATTCATCACTAGGATGAGATTCATCACTAGGATGAGATTCATCACTAGGATGGGCTTCATCACTAGGATGGGATTCATCACTAGGATGCTGTACAGTTTAAAATCTTAACAATCGAACCAACTTCAATTTCTAATTTATTATTATCACTTTTTTAAAAATTAATTCAATGTTGTAATCATTATTTTAAATGAATATGTCTAGACCAAGTTGTTTAGTGTCAATACTCAACCTGCAGTTGCAGCGGGCAGATGTGGTCAAAAGCTGCATGAATGTTAAAACGTTTTCATATACCAGTAAGTCAGTAGGTGTAGTCTATAATACACCAAATTGCAAACATACATTGGGACATTAGGTATTAGATTCATATTATGTCACAGTCAAAGACATTGATCAACATAAGAAGAACTTAAGAATGTCTGAATAAGATACTGATACTGATGTGACAACTGTAACCTCATCACCCATTCAGTCCTAGAGTTCTCAGAGAAGGATCTCTTCTGGTGTCCTGCACGATGTGACTGCACTGATTCAAGACCTGTCTCCTTTTGGGTTTACTGATCCAGCTGTTCCAGCATACCCTGATAGACAAATCCATAGTCAAGATCTTGTTTCGAGGGGGGGGGGCAGTCCAAAATGTTTTCGCTCAATTTCACATCCTGCGAATTTTCCCACCAAAGTGAAACCCAGAAACTGGATTAAAACAATAGAGCAAAGCATTAACTTAGTTGTGGTTGGGTGATTTGAAGGTTCGTAACTTTAGTCAATAGCTTATTGAATAGTTTAACTTGATGGCTGAGCAGCAGCAGTTGTTGATGATGGTGACAGATCGTGGTACTAATTTCCTTTTGGATATTTATTAACGCCTTGAAGCATCATAACATCTAAACATCACGCTTGCCTTAAAAATTGACCAAATGTACCAAAGCAATTTATTATGTGATGGAGAGGCACATGATCTCCACCATGTGATGAAGTTCTAAGAATCCTGGTAACAATAACAAAGGCTATCTCCTTCAAAATTCAGTACATATAGCAAATCCTGTTAATAGTTACAAGCTCTGTATATGACGACGTCGAAGGGCCATGCAATGAATCATCCAATTTAACTGACATTATCGAGTTCTAAATTCTAAAAACATATTCCAAGGTCACACAAAATAATATAATAAATAAATATAATAAAATACTGGTCTCTCTCTCAGATTCATTTCTTAAGCATGGAATGGACATTAAACAAATATCCTCATCCACAATCTTGAGATAAACACCTAATGAGACATTTACAGAACATTTCGAAGTTCTTCTGCAGTGCATTAGGTTAGACACAAGCACCCCAAACACCAGATGTATTTAACAAATTGATTACAAATCAAGAACAGTATGTTACATACTCAGACCATTACTACTTTTCTCTATATATATATAGCACAGCAGAGTGGTTGGAAGAAAGCAGAAGCCATTTATAAATCATGTTCTATTCTCATTCTTTGTAGACCAAAATAGTGTCTAGTACTGGTCTATGAGTGTGGATTTCGGTTCAAAACCTACTGCTGAGACATTGTTTACTGGCAATGCATACAATTCTCTGCAGCAACATTTGTAGATACCTTGGTTGTCTACACTATTGCATGTCCACACTTCCCAACAATAGATGTAAACAATCGGTTGTCTGCAATACTGTATGTCCACACTTCTCAACAATAGATGTAGACCAGTGGTTTCCAACCTTTTTTGACTTTTGGGCCACTTTTTCCAAAGTTGGAGGACACAAGGGACACTTTTTCTTAGTTGAAGGACATTAGGAGGCCACAAAGCAAACAAATTTAATTGACTAAAAGCATATAAAATTGTTACAATTGAATCAAAATAGATTATTATATGTTATTTATAGAAGTCATGAAATAAAATAATTTGTAATATTTAGAAAAAAATCATGTGTTCTGTCATGTCCAAATTGTCAATTCTGTCATATGTTTTTGTTAATTCTTTGAGAGATAGGAGCCATTTTTTAGGCCTGGTGGGTCACTTTGGCCCGCAGGCCACAGGTTGGGAACTGCTGACGTAGACAATTGGTTGTATGCACCACTGTATGTCCACACTACTTCTCAACAATAGATGTAGACAACTCAGCTATGAATTTTTAACAGCGTTGTTTATTTGCTCCAACTGTTTGCTCAGCACCATCACAGAGCGGCATTCGTCCTGTATATAGGTTCCCAACGGATAATATAGGCAGGACCCATCGAGGAAGTCCTTAATGCACAGTTGCAATCATCATCGTATGACCTCAGGTCATTAGATAACTCGTAATCGTAAATTGTAAACTTCAAACTTCTAAAGCGCCACTTCAAAGCCAAGTGCAGGCCTGCAGGGCACCAGTCTATTCAAAGTGCTGCGTCGAGTCAGTTTGGGTTGTCGAAAGGGTAGTCCAAGGAGGTCTTAGTCTGGTTGCCAGAGGATCAGAGAGAACACAGTTATTTGGGTTGAGCATTAGCGAGTGCAGGATGAGATGAGTAACGATATGAATTTTGAAGAGGTGAGATTTCAGTTTTGAGTGAAAGGTCCAATGAGTGATGGATAGAGGGGCCTGAGATGGATAGAGCAGCCTGAGAGGGATAGAGGAGCCTGAGATGGATAGAGCAGCCTGAGAGGGATAGAGGAGCCTGAGATGGATAGAGCAGCCTGAGAGGGATAGAGAAGCCTGAGATGGATAGAGCAGCCTGAGAGGGATAGAGGAGCCTGAGATGGATAGAGCAGCCTGAGAGGGATAGAGAAGCCTGAGATGGATAGAGCAGCCTGAGAGGGATAGAGGAGCCTGAGATGGATAGAGCAGCCTGAGAGGGATAGAGGAGCCTGAGATGGATAGAGCAGCCTGAGATAGATAGAGCAGCCTGGGATGGATAGAGGAGCCTGAGATGGATAGAGCAGCCTGAGTGGGATAGAACACCTGAGATAGATAGAGCAGCCTGAGAGGGATAGAGGAGCCTGAGATGGATAGAGCAGCCTGAGATGGATAGAGAAGCCTGAGATGGATAGAGCAGCCTGAGAGGGATAGAGAAGCCTGAGATGGATAGAGCAGCCTGAGAGGGATAGAGAAGCCTGAGGTGGATAGAGCAGCCTGAGATAGATAGAGCAGCCTGAGATGGATAGAGGAGCCTGAGATGGATAGAGCAGCCTGAGAGGGATAAAACACCTGAGATAGATAGAGCAGCCTGAAATGGATAGAGGAGCCTGAGATGGATAGCGCAGCCTGAGAGGGATAGAGGAGCCTGAGATGGATAGCGCAGCCTGAGAGGGATAGAGAAGCCTGAGATGGATAGAGCAGCCTGAGATGGATAGAGCAGCCTGAGAGGGATAGAGGAGCCTGAGATGGATAGAGCAGCCTGAGATGGATAGAGGAGCCTGAGATGGATAGAGCAGCCTGAGAGGGATAGAACACCTGAGATAGATGGAGCAGCCTGAGAGGGATAGAGGAGCCTGAGATGGATAGAACAGCCTGAGATGGATAGAGCAGCCTGAGATGGATAGAGCAGCCTGAGATGGATAGAGGAGACTGATATGGATAGAGCAGCCTGGGATGGATAGAGCAGCGTGAGATGGATAGAGCAGCGTGAGATGGATAGAGGAGCCTGATACAGACGATGGTGGATGATTGGCAATGCATGATGAGGAACCAAATAATTGAGGAATTTGTGATGAAGGACATCATTCCATGGAAGTGGTGCAGTGTTTGACATGACTTGGTTGGAGAACTTGAGATGAGTAGTAATTGGGGTCAAGAAAAACTGAGACAGGAGTAGGAGGAGGATTGGGTCGAGCAGGCTGGGTGGATGTGCACGTCCGTCTCCACATGAGAATGAACACAGATGGAAAGAAACATGTGAAGCAAAAGAGCAATGTGAAAGATAAGATTTGATATACTCTCTGCCTTCCATGACATATGTCTTGCGTTGCACAGACGTTTACCAGTAAAGCAGAGCCAATACAGAGCCAGACAAAGCAAAGCTGCTCATCATAACAACAACAACAGCAGCATACAGCCCCTAGATGTAAGCCTACGGGCAGAAGAAGCAACAAATGTATACAAGAGATGTAGCTTCAGCAGAAGATAGTTCAGACCAACACGAAAAGGTTGCAGGCAAACTACAAATAGAATTAAACTCTGAGACACTGAACTCTGGAGGGCAGCATACGAAAGTGTCTCTGTTTGTCTGTCTGTCTATCTGTCTGCATTGCCTGTCTGTCTGCCAAAGTGTTAATCTAACAGTCTCTCAGTCAGTCTGTATATCATTCTATCAGACTAACTACCAAAAGCACAAAAAAATATACCAATTCACAGGTCATAAGATTAAAATAATGCAAATAACCTGAAAGTTTTGTCTCTTCCAATAACATAGATCTGTCATTGTGAAACTACATCAATACCGAAAGCTAGTAAACTTATGTCAGAGTCCTGCATTATTGGTGATAAGGGAGCATTTCTAATTTTCATCTAGAGCTGCCACATTATTCTTCTGCAGGTATCCAGCGGCATTTTCCATCATCCTAGCAAATCCTACCCATATTCAAACTCTTCCCTTCATTTATTGCCAACCTACCAACCGACCAGTAGCACCAACCATATGGTTTCAGCAGCATTTTAGGTTACAGTCCAGTTCTTAATCTTCTTCTAAGTGACACCTGAGACCTGGAACTCAAGTGGTTCCATATACAATCAGAGGCTCAGCCAGCCCTTAGAAAGTGGGGTGGTTATGAAATTTTTTAATGACTAGGAGTCAAGGTCACTATTGCTCTACCACCTCACCGCCCCATACCCAAATCAAAACTCAGCGAATTTTAACAAATTGTGTGGGTTACATATTCAGAGTGGGGAGGTTGGCGATGCCACTGATCACCATGGTTCCTAACTCACAGCCAACAAACTCAATATTTAATCACCTGCTCTATGCACTTTCCTAAGTCGTGTGTTCATGCATATGTTGTTATTAAAGTAGAAAAAGTTCCCATACAATAACAATGTACTCATAGCACTAAAAAATAACCTGGTTTACTTACACATAGCTCCCACCCAAGCAACAAACACAAAATGGACCAACTGCAATAGGACCGAAATGGCAAATGTCTAAGAAAGCAGAGGGCAGATATTTCAGAAGGAAAGGACAAGTGGACTCACTAGTCAGCTTTTCTGCTAACTTGACTACTACAGACATCAACACAAGCTGACACCCACATTGAATCCATTGTGATAAATATGACAAGATAGCTTTGTAGTATAATTGATGCCTATCACAAAGCATCCATAGGGACAAGCCTTTCCTTGTATACATTTAGACCTACCCTTACTCTTAGGCATGGTGGCCACATACTATATGCTGGTAGCATACTGAAATGGCCCCTATGAATATTAGCCTGTACAAACACATGTCTATGTAATTTTATATGCTAGTGAAATATAATGAAATTCATACAGAAAGATAGAGGATGTTACAGTTTGACCTCATTATATCGAAGGTCCTGTATTATAAAAAGGACTGCCAGGATTTTAAAATCTAACCTGCTGGGGGAAAATAAGCCTACACCAGAGTTGGGCTCTCTCCACTGAATAAGCCCAGAGGTTTGCTGTGTGCTGATACCGTTGGGACAAATTTGTAAAAAATCTCCATATGTCCACAAAACCTTGAACAAAGTTCTGAATTTCTAAGAAATGTATGTGAAAAGCAATGTGGTGAAAGAGAAAATTGAAAATGTTTCCTGGGGATGATAAAGTGGCTCTGCTCTTAGTGTATTTCCATATACAATGCCCAAATTATTGCTATCACCACCCAGGAGTCAGATTCATAGAAGAATCCCATCAAAAAATTTAATGATAAATAATAAAAGATAATTAGACCAAAAAGTGGTTTTTCACAATCAAGCAGTAAAAAATATGAGCCTTCGGAGCAATTAACAAAGTTCTGTAACCATTTTTTATCAGTTGACTCACTTGATAGCTCTGAACTCGAGCTTAGAACAGAGCGGGCAACATCAATATATACTCAATGCGAAGGAAAAGAAAAATAATATTTCATCCTGTTTCTACTTTGCCCAGATCTGCCCAAATAATAAAGATCACACCAACATGCATGCGACAATGAAATAAAAACTTCACTGGAAAAGTACCGGAAGTGCATCAGAGTTAGTTAGCCTTGAAACAAGATTATTAATTTTGCTAATGCCTATCTACCACAGTCAACAAGTAGTAAAGGTACCCAAACATAACACAAAAGTTCAGTTTAAATATTCCAAATCCTTGAACATTTGACATCATTTCTACTTCAGTTAAGTATGCCCTGCTTAAAACCTAAGAGTTTAACAGAACTGCTTAATGTGTAGGAACATTTTTATCTAGTTATTTTTGCTTATTTGGTATGGGAATGAGACAAGGACAAACCTAATGGGGATATATAGGAACACACCTAATAGGGAAGGGATGGAGACAGACCTGGTGGGATGGGGTGGGGATTGACAAAGGTGATGGGGAGAGGATGGAGACGAATTTTTCTCCCTCTATCACTCTCTATTTTCAGCACATTTAAAACATAAACACGTCGATGATTCATGTCCATTGCTGATGTATCTCAGATCTACAACAGTTCACGATTACATAACAAAGCTCAGCATCTGTATCCAATCTGCAGAGGTGGAATTCAGCCAACGACAAGACACATAAATTCACCAAATGTCAGCGGGATTAAAAACGTAGAAAGATTGTAGCAAAAATGTCAGCAGCAGCAGCAGCAGCAACAGCAGCAGACCAAGCTATTACAAGAAACAGCTGCAAACCCAGCCTATGTTTAGCAGAAACGAGAAACACGCTTATGTAATCCAACCTAAACACAGATAATTTATCCATCTTGCCAGCCACAAACACAACATGCACAGAATGTCAGAGCAGCCAAATGAGTTCACCAGCGATCTATTCAAGCCCACACTGTAAGACACACCCAGATGATTAAGTACTTAGCAAAAAAAGAGAACAGAATTCTTAAACACAGGACACACAGGTCATGACCTTTAGTTAAAGAGGGATGGAGACAGGCCTGGTGGGATAGGGTGGGGATTGACAAAGGTGATGGTGAGAGGATGACTTCATAGCCATAGCTTCAGTGCCACTTCTATTCAATCTCCTTCATACAGCTTACATGACATGATGACCCTAAGAAATTTGATCTCAATCCAACTATTAATGCTTCAAGCATGCAATTCCACAGTACACTGATGACCCCCACCATATATGGCCAAGGAGAAATCTATATATCTTTTCAGTATTGTTCTAAATATATTTGCTCGATGCAGCATTGTCTTTTTCATGGGCGGAGTTTATCAGGGGCTAGGGGGGGCTAAGCACCCCAAGAAGACCCAGATTCATTTTTTCCACCATGTAAATGACACCTTTTTCCGGGCTTAGCCCCCCCCAGGAAGGTTTTAGCCCCTCCAAGAACGGAAACCAAACTCCGCCCATGGTCTTTTTCCATCAATCCAACTTCTATTTTAAAAGAGTTCTCTTCGTCAATCCAACTTGTATTCGACCAATGCTAAAATCCATTCAATGGCAACTAACTTAGAATACTAAAGTGATAGATTATAACCGGGCCCTCATTGGTATGGGGTATGCTCGGTGCCCTAGGGCCGGAAGGTTGCGGGTTCAAATCCACCTCAAGTCGCCATGTTCGGACCCTGAGCAAGTCCTTCATCACAATTGCTTACGTGCTTCGGCATGAAACTCTGAGCAAGTGTCCGCACTGTAGTCTTGAGCACCTCTGAGTAGTAATCTTGAATGGGTGCTATGAATAGTGCTTGTACATACAGCGATGAATCTTGCAAAGTTGAGAGAGGTGACAATGGATAGGAGAGAATGGCGAAAACTGGTCATGGGGGTCACTAGGGCTCCACGAACCGACAGCACAAGGTGACACATACATACATACATACATACATACATACATACATACATACATACATACATACATACATACATACATACATACATACATACATACATACATACATACATACATACATACATACATACATACATACATACATACATACATACATACATACATACATACATACATACATACATACATACATACATACATACATACATACATACATACATACATACATACATACATACATACATACATACATACATACATACATACATACATACATACATACATACATACATACATACATACATACATACATACATACATACATACATACATACATACATACACAGAGAGAGAGAGAGAGAGAGAGAGAGAGAGAGAGAGAGAGAGAGAGAGAGAGAGAGAGAGAGAGAGAGAGAGAGAGAGAGAGAGAGAGAGAGAGAGAGAGAGAGAGAGAGAGAGAGAGAGAGAGAGAGAGAGAGAGAGAGAGAGAGAGAGAGAGAAGCTAGTTTTGGAAGCAGCAGGTCAGGGACCCTAGATGTAGGTAAGGATCTGAGATAAGTGGACATGTGCTGTTGACCATGTACCAAGTGAGGGCTAAGCCAAGTTTAGAATATCCCTCCAGCCTAGCAGGGAGAGGCAGGATCAGGGGTGGCAGCAGTGGAGATACTGAGGAGCTGCCCAGGCAGCTTGGGCAGTTCGGCTGGACAGCAGGGAAGTAGAGAAAGTGGACCTAAAATGGTCATCTGAAGGAGCGACACCTAGGTAGGCAGAGTTGGCCTAGAGAGAGAATGTAATATATTTAGGAGTATCAGTGTAATGAATGAAAGTAATATATTGTAAGAGAACACAGAATACTGAGATAAGTGGTTGCCTAGCAACGAAGGCAGGGCAGATTAGGCAGCCCTCTGGGCTGCCTACAGCTAGGAGGAATACCAGTTATAGGAAAAGGGACTCTAGAGAGTGGGCATTCTGCGCTGGACAGAGGATCGAATGAGACTACAGAATCAAGGGACTTGGACGAAGAGAGCAGACTTTAAGCTTCGTTATCTTGTTTACAGTATGTTCTGTTCAAATCTGCTAATAAATTTTGTAATCACTATAGTGTCTATTCTTCATAGTTAGCTATTCCCCACTCCCTAGATCCCTTATACATATATGGGACAGATAGAAGTCGATATATAGAAGTTCTGGAGTGAACTGGTACTAGTGCAGTTAGTTAGAGATGTGAACCAAGGAGGAAAGGAGAACTAAATAGCTCAGTTGGAAATGATCAGCATGAGATGTGCAAGTGTTGAGACGGATAAGATCAGAGGATATAGAGTGATTTAAGGATTCAATATTAGAAGGAGGAATTTCAATATATAGTGGAGAAATGAGGCAGGCATGTGTAAGTAGGACAGAGATAGAAAAGTGCAGAAAGAGAAGAGACAAATAAGAGATGCTAAATGTAGCGTCAGAATGTGTGATTGAACATGTGGTTGATAACAAGTCCAGGCAGCACGCAGACTGGCTGGTCAGCAGGTAACTGATGTCAGCAAGGAACTGGCCAGGCAGTAGGCAGTGTGACTGGTTAGCCAGGAAGTGAGAATGCCGACCTAAAATGGTCATCTTCAGAGAGAAACCTAGGTAGGCAGGTTTGGCCAGAGAGAGAGTATATAATATATTTAACAGTATCAGTGTAATGAAGGAAAGTAATGTGTGGTATGGAAATTCAGAATATAGAGATAGGTGGTTGCTTAGTAGAGATGCTAGGGAAGAGAGCCAGCGGCTAGCTGTAGGCAGACTGCCAGGCATCCTAGAAGCTGCTAGGAGGAATCTGAATATAAAGAAGGGACGCGAGACACTGGGGCACTTTCACTCGAGCACTTACTCTGGAGGACTCGAACTGGACGCTCGGACAGAGGCAGAAGAGTTGGTTAAGATCGTGACTGTGACTATGAGAGCAGATTGTAACGTTATTGTTCTTGTACGGTAGGTGCCTTAATTATACTCTTTTATAAGATGTACAGTGTCTTCCTTGATAGCTAGCTTTCCCCTAAGAAGAAGTCTTATACATACATACATAAATATGAGTCCTTCGGGTGTTTGTGGACATGCTAGCAGGGTTCAACGCAATTGAACAACTGCAAAGGTGTAGCCATGTGAATTCCAACAGAATACACAGCGACAGGCCTACATAGGCAATTAGGCATACACGGATTATCGTGGCAGATATTTTTGGGTAATATGGTGTCTTTTGGCAACGTAACTGGCGCTGCTGTGATTCGGTTATTTAAATTACAAGTTGACCAAATTATCAGACGTTCCTACTTATTCCAGATGACACATTGAATAACAAACAATAGCATGAAGATCAGCGGAACCAAGTTCGATTCTTGAAGCCCCTGTATATGATAGACGTGCTTTGTAGACTGCTGTTAGCGCCAGTGGTTAAAGGGGTTGGGGTGAGCAGTGGGAACGCTGAATGTGAGCAGTGGGAACGCTGATGAAAAATTGTATTGAAATGCATGTGTTTTGGAGTTCCATCATGATGAGCAGTGGGAACGCAAGCCAAGAATTTCGAGAGCATAGCCTACATGAGAAGTGCTAATACTTTGAAGCGAATACGCTCACAGATGGAAAGCCAGTGTAAAGAACGAAGAGCATTAAGTGTGCGTTAATTGCGTTGAACCCTGCTAGCATGTCCACAAACACCCGAAGGACTCATATTTATGTATGTATGTATAAGAGAGCAGCGTCACAAGTCCCACCCACTTTAAACCCTGGTTAGCGCCGTTCCATTGCAGGCCGTCTGTTCTGTTAGTAGTTAAGATTTATGTTAATTAAGATTGTTTCATGTAGGCCTAATCATACTACGTTTGTCAGAATAAATTGAATAAAGAAAAGATTATTATTATTATAATATGTCTTATCAAACACTACCCTCTTGGAAGACTTGGTGCACCGCCAGTATAGGCCTACTCATGCCCACGGTTATACATGCACGTAGGCCTATGCCAACATTTTCACTAAGCAAGTTATTTGTTTGTAATGCCAAACTTAATCAGATAGGCGAATATTAAAATATGGGTCTAGGCCTATATATATATATATATATATGATACAGCGCAACACATATATTTCAGAACGGAATGCATAGCATTCACAGATATAAATTATCTGATCTAAGAATAGTTATCGGCAACGTGCACGACCACAAAGTTTTCCCACGTCCTTGAGGCGTAAAAAAACGCAAGGAACAAAATCAGCAATTGCCGAAAGAAAACCGCAAACCTTTAACATGACAATCCATTTCTAGCACGGCATCCTTGTCTTTTCGATGTTTAAATTCCATGTTGACTCCAGATTATGGCCTACAAGTTAATTTTAGCAAACAGTTTTGCAAATAAACTTTCACTTATCCGATCGACTACGACACGATGATCAACATAAACAGCTGCACAGCAAAATTTCCTTAAAAACTCGATCGCGTAGAGCATTGGCGGCGCGAATCGACCAACGAGCTAGAAAAGACAACGCCCGTGGACGTATTATATTGCCTAAAGCTGTGCTCCAAGGATTCTGTATAGAGTCCTTGGCTGTGCTCCTATCACAAACCTCGCCCGAGTTACATCGTCGAGTGTAGGCCTAATGACAATATTATGTGCGTGAAAATGTCTTACACAGCCCCAGCGAATCAATGTTATATTTGAAACCATCATGCAACGCTACGATGATACTTCGTGATGAGACTGATGATTATACCAAAGACCATAGAGTTTGATTATACGGCGTCAATCATCGTCAAAATGATGGCCTTGACGTCGTTCAATGACATTAGGGCCTAGTAGGTTTATAGCATACAGCGTCACAAGTCACAACGTCCTTCCGAATCAACACAAAAACACATGACAAGCGGACGCAAGACAGTCCCCCAATCATTCATCCATTCATTACGAGGATTCATAAAGGCTTATAACGTCGTTTGAGGAGTAGGAGTTGACATTATTACTCAAAGCGCTCCCGACCCAAACTTTGGCAACAGACGGCAGGTAGGCCTATCTGTAAGTCCTATGGACTCTCTTAATTACTGAGACATCACATCACACTCTTCGTTCTTCACACAGGCTTTCCATCTGTGAGCGTATTCGCTTCAAAATATATAGCGCTTCTCATGTAGCCTATAGGCTACAAAGCATGCACAATCACAGATCATCTGCCATCCTATATTATAGGCCTACTTATCTTCTATGGTCAGTGGTCACACCTTAAGACCGGGAATGTTAACACGAAGAACCAGCTATAGCGCTGAGGTCCGTGAGGTTTCGGACCTCTCGGTGGAGCGCTAGCTCGAGGCGGTCAGCGATGAAAAGACTGTCAAGAGATCATAATTATGGAAGGCGAACACGATGGAACAATGCATGCAAATGAGGTCCACGATTGAGGGTCTCGATCCATGGATGATAGATTGAGAGTCAGATCGAAGGGTGTCACGTAGGCTACGTATACCGTGTCAGCGATGGCCAAAACGGGCAATTTTGAAAATCCCTACAATAATAGCCAATCTAAATTGCATAGACCTATGCCATTTTTTGTAGCGACCATATAAGCCTATAAGCCTAGGCTAGCTATTACCTCGATCGACCGTGCTCATTTTTCAACGAATTGATCGGGTGAGATGCTTCACCATCTCATTTGCAGGCTTATGGTTTCCCTCGTGATCGCCTAGCTTCCATTATGTCCGTTTTAAAAGGACGCCACTCTATATATTTAGGGTCCCGTGTAGCCTACGGACCGTGCTAACCCGATATTTAACTATCTCTGAAAGAAGCGACCTTCGGAAAGCGAACCGCGGTCCGTAGGTTACGTTAGTTTTCAAACTAACTAACAGAACCTTCCAAAACGCGGCCAGCGCTGTTACCTTTATAGGCCTAGTTACTGTGCCGTGCGTTTACCGCCAGCCAGTCGCCAGCCTATCACATAAGAAGGCAACAGTGACAGCTTCACGAAAACGTTATTTACCATGACAAATCGTCTGAAGATCGGCCGGAGCAAAAGAATATTGATGCATTTTTTTGGTTTATGAAAATAGTAATAATAATAATAACTTCTACCGTCGTCAAAATTATGAAAAAGGGAATCAGCGTCGGTCTAATTTAAGCAACGTGGGAAATCCTTTGTTTTAAATTTAGAAAGAAAAAAAAACGGTGATTGTGTGACGTTAAAAATCGCCAAATTTCGTTCGATTTTGACGTAATTCGTATTTTATTACTTTTTGGTACTTAAAACAAAGCTTAAAACACTGTACAGAAAAATATTTAACAGTATGAAGCTTAAGAATAACAAGTTTGTGTCAAATACCAGTTGTTACTGAAAAGTTGCTACCTTGCTTATTCGTCAATGGTCTTTTGAACCTGGGTGGGGATTTTGTTATGTTGCCGTTAACGTAATATTTGATATTGTATGACAGATGACGCATCAAAATTCAGATTGAGTTTGAGGATTTCAGTGTCAATTTAGCCATCTGGTTTGTCATTTCTTTAGTTTACGTATTTTCTGAATTATTGAAAGCAATAGTGGGAAGTTAAATTTACCGTTAAATCGATGTTTATGTATATTCGTTTATTCGACCAATTCTTGCTGTCATAGCGCATCAGATGACATTTGTGACACATTCTATTTCAGGATATTTATAAGCTTGCTTTTGTTTTAGGTGATATTCTGGCTTCTGCCTAAATGGATCTGAGCAAGAATAACGACGCGGAAGCAGTAATCACTATTGATGATGACGATGATGATGACGACAACGATGACGACGACGACGACGATGATAGTGACGGTGATGAAAATGTGAACATTGGCAATTTGGAATTTTCTGTGAGTGAAGACAAAGTTGAGGATGTCAACAGCTTGAAGGAAAAGGTTGAGTCTTTGTATAGTGTAACAATCAATGAAGACATCAAAGCAAAAGAAACCGATGATAAGAATGCTATGCGACAGTGGTTCAACATTGTGGGACCTTTGGAAAACTGTCGTCAGGCCAAGGTAATGCTTTATGTTTCTGACTCTTGAGCATTCATATCGCAAATTGTGTGCTGGTATTGAGCACTGTGTTTGCTCTTTTACAATGGTTTTGGACAGTCCTGAGTGAGATGTTTAATGGAAAGTATCTTCAATGGGACACAAAATGCAGAATCCGATTCAATTAACCTTCACTGATCAGTGTCTGGAACGGGATGGTTAAAGTATACCACCACCCCTTATTAACTGCAGTTAGGGTACTTGTTTTTTATACGACCGCCAAGACACCTAGAACTAACGTTGCAGCGTTGTTATTTTTCATAAATCCAACTTCTAGTTTGCCGAGAATCCTTTTAATCGATCCAGCTTCTGTTTAGGCAAGAATTTGTTTGATAAATCCCGTTTCTATTTCGTCAGCAAATATTTTTCATCAATTTTTCATTGAAAATTATTTTTCATCAATCCAGTTTCAATTTCAGCATAATGACTGCACCAACCCTAAAACTAACCCTAACCGACCCTCACGACGCGTAACCTGAACCTTAACCGACCCTCATGCGCTAAATCCCGCTTCTATTTCGTGAGGAAATATTTTTCATTGAATTTATAAATTTTGGTGGTCGTATAAAAGACAAGAACCGCAGTGAGCATGCTTTTGCATATGCTGCGTAAAAATTGCAAGAAACTGCATCTTCATATTTTACTGGAGCAGAAGCAAAATATAGAAATTGACGAAATGATGCAGCTGAAAACGAGAATCCAGCTTTGTAGCATCAAGCCAGTACCAATAGTCTACACCGACAAAATGTGCGAGGAGAAACAAGCATGGTTCGCATTTTAATTTCATGTAGGCTTAATCCCAGTAGACCCATTGCGATCCATGAGTCGTGGTTTTCAAAACAGTGCAATTATAATTTTTCCTATAGGAAAATAAACTTTCTACAATAGTGTGTGCATGCTTAGTAGGCCTATGCTTTTCAGGCACTATGCATGTTTTAATGCGTTTACTTGAGATTTGGGTTCCGCGAGAAAATATTAGGACGCAAAGGGTTCCGTGACTCAAAAAGTTTGGAAAACGCTGTTCTACATAATAACCTGAATGAGGTGTAAATAATTTTCAATAGCATTTCATGTTTTTTTGTTGCTGAATACGGTTGCAGCAACTGAACCATTTTATCAACTGCTCCCATGTGTTAGGCTATAGAGTCCGGCTTGTGAATTGTTGCTTTGTTGCACCCTCAAAAATGTTCGTTCAGTTGTACCCAGTTTGTGGAAAGTGAATCAAAAGTAAACATCTCTCTTGTCAACAAACTTAGAATGCTGCAATCCGCCATCCTGAAATGTACATGGATCTCATCTGTCCAGTTTCATCTTCCTCGCTGTTTCTAGAGGCCTGACCAGTGCTTCTCAGTGTTCCACTAGGTTGGTCATATTAGCATGGAGTTATTTGAAGGGTTATTCAGTGACATATTTACCAAATGTCAGCTTACAGAGCTCTGCTATTTTCAACAAGGCAAGCATCATGAATACTGTCTGTTGCTTTCTCTTACTCAAGCCTAAAATCTTGGGTCATGACTCGAGCCAAGACAGATGTTCTGAGCATAGGCGTGGCTACACGGAGGCAAGAGGAGGCAGAACTTTGGCTCCTCTTGCTTTTTTATGTATAATTGACCAATGACCAGGATTTTAAGGTTTTGCCATTGTCTGTCACGCTTGGATCATGAATGTCTCCATAGTTACCTCCTCTTGAATCTAAGTCTTGCTATGTCACTGGTTCTGAATAGTTAATAATTCATCTCTTGAACTATATAGGTCAGTTCATCTCTTGACCTATATAGGTCAGCAGTAGGTTTTCTTATCAATCCAACTGTTGAACGGACAGCAGCCGACTGGTGAATAATTCAATGGTCTCAATGGTCATCTAGTACACCGTTCTGCTGTCACACGTTCTTTTGACGTCCGTTCAAGTGTACGGTAAGTAAGCTTGGTGAGAAAACTAAGAATTTTCGGAATCCAGGGGAAGATCCATCTGTCAAGCATTTATTGTGCCTCACCTGTCCATCTTGGAATTTTGGCTGCAGGCAATCTGCAAATTTATTCATTATTTATAAAAGTGTGTTTCCTTTACAAATGCACATCCGTATGGTAATATTATAATCTATGGTTGTGTGCGCACTGCGCATATTCTCATTCCCAGGACATATGATTCCCAAAACTGGAAAGTCTTTGTTAAGTGCCATGTGACTGGTTCGGCACCTATGAGTTGCAGCACTAGATAGTGATTGGAAAACGTGTAAATCACAAAATTAGAAAATTTCTCAATAAAAACTTTTAATTATTGATTTTTTAATGCAACGTCTTCTTGCAATGGTGATGGTTTAACATGTCATCTGTGCGTGAAATTGTATTGCACGGAATTTCTTATTTTTCATCCAATACTGCCAGAACTTTACCACATGTTCTCGGCATTTTTAAAAATGGAGATGATGACGATAATTCTGCAGTTTTAAAGGAAATCATGTATCAGCAGGGACATGTCATTTCAGGGGTGAAATTTTTTCCCAGTTTCTTCAATGATTACTTTTTTCCCAATTTCTTCAGTGATTGGTCTTAAAAGTATGTTGTTTTTAATTGTTATTTTTGTGACTGGACAAGATTTAGCTTGATAAATCTATGTTTGATTAAAATACATCTACAGACTACTGTAGAAAAACCAAAGAATTTTAATTTTACCTAAGGAAAATGTCAGGTAATGCATAAAGCATATCCTACTAAGCATGTTCTGCCTTTTTTATCGTAAAGCATGAATAGAAAGTAATTAAAGCCAGTAATGAGAAATTTCTACCGCAGGTCTCATAATCGTCTTGCTTTGCATCGTTCTTGTATATCAGCCATTGAATTACTTCTTGGCTTCTGATAATTATATCCCTCACATTTTTCATGTGCAAACACCCTGCCTCCTGCTTCTGTGACTTTTCCATGTGCTTCTCTATAGACTGAGCATGACGATGGGCTTGTCAATGAACTTTAGTTTCACGGTAGTTGGTTTACATGTCAAAGTAGGAATGAATCACTGGGGGTTGATGGAAATTGTCTTCTTCAGATATTAGGACATTTCTTCCAGTGCATCATCATCTCTGCCCCTCAGGTCCATGATTTTTTGGAAGCCAGTTCTTCTCTGCTCACTTTTATCTGAACACCAGAGTGTCTGGAGTATCATTTTACTGAATGTGTATCATGCTGAACACTGGATGGTTGGCAGAACAACATCCACTAACAGTCGTCTTCTGCAGCCTGACTTGCCACAGCTGAAACAGGATGTGGTGTAGGCCTTTGAAAATTTGCAAGTGTAAAATTTTAAACTTGCAAATCGATTATAAAGTATATAATTATTCAGTTTAAGTATTAAACAGACAAACACATTAAATTTTATTGATACTTTTTTCCCGCACCTGTGATTGAATTTTTTATAGTTTGCTGGGTTTTGTATTTAGCTACCGGTACTTGTTGTACAGGCACTCGATTTTATGGCAAACACAGGACAGTATAAAAGCAACTTCTTACGATTCTTGAAGGAGCTGAGTATTCTCTACAGCAGCCTTGTTATTTTGAGTCTTTTCGTATTGTGTAGCAGTTCTTACGTACACACATAATTTGAAGTAGATTTAAAAAAAATACTGTGGTCATTAAATATTATTGTATATGATAAATATTGGTATTAGTCTGCTAATAGTAATCATCTACGTGCACACACTTGCTTTTAAATGCACTGAAGCTAGAATGGGATGCTTAGAATTTATTATTTAACTCTTGAATGTTATCCATTTTCCTATGATTTTCCAGGCATTTATCTTGGCATCATGTGACCCTGGACAGGCAGCAATATTTGAGTTTGACCCCACACTGCACAAAATCCTCTCATGCGAGTCACAGAAAATGAGAATAGAGAAAGAATCAAAGACAATACTGCTCTTTGACAGCAATGAAGACGGAAGTGTTGTCATTCAGGGTGCAGATGAGATATCAGTTGGCGTTGCTATGTCACTCTTAGAAGCTGCAGCCTACGAGGCATCCGTTGCTATGATGTCTCCATGCAAAGAACACCAGGCGTTGCAGGAGATGTTTGGAAAGGGAGACAACGGTATTACAATGGGGTGCAGCAAAGTTCAGACTGAATCATCATCGGTCATCAACTGTGATGATCGAATGGAAGTTGATATCAGTGATCTGGAATTGGCAACGGGTGAAGTAGCTTTAGATGTAATAAAGTCGCCTGATCCGGAAATTCAACGACTTGTAAAATGCGGAAGGGACAAAAATTATGACGATGAGGAAATACGGGAAGTCCTTGACAAAAGCAAGACAATTCCAAAAGCTAGTGCCTTCTTTCGTGCGCTTCACACGTGCAGAAACATGAAAGCAGTTTCATCGGAGTCTTCTGTCCATCAATCCAACAAAGGTGATGCAATGACGCCTTATTCACGAACACAGCCTTCAGATAGCTGTGACTTCAAACTGAACCTTGCATTACTGCAGAGAAACAACAGTGCACAGGAAGCAAAGAATAAAGCGACGTCTGCTACAAATAAGAATGGCACGGTGGATCGTGAACTCTCTGATGATGATGTACGTATTCAAAGAGTGGTTCAAGCGGTTGAAAACAGTAAGACCCCAAGCAGAATGAGATATCCAGCAAATCAGGATCCGTTTAATGACTCTGCACAAAGCGTTAAACCTGTGATGAACCTAATGAGCATTTCGGACGCTGAAGAGAGAAAGCGACTAGCAGAGGCAAATCAGCAACGTAATCGAAAGCTGTTTCTTGAGCAGTCGTGTGCTTCTGCCTCCCCTAAGGTGTTCAGCTATGACAGAGTTGCGAATCTAGATGAGTTTACTCTGGCAGTCGATGTAAATATTTCGGATTCCAGCTTAGAGGTTAACGTCGTTGATTCACCATCAGTTAAAAAGAGGCACAAGAAGAAGAAGAAGAAGAATATTGATCTCACCGTTGAAGAAAGCAATTATCGCAGTCGCTCTCCAAACAAACCCACTGACCAAAACGAGACAGCATTGCGATCTCAACATGGTCTGCAAGCAAGGCAGCTAAACGCAGCGACTGCAACTGTAACACAAGCTGGTCATCATCCACAGTCTGTAAGAGTACTGGATTATTTTCACAAGAAGCCTGGTGTTGTTAGTAGGCAGACTGACATTGCACCTACACCGAAACAGATTCCAAATCCAAATCCACCTGCACCGCTTCTTCCACCATTTGCCTTCGCAGCGTCACGGTCGTCAGTTACCAGTCACCTGCGTTACATCGTGATAGATGGCAGCAACATTGCAATGGCGTAAGCATTCTTATTTTATCGGTACATTGTGACAGATTGAATTGTTCAGGTTAAACTTTGTATAGACTATAATAGACAGCAATTTGCTTCCCCATAAAGCTATCAGAATTTAGTCTGTTCGAAGTGAAATTGGTATGTGATTATATCAAGTATGTTTAATTTGCTACACCTTTTAAGTGCATCATAGCTTAGATACGAAATGTATATATAGTTTCCTAATGCATTTCTATGAACATGAGATAATGCTCAGTTTATAAATGTTCGGTCCTTACACCTGAGATGCAAACATGGCTATAAAGTGTTAGTGACATAATATTACTTACCATAGCATCATCATGAGGGCAGGCGACCATATTCTCCCTTCTCACAATGCAGTGTCAGTATACTCGTTTAGTTAGAGTTGGGTTACAGAAATCTGATGGTGAAGCAGAAATTTAAAAATCTGAGATTTGAGACTTGGACCTCTGGGTTGGCACTCTAGAATGTTAACCTCTAGACAATCACACAACCACAGCACACAGGAAATAATTAGAAGGAGTAGAGAGACAACCCCATGCCACAAATGTTCAGATTAGATCTAGTCTTGTTGGATCCTTGAGCTTAAGGACTCTCCTTTCAAATTTGCAAGAACCAGTCCCAGTGGCGGTGCTAGGGGGTGGGGCTGTGTGGGGCTAAGCCCCCCTACAAGAGGCTCAGCCCCCCTAAAAAAAGGGCAATCCGAAATTTTTTACAGTAAGCGGTGAAAATGGAAATTTTTCATGAGATTTCGGTCGAGGCTTCAGCCCCCCCCCAAAACTGAAATCCTGGCGCCGCCACTGACCAGTCCAGTTTGAAAACTGTTATAAGGACTAATGTGTTTTAGGGTTATGTTTATGATATTTTTCTTAGTTGAAAATGGCAGTTTTTTTAAGCAAACTTAACCATTTATTTCACTAATTTTTGTTCCAGTGTTATTTAATTGGATGAGCAAAGAATAACTTATAGTTGGGAAAAAGTATTGATATTGAGTATCGTTGACAGTCTGAAAAGGATGATTGGCAATATGCATGTGATGCCAACAAAATAAATCTATCGTGATCCTTGCTGCGATAAGTTAACATAGATATCGAGTATTGCAATTTACTTTATCGTGATTATAACAGCCCTGTGTTCTAGACATTCATATGATTAAAGATTAATGGATATAGGGTCATTCCGTGCCAGATCAACCGATGCCTCCCACTCTCCAATCCAGATTTTCTTGATATTTTCACCAAAAATCAATTATCATCTGGTATGAAGAACTGGAAAGTTTCAAGTGTCCAGAGTGAAAACTGACCAAGTTATGGGGTACCCAAGTTGGTGGGGGTAGGCCGAAAATTGAACGCGAATTTGCGTCTGTGAATTTTCTCCATTTTCAGACGTGAATAACTTTTTATCTAGAGCAGCTAAAGACATTTGGTTTTCAGTTCTGTGCATAGCATTGATTGGCAAGGTCAAGTAATATTTGCTGCCTTTGGTATGAGGAATTAATAAGAATTTTTGAAAAGTTTCGAAATATTCCTTGCCGAGCCCATTTTTGTCATGTTTGCAGACTCACTACACAGGCAGCATATGCAAGAAAGGAATAATTTTTGTGTGGTTTTATTCAGCTATTAGTGGAGTCTTAATTGTGCAATTTATTTGTGTCTGGGTTGCAAGGAAATGCTGTAGCACTTTGCCAAAAACCCTTCATCTCCGCGACAGTGGTCACTTTCAACTGACCAAATGGGCGTGTGGACCACCTGCTAAACAAGTCAAATGCACATCATTGGAAAGCCTGAAGAAAAACCTTTTTACTGATACCAATCTCTTGTTGGTGCTCCTAAGAATAAGTTATTAAACTATTTTTTCAAAATCCGTGATTTTTAATGCGAATTTTTGCTTTCAAATTTTCCCCCCATTTTCAGACGTCAATAACTTTTGATGTAGAGCAGCTAAAGACATTTGGTTTTCAGTTTATAGTTCTGTGCATAGCATGGATTGGCAAGGTCAAGTAATATTTGTTGTCTTTGATATGAGGAATTAATAAGAATTTTTGAAAAGTGTCAAAATATTTCTTGCCGAGCCCATTTTTGTCATGTTTGCAGACTCACTACACAGGCAGCATATGCAAGAAAGGAATAATTTTGGGTGTGTGGACCACCTGCTAACAAGTCAAATGCACATAATACAAAAGCTAGAAGATTAACCTTTCTTATGATGCCAATCTCTTGCTGGTGTCCCAAATGCCATTTGGCCAGTTGAATCTGACCCCTGTCGCGGAGATGAATGGTTTTTGGCAAAGTGCTACAGCATTTCCTTGCAACCCAGACACAAATAAATTGCACAATTAAGACTCCACTAATAGCTGAATAAAACCACACAAAAATTATTCCTTTCTTGCATATGCTGCCTGTGTAGTGAGTCTTATTAATTCCTCATATCAAAGACAACAAATATTACTTGACCTTGCCAATCCATGCTGTGCACAGAACTGTACACTTAAAACCAAATGTCTTTAGCTGCTCTACATCAAAAGTTATTGACGTCTGAAAATGGGGGGAAAATTTGAAAGCGAAAATTCGCATTAAAAATCACGGATTTTGAAAACATAGTTTAATAACTTATTCTTAGGAGCACCAACAAGAGATTGGTATCAGTAAAAAGGTTTTTCTTCAGGCTTTCCAATGATGTGCATTTGACTTGTTTAGCAGGTGGTCCACACGCCCATTTGGTCAGTTGAAAGTGACCACTGTCGCGGAGATGAAGGGTTTTTGGCAAAGTGCTACAGCATTTCCTTGCAACCCAAACACAAATAAATTGCACATTTAAGACTCCACTAATAGCTGAATAAAACCACACAAAAATTATTCCTTTCTTGCATATGCTGCTAGTGTAGTGAGTCTGCAAACATGACAAAAATGGGCTTGGCAAGGAATATTTCGACACTTTTCAAAAATTCTTATTAATTCCTCATACCAAAGGCAGCAAATATTACTTGACCTTGCCAATCCATGCTATGCACAGAACTGAAAACTGAAAACCAAATGTCTTTAGCTGCTCTAGATAAAAAGTTATTCACGTCTGAAAATGGAGAAAATTCACAGACGCAAATTCGCGTTCAATTTTCCTACCCCACCAACTTGAGTACCCCATAACTCGGTCAGTTTTCACTCTGGACACTTGAAACTTTCCAGTTCTTCATACCAGATGATAATTGATTTTTGGTGAAAATATCAAGAAAATCTGAATCGCAGAGTGGGGAAAAGTTGGAAATTTGGTTGATTTGGCACGGAATGACCCTATATGTGACGCAGGGGCTCGAAACCCGTCGTTTGTCGCTTCCTAGATATTGCGCTAGACGCCGAAATAGGCGAGAGGGGTAAAGAATGTAGTTTATTCTTCAATTCAGTATATGACTGTGAATTCGCCCTAATTTGCGAAGTAGTGAACCGATTTTGATGCCGTTTGGGTTATCTGATTCAGAATATATGCCTCTAATGCCCAGAAAAATTTCAGAATAATAACTTAGTGGATTCAGTAGACTTGGACGACACGAATATTCAGTAACTTTTTATTTTATTTTTTCAATATAAACTAATGAAAGAATCAAACAAGCACAACTTTTGTTAGAAAAAAGATAATTTCATTGTGTTAAAAGCATTTTAGAGCATGGTCATTGTAGCATATGACTAAATCAAAAGGTCAAAATACGACATGTGATGGGTTTTGAGCCCGTGTCACATATGTATGTATTAACTTCTCAAAGTCACTTGTCGCTGTTCCTCACTAGGCCTACATGACATTGACTGCACTTATATAAAGTGACTATGAAGAACTTGTGAGTGCAGTATTAGGAGAAGATCGTAATAGGATATTGATTTTTTTCCAAGGCATGGCAATGGAAAATTCTTCTCGTGTCGAGGGATTGAAATTGCGGTTCAGCATTTTCGCCAGAGAGGTCACAAAGAAATCACGGTGTTCGTGCCTCAGTGGCGAAGACAAACGCCGAGGTTTGAAGACCAGAATCCGATCCGAGATCAGGATATACTGGAAAAGCTGAAAGACCAAGGTATCATGAATTTCACACCTTCGAGAAGAATACCAGGAAAAAGGAACATCGTCTGCTATGATGACAGGTTTGTTGACTTGCTTGATTATGAAACTTGAATTAGATCTGATCCCATTACCTGTTTATTTTCTCATGCATGAATAAATTTTTAGTACGCCTGCTAAACTACTATAGATTTATTGTTAACCAAGCAGTTTCAAGTCTGTTCACTTTTGGGGAATCGAAGGGAGGAGTCCAGCTTGTCTGATGCGTCCCACGAACCTTTCAATGCGATCGACCTCACCAGGGCTCAGCCGTCCCCACCAGTCTGGGGAGGTGTGCAGCAGACTGATTGTTATGATCTGTTAAGTTTTTCTTGTTAGTAAATTTCTTCTATCTAGTGTGGATGGTGTTGCTGTGCACTTGTTATAAATAGTGTTGTTTTACCTCTAGTTTTAGTTTCAGTTATTTTAGTTTGACTGGCTAGGTGTTTTAGCCAAGTTATAGTTTTAGTTTTGATTTTATTTATAGAAGCTAAAACTTCCCGCATCAGCAGTTTCAGTTTCTTTGGTTTCAGTTCCAGTTATTGGTTCACTTTTAGGCATCAATAATGTGCATCGAATTACTGCAATAAGTAATAGCAACTATTATTCTTACAGTATGGCTGTTGTTATACTTCACCTTCACTCAGCTTTCTCCCACCATCCACTTCGCCAACAGACTTGACCCCTTGATTCCTCACTCTAGAACTGCTATGGATCAGTCTTGATCATTTGCCATTGGTCCTTCTCTTTGGAATGCGCTCTCTCCTTCTATTCGCTCTACACTTTGTGTCTTTCAGTCACTTTTCTACCTTCTATCTTCTCATAGCCTGCTTCTTCTTGCGGGGGGAGCCTTGCACACTGGGGACGCCTCCGAACGGTTCACCTAACTAGAGGCACTTTATAAATGATTAATACAATACAATGCCATGTATCATGCATGATATATGTCCTTATTGAATGATTAATGTGGTAAAAATGTCTCAATTAGTTTCACAAAGACTAATTCCAAAGATCAGAAGACTACTGAACAAACTGCCATACTTAAAACGCAGAGAGGATATAACATCAATTTCCATGGATTCTGCCAAAGACTTTGAATATCCTATAATGCTTGGTTTTTGTTGTGTGTTTTCATATAGGTTTCATTGTATATTTTTGTATAGGTTTTCGGTACATGTTTTTGTTGCTATTAGTTTGACTGGTTTCGTTTCAATTATCGCTTTTGGCAGAGTTTTTGCTTCGCTATCGTTTTTAGTTTAGTGTCAGGAAACTAAAACCTTGGGTTTTCGTTAACAAATGTTTTATTTTAGTTTCGTTAGCAATGACAGCACTAGTGACAGATATGCCTTTACCACAGCATTAGCAACTGCTAAGCCTACCTTAAAGTTTAATTAATTTGCAATACAGCTGAACTGATATTTAGCAGAATTGTTTTGTTGTTTGTTTTGCAGATTTATTCTACGCCTTGCTCAGGACACTAATGGTATTGTTGTGTCAAATGACAACTACCGTGATCTTTATATGGAAAAGCCAGAATGGGCAGAAATCATTGAAAAAAGGTTAAATATTTATTAGTTTACCTGTTATACATTCTAATTATAAGAGGGCTCTGCACTTGGGTGATTTAAATAAAGTAGTAAGTTGTATTTTTTATATTTTAAGTAAAATTTACAAGAGGCTTTTTGGCCCAGGTCTGACTGATGCCACCAATGCCAAGTCATACCAAGCCATCTTTGGTGACAGAGAAGATTGCATGACTTAAGTGTCAACTTTTTACTGCTTTTATCTAAGTTACTTTTGCTGAAACAATTGCTGCAAGTTTTAGGTGGTACCTTGCAAGAATCGGTTATGGATTCTGCACTAGTGTGTGTGACGAAACTCAAGCAAATGAACATTTTCTTGCAGATAATCAGATTCTGCTGCACGATTTCATGAAATGTTTATAAGATGGATTGAAGCAAATTTTCTATGCAAGCTAGTTATATACTATTGAGCAGTTCTAAGGTTACTTCCTTCTGTTGTAAACCAAAACAGTTCTCGTCTTATGAGAAACATAGCGGTTCTCCATTTAAGCAAAACTGGTCAAAACTGCATTCACATATGGTGACTAAAACCCAGCTTGGCATTGCTTTGTTGACTTGACGACCAAGTTACTCAGTTGAGTTTGCCACCAGAATAAGGTCTTGGATAAGCATTATTAACTTGTAATTCTGGATTTGGTTGCTATTTTTCTTTGGCTGCTTTAGAAGTGTGTGATTGCATTACAGTTGTTGATTTTCTTGATTTTTTGCAGAGTTCTTTCCTTCACATTTGTTAGAGATCTGTTCATGTTACCCGATGATCCACTTGGTCGTGGAGGACCAAACCTTGATGACATGCTATCTGTCAACAACAAGACTATTCAGTCCTATCCACACAATAACAGGTTTCTATTATTTCTTTCTGAAGAATACAAACTGGACATTGTTATAAGCAGCTTAAGAGAGTATGTGTTTGTCTTGCACTAATGCACATTGTACATTACATGTTTGATGTGATGACGGTAAGGCACATTTCTTATATTTCCTTTAAGTGACCATTCAGGCTGGCTGAATTACATGGTAATCAACTGGTTCATAGGTTTCTTAAATAAAAAAGCAGTAATTTATAATTAAAACGAGTCATTGTAAACATTTCTGTTTACACTGTCACTAATCTTCACATAAGGATCTGTCCATATATTATGTACGCATTGAGGGGAGGGGCTGATTGGTTTTACGAGATTTTTCTTAATTGTGCGTATGGCAGGATCGAGCAAAAAAATGTGTACGTACACAAATAAATTTATAATTTTTACGCCCACAACTCCACATCAGCCTATTTATAACTGTGTTATCCCATAGTTGTGTGTTGGCATTTTATTGCATTATATTTAAATTCTGTTAAGATTTTTCAGACCAAAACAGGTAAACCATAACAGTTAAATGTTAGCTGGAAAATATGAGTGTTTAACAAAAATAAATAATGGTCTACGATGAAATAAAATCTTCAAATGGTGGACGAAAGAAGATCCCTGATTAGAATCATCAGAAGCAGGCAGAATGGCTAGTTGGGTCACATCATGAAGTGAGACTATCTCCTAAGAACTATAATTAGTGGAAGAATAAGTGGGTAAATAGACAAGAGCAAGGAAGATTGAGGATGATGTTATTGAACTGGATGATGAAAGATAGCTACAGCAAGTTGAAGAAGAGAGCCGGAAATCGTGACGAATGGCGCCAGTGATTGTCCGAACCTGCCTTTGAAAGGCAGATAAAACCAAAGAAGGTGAAATAAATGTCTTGTAGTTGACTTTATCTAATTAACTTTTGTAGGAGGTTCTCTTCTTCATGTTCTCTGCCCCATGGCAGGTTCGAACTTCCGATGGCGCCACTCCTCCCAGTGTTGAGCCTCCTCTTTCAGTTTCAGAAGGAGGTTAAGGAAACTTAATTGTATGTTTGGCACGCATGGGGGGAGGTCCACAGAATCCGGTGCAACAGGGGGACGGGAGCATGAAAATGTAATTTTTGTGTATTCAATATATGGATGGGCTATAAGAACTTTCAGCCACTTGTCTTTACTTTTCTCTCACCTGTCTTCACTACTTAGACCTAATATAGCAACTTAGGTTAAGAGTTAAGTAGGTTATCTATTGGAAGCTAATAGGTCTCTTTGTCTTCTGTTTCAGTCGTTTTCAGCTCCATCCTCAGGCTTCAAATGCAAGGCAGCAGTTTCAACAAAATTCCCAATTTTTTGCACAACAGACGCCCAACAGTTGTGTGCCAGTTATGCCACAGTGGCAAACAGTTCCAAGGCACTCTCGGCAAGGCTATCCAAACACTGGACAGTGGATTCGCCCCCCGCATGCTCAGGATATTGGACAGTGGACAAATAAAATAAACCATGTGGGAATTCCTGTGCAGACCGGCAGGTTCCCATTCAGAACGTCTTCAGCACCATTTGTGTCGCATAATATCAGGGAAAACTCAAAATTCATTGTGGAAAGAGCTCCAAGTTCACAGAGTTCAACTGCAACTGGTTCATTTCTTGACCAGACTCCCAAACATCATCTGACTAATTCTCGGCCACAGCACTTGATGCAATTCAGCGCTAGTCCACAGCTGAGGTCAGATGCAGAAACAAAAGATATCAAGAATCGCCTCATGGAAGTGTTTCCTGAACAGGAGGAACAGATAAATGGACTGCTGTTGAGATATACAATGGAAAGAGATATAAATGTGCTAATTGACCAACTGCTCGGTGGAGCAGAAGAAATGTAACTTTCAAACCTTGACGTTTAACATCTGATACTTTAAAAAAATACAGATCACTTAACTTAAAGCCTCCTTTTTAAGTTCAAGTGGTTACTCCGAACACCTAATAATTTTTTTACGGAAATTTCGGTCTTTTTGAGGTGTTAGTTGAACTGCATCGAAGATCCATGTCCATCAGGAAAACCTTGTAAATCAATTTATTTTAGTAAACCTGTTTTGTTTCCATTGTTTTGATTTATTTTATTTAGGATTTCAAATAAAATAAAAAAATTAGATGTAAAATGGAGTAGCACTAATGTATATGATTTAGCCAAGCATGAGTCTATTAATTCTTTGTAGATTCTTTCGGTTAAGGTGTAAACTGAGATTAGCAATCACAAGAACCCATTTCTTTAAACATTTGTGATTCTAAACAAAACACACGATTATTTTGCTGATTTTGTACTATTAAACCTAAATTGGTTTATAGGTAAGATGCATGTGGTGCGATGAATTTGTAACATACAATTGGCAATCGAAATCTCAGAACTTCTAAAGCGCCACTCGAAAGCTAAATGTGGAGGCACCAGCTTGTTCACAAGCGCTGTTTTGACTAAGAAGATTGTCTGCAAGTATAGTCCAAAATGATGTCCAAGTTCAAGTTGCCAGAGGATCAGAGGGGTGGAGCAGCTGCTAAAACATGTGTCTGTGTCAGGAATTATAAGGTGGAGGATCTGATGAAACATGGTAAGATATACGAAGACTGACAGTGGGACAGTATCCAATGCTTTTTAAAGTTGTTTAAATAAGTGTTCTGGCATAGCACATTAGTGAAAGTATATTGAAGTAGGTCTTATGCATGAATTGCACAACTTATTCATGATTAGAACCATGTTTCGCCCAGGAGACATATTCGTGGACCATGCCACAGTAGAGACTTTGCTACAAGTCCAATCTATTGTATTGTATTTATACATTTATATACTAGTGCCTCTTGCTGAATGACTATTCAGAGGCACTCTCAGCATGAAAATCTCCGGAGAAAAGAAAATGCTTTTAAAGAACGAGAGGCTGATGAGGAAAAACGAGTAATTAGTTTAGTCAAGTAGTGCGGGAGGAAGGTCATTCCAAATGGAGGGACCAACCACAGCAAACGCCCGATGTTGGGCAAGAGCAGTCCTAGTCTTGAGTGCAAAAATATCAAGATGATCTGCAGAACGCATTGAGCGAGATGAAGATGCTGATTAGGGCTTTTTCATATATAGTTTGGGCAGTGCTTAAAGTGTGGGAAAATAAGTAACTGGACGCTCCTTACCTTTCCAAAAGAAGTGCCTGGATGCTCCTTACCTTTCCAGGCTGTGCTGGCTAACAAGTGGCAGGACGGCATTCAGAATTTAAAACAAGTGCATGGAGGCCGCCATGACTGTCCAGCTAGGGTTACCATAAGACTAAGTGCTCAGATGAAAAAGAGGAACAAAATGTTCATCCGGTTTCCATTTTCTTGTAGCCAGCTCCTAACCTCCTAAGTGCTACGCCAATGTTAAGTGTTGTACAAATAAAAAGTAACGTTAAACCACACAAAATATTGTTCTTATTGTACATGGTTTCAATTTAAACTTTATTGAGTGAGTGTTCAGTACTTGAGTTCAGTACACATTACATTACCGTCACTGACTGTACACAGAAACAAAACAACTAACAGAAAATAGTAGTGACATCTCATCCTGAAGTAGGTCTTATGCATGAATAAGTAACTGGACGCATCAGTATCGTCCGGATTTGAGGAAACTGAGGTTGGACCGTAGACTGCGCTTGGGGCTCAGTCCAAGCGTATTTTTCTGAAGAACTTATGGCTTTCAACAAGTTCGGCATGTCAAACATTCAGCTTCCCAGTCATCAAGGGCGGATACAGGAATTTTCAAAGGGGAGGGCCAAAATTTTCGGTCTTGGGCAGGGAAATTTTTTCGTTTTGGTCGCTGAAAAATCTTATGACCTTTTTCTCATTGGTCCCCCCAACTTTCCGAGTCAGAATAGCTGGTCAAAAATTAAGATATTTCTAAATGCGGGGGCCATGCCCGGATTGGCCCCCTGGATCCGCCCCTGCCAGTCACAGCGACCTTCACTAAAACCTGTGTATTGGGCTTTCATTGGGTTTGCAAATGAACACTTAAGTTTCGGCATTTTTTATGTAAATTTATTTTAATTAAATTGAAAAAATTAAATTATTTACAATTAGTAAGCGTGTGACGTTTAGTTTACTTCAGGAACCGGAATTCCAATATGGTGACCATACCATTGAGCTAAATATTGCCGGCGAAATTGTATGTTACCGGGAAGTTGGAGGCGACGCCGAAATTTTACATTTCCGGGAAGTTGGAGGCGAATGCTTCCGGGAAGTTGGAGGCAACGGCGAAATTTTATATTTCCGGGAAGTTGAAGGCGAATGTTTCCGGGAAGTTGGAGGCGACGGCGAAATTTTGTATTTCCGGGAAGTTGGAGGCGACGGTGACGGCGAAATTTTAGGCTTATGTTTATTTATTTTTATTTACCCGACTAGGAAAACCCGAACAAAAGCCACATTTCTAGAAAGCCGCCCAGACAGGGGCCCAAAATGAGAATGTACGTATGGTAACCCTATATCCAGCCACATTTCAAGCCCTGAGTTTGGGAGGTATGTATACGGGCATTCCCAGCTGTGCTCTGGAGACCATTCGTATAGCCTAATGCGTCAGTCTGCAGCAATCCATTCCATGTCCTGCGTAGTTTGTTTCCGCCATTCTTCAATGTCATCTGTCCATTCTTTATGCGGCCTGCCTCTTCTGTTCTTGCCTTCCATTATCCCAAATATCAAGGTCTTGATCTTTCTGTCATCTTTCATTCGACAAATGTGCCCGAACAATCCAAGTTTCCGCTTTATAACTTTCTGCATGAGGTTCTCGGTCATGTCCACTCTTTTATACGTATTATAGCCTACTCACGCACATAGGCCTACATAGGCCTGTACACATAAGCTAAATGCATGTAGGCCTATAGTTTATACATATTGTACATATTACTTAGATACGCGCCAACATTGTCAACATTCATTCATTCATTCGGACATTTATATATAGCGCTCCTTCAGGAAAAATCTACTCAGAGGCGCTCCCGACTCCAGCGCGCCCAAAAAGAACAGTTTTAAGTTTAGTAAGGAAGAATCCTGGTAGAGTCCCAGGGTGTAGGCGTAGCTCAAAAGGAAGGCCATTCCAGACCACTGGTCCAACCACAGAAAAGACTCGATTCTTCATGGTAGTAGTATGAGCAAAAGGAACTAAGAGAACTCTCTTATCAGCAGAGCATGTACATATATCATTCATATGATACATATTTAGGCCCATATATACATGCTTGTACAAATAGGCCTACATATACACGCATACATGCCAACAAACATGCATTCTTAGGCTACATAGGCTAGTCCTATAATTAGGTTGGATAGGCCTAGGCTCATTGATTTTTCAAATCACAGATGCGAGGAAAATGTTCATAGTTGATTGTGTGGTCTCATAACTAATTAATAGCGTAGGTCCTATACGTAGTCTACAATTTTCTAAATTTTGCTATTAGCAGAGCAACTTAATGACAGAAGACATGTCTCGCTTTTCTTATGTTTCTTCGCGGATCCTATCGACAATTCTGCATTTCATCCTAGTTGGTACGGGAGCGTCTTTTGTTGTTGGACATGCATCTTGCAAGGTCAAGTAGTGAGCCTATTTGTAGGAAACTATGAAATAGGTCGAAACTCTAGGAATAAGTCGATTATGGGGAACAGTCTAGTTTCATTTGCTATGACATCAATCTATAATATTATTTACTATATGGTCATCCTTGCTGTGCGTTTAGACAATGTTCAGCGCTATAGACCTGAATGAATGGATTGCAAAAGATTCGTGCAAGTTTGCTAAACTTTGTGCTATTTAATGTTTCCTGTTCCTCGCTCTTTGACGAATCATGAACTCTTCTTTCGATTTGGAAGACTAACTTAAGGTTATTTTGTATAAATGATAAATTTGGAGTAAATTGTGGCGTCGTCGTCGCGCGTGCCTTCAATTGAGGGAATTGATTTTAACTGCAGTAATTATCGTTATCTATAATAACTAGGCCTAAGGCTTGCTCAATAGCAAAGGTCGGTTAAGGCACTGAAGTAGGTCTAGGCTTGATGTCAAACATTTGATAGCCTACAATGGACTTGATGGAGCACGTGTACGATGCACGATTATGTCTACTGCATGTCCTTGAGAGTTTTATCGCTGAAAATGATTGTAATGATGACATATATATCATTAATTTGAGTGTCGGCTTTAAAATTTGAAGACCTTTTCAAATGTTTTGCATCCGTTGAAGAGACGCAACCAGGATCCAAAAGCAGTCATAAGACTAATAAGACCTAACCCTAAATCTTCTGTTAAGCTACTGATAGATTGCTCTGATTTAAACGAATTAGGCGACACATGGTCCTCACTAGTCTTAGGCCTATAGTTGTTTGAAATGTGTCTGCAGAGGTTATCTGGATTTGCGTGTGCCATGCACCACGTACTTCGTCTGCAGATCCGTGTCTTACTTCCGTTAACATAGGAGATTACAGGCGAAGCAGAAATTTCAAGCCGTCCGTTCAGGATCCTCTGTTGTGCGACATGAACGTCAATGAGTGTAAGTGTCGTCTATATATAGGCCTAGAGCAGAAGAGGAAGAGGTAGAAGAAGCAGAAGATTTAAGAGAACAGATAATGAATCTTATTTATTGCGATTTAGAGAAGGACGATGTCATGTCATTCCGCCATCGTCGCTCTGCGACGGTTGGTTGCATGAATGGATGAGCATTTTCCACAGTTGTCTGTCTCCCAGACAGCCAGGAATCGCAGGGCCCGTACCATGCCAACATTGCTAGCCCACAGCGGCAAACTGGGGATCGTCGTCAAGGCGGCGTTAGGGGAACGCCCATCTAAACTTAATCGGCCCAATTGCGTTGGCCCAAAGGGGAACGGATGATCTTGCCACAACAGGCCCGACGTATATTCTTCGCCTCATTAGACGCCGCGGGCTGCACATGCTGCGCCTATGAATTTATCCGCAGGACCAGCGGTGTATGAGTGCGGGCTTCTATTCATTGCTACTCGCGTCGGCGTCTATGGGTCCGCTGGTGTCAATTCATCGCTAGCCGTCGGCTCGGCATTGGTGCTTGTAAGGGCCTGCCTATTGTTCACAGTCCACAGTCACAATGCCTCCAGTGGCGATTGTTGGCCCGCTGGTGGCTATTCATCGCTAGCTGTGGGCTCGACGCTTGCGTTAGTAAGGGACCGCCTATTGTTCCCCAGTCTGCCACCACACTGCCTCTAATGGCCTTTATAGGGCCGCTATTGGTAAATGATCGGCCGATGTGGGCGCTACGAGGTTGGATGTACTTGAGACTATGTGTAACCATCCATTCTGCCTACAGTCTGCCCTCACAATGCCTCTAATGGCAATATGAGGACCAGTTGTAGACCTACAAATGTGGCTGTAACGGAATCTCAGCTGAATTTCTGCATATCTGTAATTTCCAATCACAAAATTAATCCCACAAGAATATAGACTTATGAGATTCGATTCAGGAGCCCAAATATACCTCTTACATGAAATAGAAAAACACAAGTTCCCACGAAAATAATTTTTAACAAAGTTCACATCATTCATTGTATTAGAAATGAAAATAATTTTTATGACAATAACGCATACAATAAATTTTCAAAATAATTAAATCCACACAAATGGCAAAAGGAACATTCTCTAAATTTTATAATGTAAGTTCAACTATTTAAACTCTACGACAAATGAACTGTCAAAATATCAATCATTTATTTATCCAGAGACCTCGAAATGATCAAATGCACTCCCGAGAAAATTGTAGATTCTCGTAAAACAAAAGTTTATTCAAGAGATTGGAGTTCAGCTAAATTAGGGCAATATAGTTCATCTTAAAAGCAATAAAATGCAACCAAAACATAGAACAAATATCCATTTGTAAAAATGCAGGAAACAACCATCTTTATAATTATTATCAAACATTGAATGAACATAATGACTCGTGTAAAATTTGAATTTATTTTGCTTGTATTTACTTGAAAACTTAATGAATCAATCTACCTAAAAATAAGAACGTTGAATATTAAATTTTTAAGTTTTCGAGAAATGGCAAACACAAAACAAATGTGTTCCACAAAAAGTTTACTTGCTTTCTGTTTATAACCTCACAAATTAGATAATGCAGCCCGAAATAGTATCCTCACAGCTAGTTAAATTAGGGCTATACTTTAACTCTATTTACAGTTTTGAGTACTAATAATAAACGCAAACATTGATGTCTTAGCAAACCACTCGTGGGGCGCGATGGTGTAGTGGTGGCGTCGTTGCCTTGAAGTCGGAAGGTTCGATGTTCGAATCCACCTCGCCGCATAAGGACCTTGGGCAAGTCCTTCACTCACAATTGCTCAGCGCTTCGGCATGAAACTCCGATGCAGTGTCCGCTCTGCATTCGGGAGCGCCTCTGAGTAGTGAGAGATTGAAGGGGCGCTATAACAAGTGCACATACAACTCTTAAATATGCATTTTGGCCATAACAAGATATTAGATTGAATATTATTTCTAGTTATCACAATACCCTAACTTAAACACACCAGCATATTACGAATAATAAAGATTAAAGCAACATTATATTGATTGCAAGTAAAATCCAAATTTCCTCTGAAATACATTTTCAGCAAGTCTTCAGGACACAGCCCATTGACAATCATTGCATGTATAAACAGTCATATTTACTGAAACGCAAAGCATGTGTCATTAGAACCGTACGTTGCACAATTCAAAGATAAGCTAGGGCATTGGAAATAGAGCTCAAATAATCAAATAGCTGCAGTGCTATTATTTACACTCGGACAATATAATCTCTGAACATTTAAGCATTACATGCATGGGTAGCAATAGCCAATTTTTTTTCAGAAATGTGGAAATAGTGCCTTTGCACTCTAAGGAGATAGCATATCTAGTATAACACAAATATCAGCAACAACACTAACATAATAAATATGTGTCCATCTAAAATTAAATGAGTAACCACAGAAACATAACAGTAACTGTATAAAAAAACAATATTAATCCTGTGAAAATGTATTCATAATTTTATATAATTGTAGTGCGCAGACATTATATGCTGAGAAACTTTCGCACCAATTTAATAAAAAAAAATGAAAAACCTGGTTCTTAATTAAATACTAAATAATTAAACCATATAATAACTAACACAAGTTAAGGAGGTTTTAGAGTATCTAAGAGAAAAACTCTGGTATATAGAGTGCACAGAGTATAGCTCCCCAAAACCCACCCAAGGGTTGGCTCAGCCTTACATTGGCAGATGCACTGGTAACATGAGCAGGGCATTATCGACCCTTGCATGACTGCCGGTTAAATTTTAATCCTTTACCTTGTGATCATTAGTTCAAATGACACTAACTTCAATCACACTGTGGCATTAGTTAAAATAATAAAATATCTAATATCTTCATTTAATTTCAAACTGCATTGTGATCACAATTCAGGGTATGAACGACTCGTGCAATAACAAGTCATTGCAGGAGTCGAATTTAACTAACGACAGCCATGCAAAGCTTCCATCACGTCTTACTGCTCAGCTTCATTACATCATCTGCTGAATGGAAGGTTGAGTGGACCTTTGGGAGGGTAGATGGGAGCAAAACCGCGTCCATGCACTCTTTGTGCCAGAGTGCTACCATTACCCCAACCCGTCCCCATTATATTAAACAAATACACATATATATATAACATACGCAAACAATTATATAAATTGACAAAATACATCTATCTATACACAATTAAAATAGTTGAAAATTAAAATAAACAAGACGATATATATGAGGCCATAATATACAATACATTATTAGAATGCAGCTAGATAGAATTATAATTTCACTAAACAGAGAATAAAGTTCCATCCTGTAGCACCCCCAGCTTTCTAGCTGTTCTAGTAAATACCAACGCAAGAGAGCATTGTAGCAATAGCTTCTTTGCACATCAGTCAATTTGCGCTGTCAAGGGCTTGCGAATGGAGGGAATAGCCGATGGATTTGGTTCGAGGTTGGAAGATAATGCCACTCCATGTGGATGATAGGAATTCAACGCTCCTCTCCTTCAGCTCGCAGATCCTCAGGAGTAGAGATCCTCACTGCTCAATGGGCACTCTTGTTCCACTTCAAGATCAATGTCATGCTCATTTGGAAGTGTGAGACCATCACCAGCCAATGACCGCCGTAACACCGACAGTTCATAACGTCTTTTCCTTCCAAACGCTGTATGTCTTGTCCTTCGAAGCCACAATTTCTTCCACTGCCGCGTAATTTGCAGAGACAGCTGGTTCATTCGTGTGAACAGCATCTACAGCGGTAATGACAAAAGCAAGTAAGTTAAAACAATGTAGCCTTTCTTTGGGTCAAAATGAGCAATGTAATTATTATTCCACAAAAAGTGATCCTACAGACCTACACCAATACTGGCCCAACCAACACAACACTTTCATGAGATGCTCAAATGTTGCCATGTAGTAAGTTTTTACACATATACTGAGGAGTTCTCTTGAAGTGGCGCTATATAAATGTACGATTACAATAATTACATATACACTGTACAGAGTGGCCAAAAAACATTTTCTTTATTGAATTCATATTGGCAAACGCAGTATGATTACATGAAACAATCTTAATAAACATCGATCTTAAATACTAACAGAACAGACAGCCAGCAATGGAACTATTAGCATCCTACAAAGCACATCTATTATATGGAGACTTTGAGAATCAAACTCAGCATCACTTATCTTCACGCCAATGTGTTATCCAATGCGCCACCCAAATATACACTGAAACTAAATAAATATACAAGGTGGCCACTCAAATATGACTTAAGCATTCCCCGAGTCTTCTAGAGGCAATTTCTAACATTTCAAGAGTACGTTTTAAGCACTTTCTTATTAATATTGAGATTTAAAATAAATTTTTGGGCGGCTGACCCCCCTATAGCACACCTTTCTCTGCCGTAATTTCTATATTTTCCATCCTTGCATTTTAAAAAAAATTCTGTGTAACACTGTACATCAATAACTAAATATTTATTTCAGAAATTTTATATAGCATCTCTTCAAGATAGGTTACTCCACCACAGCCTAAATAAGACAGTTTTGAGGTTATTAAGGAGTGACCCCTGGGAAATAAGCGCAGTGTAACAGGTTGAGGGACGAGCGACAGAATGAACAACGCTGTCGGATAAAAGTCTGTGAGCACTGAGCAGGTCCTGGGCACGACGTTAAACTGCATCCATCCTCCGCCTCAGGGAACCAACATCGTCCCTGTGCCGGTCCTAAGCCTGGACTAAAGGAGGAAGGTTTGCCAGATGGGTGGCGATACGCTGGCAGTAAAAGATCAAGACGATTGAAATCCCCCAAAACCACTACACAAGTGACATAGCGACCCAGTTGCTTCAAGGTGTCATGATGTGGAGCAGACATGCACAGGCCGGTCAGGACAGACCGGTGGAGAGAGTCGGAGGAGAGAGCATGGAGCACATACGGTCATTGACCCAGGTTGTCCTTCATGCCTCTCTTCCAATATTCTCTTCAATCAGACAAGCTGCTCCAAGATGTTAATGGTATGGAGCAGACCTGATGACCGGACCGGTTGAAGCTGGGCAACATGATGCGAGACAGACTCAGACAGAGAGTGGTGTCGGACTCCTATGGGCATTGAGCCTAAGGATATTGATGATGATAATGATGAGCAGGGAACCAGAAGCTCAGCTTGGTTCACCAATCGAAAGATGGATCGACGCTGAACAAACAAGATGGAACAACAGAATTCTTGCAGATATGGTGGAGCCAGTCTATCAATGCACCGCCTAGCCAACGCACAGGCCCTGTATGCAATACGCTGTGGAAAAGGAAGGCAATGTAAAACATCACGCATAGAAGATGAGACACGACCAAATTTGTGATACGGCCAACAAGCTGTGCCACGGAGTGGAGGACCTGTTCCAGATAGCCAATTCGGTCAGCGGGCAGTACCATGCTGCAGTAGTAGAAACTACAAAAGAGTGAACAAAGATAGAGGTAGCACCAAAATCTATAAAGCGTGAGACCATCTTAAGCTGGCGCAACTGGTAGTAACAGTTTCGGCATAGCAGGTTTATATGCCGAGTGCAAGCTAGCTCTTGGTCCAAAATAATACCAAATAAAACAAGCAAAAAGACCAAAATATTTTTGAGGGACTTCCATCAACTAGACCACACCAACAAATGTCTACTTAAGTCAGACACAAATGCAATGATAGTACTACAAGCTGTAACTGTGAAATCATCAAATATGTGGGGTACCTTTAAAACGGACCTATCTCAGATTTGGCAGTAATTTTGCCATTTTGTAGCTCTATATGTTTGTGCATCATATTCAAAGTTTTAGAAACCTATCACTATGAATCTGTATTTTACCCCTGTCGAATGCAGAGGGGGTTAAGCAATCGCAACATATTCAAACGTGGTGCCTAGTTCAGAGGCCAGAATAATTATAAGTAATCAATGCACATAGAGTTACAAAACTTGGTGATTTTGTTCAACTCTTGGTGTACTTTCTGATTGTATCAACCATTTTGGATTGAAACAGATAGTTTTGCACTTATATGGGTGCAAAGTGGCCAAGAGACAAAATTGCAAATCTTAATCGGCAAATTTTCATGGCATTGTAGCAATGAGGGCCACAAAAATGATAGCAAATATTTTGCATTTCTGTTATCCTCACTCTGTATCCAGCAAATGCACAGAATGCATGAAGGTAGAAAGAACCAGCTTTACCACAATGAGTGGCATACAAAATGTATCTTGCGAATGTGATAAAACACGCTTAACCAAATGTTTTCACATGTTCATATTATATTCATGGATTTACAAAGAGCATCTTACAGTACAAACTAATCCAAGGTGCTCTCAGTGCAAAGGACCCCTTGATACTAGTGAGCAGCACAACGAAAACAAAATACTATACAAGATCAGATCTTGGCAAGGCAGTCACAGAATATTAGTTTTAAACCTCAATGTGTACAAGACTAGATGATCAGTTCTTACCAATGCTTGTTGCTCCCAGTGGTGCTCATAATTTAAATATTGTAAGGAGTGTCATAGTACTTACAGTAGGGTTGTCCAGAAAAACAAAAAGTTTCAGAAAACACCCATACTCAATTTTTTCCCATGATTTTATTCATGTGTGGCCTACAGATATTTTTTACAGAATTTTAAAATGTCATCCTAGGGTCCCTCATGGCCCTGAACTTAGAGACCGATTTTGTTAGAAATTGCACCGTATTTTCAATACGAACAACTGATAGCGAAGCAGATAGAACTCACAGTTGCCCCAATTTATACACCAAACAGTCCAAACTGATATAATTTCCATTACTCTTGACTAATCAGCAATAAAACAAGTTGATATGTACTATCTGAGCAATATAAGGGACCGTCCATAAATGACGTCACGCAATTTGGGACGATTTTTGACCCCGAGCCCCCTCGTTACACGTCGTCACAAAATTCATACGATATCTAGTAAGAAACTGTCACGAATAGTCACAGATGTGTGACCCGGCCCCTCCCGGAGGTGCGTGATGTCATTTATGGACGGTCCCAATGAAGTACCAATACGTACCCGCTGCAGGCGTCGCATCATATGGTTCGCATCCCTATTTTTCACATAATGTTAGTAATGCGACTGTTGTGAATGCCTTCACGTACGTAAAGCCTATATGCTTAAAGATGTCGACTCTGCAACAACACCCAGACTATGATTACGGGACACTATTCGTAGTGCCTTGTTTAATGTCTTCTTGTCAAAAGTTTGGTATATAGCTTCATGTGCTCTTCGGCATCCTGTAAAGGCCATGAAGGGTTCAAGATCGGTCGTATTAATGGTTGCGAAGTCTGATACTAAGCTTCAGTCCACGCTCAGCTCTGTCCTTTACAACTTTTACAGCACGAAACAATTTCTCAGCTGAGATGTATGTCTGGTCACATGACCATTGATTGGCTGGCTTAACTAGCCAGTCATTGCTGATATCCAGCAGTCAGAACAGAGTGTTTATTCTGGATCAGTTAAGTTTCGTTAAGGATGTATCGTGAGCAACTTGTTTGAAGGCAAGACCAATCGAAACTTGTAGATGGTCTCAGGCATACAGTGGCGTTGCTAGCAATCGAGTCGCTAATTCTTGCCATCATGGGATTTTTGCTCAAAAGTACAAATGGAACAATTTCTTCGGTGAGGTGCCACGAGTGTGAGAATTGTGCACAAATAACGGGGTGGGCTGGCCTATGATCCATTAGGAATTGGTGAGTGAAAAACATACCTTACAATGGGTCTGTAGGAAAGACTCGAAGGTTGAAACCCCCAACCACCCTGGAGATTCTTGCTCTGGGGCTTGGTATCATTGGTGGTAGCCAAGTAAATCAATTTCAGAATTGGTAACTACCATTATCAACTACACTGAAATCAATCATGTCATGGACAAAGCGGGAGATCATCTTGCTGGAGCATCAGCAAACGACACAGCTGAGCGTGGACTGAAGCTTAGTATCATACTTCGCAATCATTAATACGACCGATCTTGAACAAAGATCGTTCATGGCCTTTGCAGGGTGTCAAAGAGCACATGAAGCAATTCCAAACTTTTGACAAGAAGACATTAAGCAAGGCACAACGAATAAATCTGGGTGCTGTCGACATCTTTAAGCATAAAATTATAGGCTTTGTGTCAAGGCATTCACAACAGTCGCATTACAAACATTATGTGAAAAACAGGCGTGCGAACCATATGATGCGACGCCTGCAGCGGGTACGTATTGATACTTCATTGGGGACCGTCCATAAATGACGTCACGCACCTCGGGGAGGGGCCGGGTCACACATCTGTGACTATTCGTGACAGTTTCTTACTAGATATCGTATGAATTTTGTGACGACGTGTAACGAGGGGGCTCGGGGTCAAAAATCGTCCCAAATTGCGTGACGTCATTTATGGACGGTCCCTTATATTGCTCAGATAGTACATATCAACTTGTTTTATTGCTGATTAGTCAAGAGTAATGGAAATTATATCAGTTTGGTGTCTAATAGTGCAACTGTGAGTTCTATCTGCTTTGCTATCAGTTGTTCGTATTGAAAATACAGTGCAATTTCTAACAAAATCGGTCCCTAAGTTCAGGGGCCATGAGGGACCCTAGGGTGACATTTTAAAATTCTGTAAAAAATATCTGTAGGCCACACATGAATAAAATCATGAGAAAAAATTGAGTATGGGAGTTTTCTGAAACTTTTTGTTTTTCTGGACAACCCTAACTTACAGTCATGGCCAAAAGATTGGGACTGCATATTTTAATGAATATATTACTGTAAAAAGGAACTTTTGAAAAATACAGATTATTTATATGGTCCTGTTTGATGTATAATGTCATCACTGGGAAACAAATTAATACTTACAATTTAATCTTTTATCAGTAATAATAATTCAATTATAAATGTGAAAGCGTCGATTTTGGCCAGTTTCCTTCGTAAAACACCAATAAATCACCAATTGACATCGACACATAGTGTCCAAAATCAATCATTATTTCCATTGTTGTTTACTGTTGGTGAGTTGTTTAATGTTACCACAATAACAAATAACACTGAAGTTCAGTATTTGCAGTAGTAACCTGTGTTTTCAATAACAGTTTGAATGCACTGGTTGGACCAGTTTTCGGCATAACTCAGGTGTTATCTAACACACTATACAATGCAGTACACAGCCTTGATCCAGTTGATCAAGTCAGCCCCAGGAGTGGCAGAGACCTTCTGTTCCACATATTCTCAATAATATTCCAGTCTGGATTGATATCAGGTTATGGCTTCAGCAGTAGAGTGCCCATCTGCCTCAGGCGAGATTTGACGGCCTTTGTACCAATTCCTTTTGGAAGTGGCTGATATTATGGATGGTGATTAGGTTTTGCAGTTTCTCTTTTAAAATGTTATGACACGCGGTTCCATTTATCATGGTGTTCTCTGACATCCAGAATCCATTCTTTCCAGCAACCAGCACTGCGCCCCCATACCATGACATTCGGTGCCTGTTTCGGTATGACATGCTTGGGATTATGCCACAGGTTAGGCAGCTGTCTCACATACCTGCAGGAACTGTAGAAACTGTTGAATTGTGTGAATGTGCTTTCATATGAAAACATCAGTCGCTTCCAACAGGATGGAGCACCGCATCATGACACAAAGGCCGACAAATCCTGCCTGAAGCAGAATGGCATTCCACTGCTGGAACCATGAACTGGTAGCACAGTCCAGACTTGAACACTATTGAGAATGTGTGTACAGTGTACATGTGCAGTAGAAGTTCTCTCTGCATTATCCCACTTCTGAGGCTGACTTGTTCAACTGAATCAAAACTGTATCAGTGTGTATGCGAGATAACACCTGAGTTCTGCAAAAACTGATCCTCAGTGTTATTTCTTATTGTGTGACATTAAATGAGACACAGACAGACAAAACAATGGAAATAATTATTTATTTTTGGCACTGTCTTTGTGTCGATGTCCATCGGTGATTTATTCGATGGAGGCTGGCCAAATTAAGGAACTTTCACAAAAATAAATCATAAATACAGATTAACGATTCACTTGCAAGTATTGATTTTCTTTCCCAGAGGTGCGTGATGACATTATACATAGAATAGGCACTTTAGACATTGTAAATAATAGATCTGTATTTTTCAAAAGTTGCTTGTTTTTCAGTGAATTAATTCATTAAAATATGCCGGTTGCAAACTTTTGGCAATGACTGTCGATTGCAAACACTAGGCAAAAATGGCATAAAATCTTTAAAAGAAGGCATGAGAACCAAGCTTCTAAATGAAATTTTGAATATATACAGGCACTAATACAAAACCAGATTCATATAATCCACAGGAAATTAACCACACAAATTTATATTGGTTACTGGATATGCATCAGGGTCAATCCAACTCAATTCAACACATGTTTCAGAAAGTTGCAGGTTGACCATCTCAGATATAAATTAAATTTCACAGAGTGTTTATTATAGTATTAATAGAGGAAACAAGCCAAATTTAGCTGAATATCTTAAGTAATTTTGAAAATATTAAATCTAAGAGAGGCCCGGGCGACCTCGTATTTGACGCTTTGGAACTCACGTCTAAATTTGTAGTGAAATTAAAAAGCTCATAACTTCATTAGCATCGTAGATAAATTTATGTATGAAATTTCAAGATGTTTAGTCTTTGTTGTTTAGATGACATGCTGAGGAGTAGAACGAATTGTGTTGATGACCCAACTGAAAAAATGGTAAAATGTACCTTGTGAATGTCTGAGCATCATACTTTGCAGCCTTGGTGTGGCCAGATCGAGGTTGCATTCCAGACTAAAATCTCTTGATACTAATGTACTTTGCACTACAAAAATATGCAAAGATTTTCTACTCTGATGCATGTCAACTGCCTCATGGTCTTCCAAAATGGAAAATTGTCTTCCAAAAACAATTTTTTAGATCGAAGATTATAATGTTTGTTAGGTCATGGAGCAATGAAAATGCGCATCGTTGGAAAGAGCAGCTCCACGCTGTAAGTTTAAAAAAATTGTGATGGTGTCTCTTCTTGCTCGTGCAATATTTTAATTTCAAATGCAGCAGCGGATTGTGTACAGGGTCTGTGTGTTGGTTGGGCGGTGCATTGAGGGACTAGCTTAACCATATATTTTCGAGAACTGTGTTCCCCTTTGGTGTTCAACGTCGACCCACCCTTCGATCGGCAAACGAGGCTGAGCTTCTGGTTCGCGGACTGCTCTCCGACAGCGTAGTTCATTCTCTGTCGCTGGTCCCACAACCTGGAATGGCCTCCTTTTTTCACTGTTCTTAGTGTCCAGGGGTCACTTTACTCTATTCTTTAGGCCAAAAAAAATAATGTTGTGTTTCCGGTAACCCGACCGACCCTCTTTTATTGCCGCGACTCAAATAATTTTGTAAAAAAAAATTATTTAAAAAAAAAGTTATGAAAAAAATTTTTTTTATTAAAAATTTTTTTTCTCCAAAATTTGTTTTGACATAATACGGTGACATTGCCTTCCGTATAGAGTTGGATCTTAGGCCAAAAAATGTTGTGTTTCCGGTAACCCAACCGACTCACTTTTATTGCAGCGACTCGGAAAATTTTGCGTAAATTTTTTTATTTACATTGACATTGCCTTAGAGTTTCACGCCTGCCTAACTACTTCCTGGTTGCCAGTCTTGAGAAACCTCTAGCCTTATCATTCTCACTTGAGTCACCTCTAACGGTGACTAGGGAAAATAAATCTAGCAACCTCTAGGTGTAACTAGTCACTGGCTCGATCAGTCTGGAACGACCCCTAGCAGTGATGTTTTGTTCGCGCTCATCTTCCCATTCCCTTCTCACTTTATCTTACCAGAAAGGATGTCAACAAAATGAAATTAATAGAATTGTTTTCTAGAGCAATTTAGGTACAGGGAAATAGGCAGTTTATACTTGCTTAGAACACGTACTTTGTTGCAGCGTGTACCTATATGCAAAAAAGAGTATTTCGGTATAATTTTTCGTATAGTCACTGTATAAAAATATTTTACCAAAATAAAAATATTTTTCGACCTACCTACCCAATTTTTTTAGCTCTGTTACCGGAAACACAGCATTATTTTTTTTTGGCCTTAAGAACCTTAAAACTGTCTTATTTAGGTGTGGTCGGGTCCGAAGCGTTTCTGAATTTGCGAGTTTATTATGGAGTCAATAGAATGGCATCACATTGCGAAATAATCACTGAAATAAGTCAGATTACTCAGATTTCAGTCTCTTGATATCCCTCAGTTCTTCGAGTTATGTGGAAGATATCTAACTTAGTGAGTTATTATGGTTATCAAAGAAGATATATCTGATATTTTACACAATATACGTGTCCATTGTCCAAATAGATGAAAATTGGCATTTGTGCAATAAATTCAAATTTCTTAATTAAAAATCACCATATAGTACCACCAGTGTCTTGCATATTGCGAAAGAGCAAAAGGAACAAAATCAGTCCTGTGCTTCATTTCCTGGCCTAGATATGACAGTCCAAACTTTGTGGATCATGATGTTTTCTCGTGATCAGTTTTGCTGTAAAAATTAATATTTCGGACGGGCTGCAAAGCATGTCATCAGAGAAGAATTTTTTTATCATTTTAAAATACGGCATAATCCTGAAATTTCCAACACCGATCATTAGTTTTTATGGCATTTTTCATGTAAAGGCCAAGACAAAATATTGAGAAAATTTCATAAAATTAACTGGTCTTTCCATATCAAATTAACCACACAAAAATCACAACACCTCGATTCTTCTAGAGAAATTTTTAATTGAACTACAATCAAAATAACGAGCCAGCAGTGCAAATGCCAACAGAATATCTCAACATTTGAGCAAGCTACCATTTTGTAAGTCATTTAGCACAAAACTAATCATGAGAAATGGCATTATCGACAAAGTTAGTACTGTCACATCTAGGCCAGGAAATGAACTAGTGGACTGATAAATTGTTTTCATGTAATCAGTTTGTTGTGCTCTTTCCCAATTTGCAAGAAACTGAGTGGTACTATTGGTGATTTTAAATCTTATAATTTGTAAATATTACACAAATGCCAAAATTTTGCATCTATTGAGACATGTATATATCTTAAGATGTATCTTCCCTCATGTCATCAAGGTAGATGTCCATCAAATAACTTCAAGAACTGAGGGAGGTGATGAAGACTGAAATCTGAGTAAAGTGACTCATTACAGAGATTATTTCACAATATAATGCCATGGTATTGACTCCATAATAAACTCACGAATGCAGAAAACGCTGCAGCTATTGAAATTAAAGTATTGCATGAACAAGAAGAGACACCATCACAAATTTTGGTTAACTTAAGAGTATCTGAGTTTCACTTTCCAATGATGCAAATTTCATTGTTCTAGGACCTAACAAACATGATGATCATCGACTTTTTTGAAGGTCATGTGGCAGTAGACATGTATTAGAAATGAAAACTTTTGCATATTTTTGTAGAGCAAGTACATTATTATCAAGAGTTTGTTAAAACCTTCAATGCAACAACAATCTGGCCACACCGGGGTTGCAAAGTATGATCATCACAAATAAGCAAGTTATGTTATTTTTTTACCACATGTTTCAGTTGAGTCATAATAAAGTTGAGTTTTCAACACGGATCATTCTTGTCTTAAGCATGCGATCTAAATAACAAAGACTAAACATCCTGACAATATGTCATAAAGCTATCTGCAATATTAATGAAGCTATGAGCTTCCGAGTGTCATTACAAATTTAGACGCGAGTTTCAAAACATCAACAACTCACAACGTTTTTGAAACAATACATTCATCTAAAATTTGGCATAGTTTCCTCTAATAAATTAATAAACATTCTGTGAAATTTTCATTTAAATCTGAGATGGTCAACCTGGAACTTTCTGAAACATTTGTTGAATTGAGGTGGTCCAAAATGGTCCATTTTAATCATAGGTCACTGGCCTATTTTGATCAAAGGTTACTGTTACTGATTTGAAGTAACTATTTACCAGATTTTTCTTCAAGCCAGTTTCACATGCGAGTCGGGCAGCCATGTGATGAACAACTCTCATACTGTCCATTGGTAGGTCAAGGCCTTCTGGCAAGGTTGGAACATGCATTCATACCACCTGTAAATTAAAAACATTTGATCTGTATATATTTCATATGGCAAAGTACGGTAAGCCTTTCATTGACAGTTATTCACCGTCGACCTATTTACAACCATCTCAACTTGGCTCAACAATAATGCAAATTCAACACAGGGTAATCCTGAAGACTGTGTGACGGGTCACCTAGACAGCTATTGGACATCGTTGGCCTACATCATTAGGCCATGCCCACAGCCACCCGTCCAAATGTGGACTGGACACGAACACTAGCATGTAGGCCACATGCAGTTATGCTGAATTCACTATTTTATGCATATCTCACAATATCGTGCAATACCGTATGTGTCTGTTACTTGTATTGCATATTATATTGCATATTATAATTTATAAAGTGCCACTTACAGACTAACTATTCAGAGGTGCTCTGAGCGTGAGAGCACATAGGAAATAAGAAAAACTACAAGTGCTCAGCAAAGGGCTGAAGATGACACCCAGACGACAGAAGATGAAACAACCGCAACCATCAATTTTATTGCACGAAGATAACAAAAAGTTTTTTGCAAAGTATGTATGTACAAAACAGTTGGTTACAACCGAAAACCCAGAAGGGATTAGAAGTCCCACTGGTAGGGCAACCAGGGCCTAGGAATGCTTTCAGATACAAGATGGTAGATAGGCAAGTATCATGTTAAGCATTTACAATCTGGAAATACACATGATGCAGTCTTAACTAAAACATAAACATCCACAGTCAATACAACATGGTGTTGTTAAACTATCAAACCTTAACTAAGAAAAGGAATACAATAAAAAAGAAATAAACCTTAACTAGAAAGAAAAAGAAAGGAATAGAAGTGCCATTAGTGTATATAGGGGGAGCTAATACTTCAGTCCAGTTAACCACAAACGCAAATGGCGCTTAAAAGAATTAAGATTAGGGTTGCTACGAAGATTTTGAGGAATTCTATTCCACCCTTTGGACCTGTGCACTTAATCGAAAATTTCCTAAAGTTAGAACGAGCAGGTGCACTTACTTACCGAGTGAATTGCATCATGGTGTGCGGCTGATAGGTCGCAGTGCTCTATTTTAGCTAAGTTGTTAACAGCCATATTACCCTAAACAGAAAACAAACAGTCATCCTAATAAGAGTCATCATTATCAGAATTGTAAGTCTACAATTGATGCAACCCTATAGTTTTCAAGCTGAGAATGCCTCTGAATAGTCCTTCTGCAAGAGGTGGCAGTGATATAAACCTATAGATACAATACAAAATCTGATAAAAAATAAGTTTTGCTTAAATAGAAGCGGAATTAGCAATCGTATATTGATAGCGTTGTAAATTATTTGCTCATCACAGCAATTTTTAATCAATCTTAGTTTGGCAAAAACCCATCGCATCCAACAAGCTTCTGTTTAGGCAAGAATTCGTTTCATCTTGATATCTGGCATCCAGTCAGGCAGCAATTTTTTCATCAATTCAACTCTTCCATTTCAATAAAAATTTATTGCCCACCTATCCAACTTCGATTTCTGCTAGCTTGTTTTCATAAATATTTGCCAAGTGCTTCTATTCAAGCTAAACATTATTTTCACCAATCCAACTTCAACTCAGCAAGAATTCTTGTCGTCAATCCGACTTGTATTCGGCCAACTCTGACCCACGCAATGGCGAATAATAATATTTAAGACGCTAAAATACACGTTTACCATGAGATTGATGAAAAGATTCGCTAAAAGCTTATTTTGGGAAAGTCTCCTATTGCTGTATTTCAACAAAATGTCCCATTTGCTTACTTAAAACACGTACTAGTTTTTTGTTAATTACTTTCTGAGCACGCTGCATCATGGGATGCGACCTATAAGGCCTCCGCTCTATTTTAGCGATCTCTTGGGCGGCCATACTGTTTGCATGGACAGGCACGCAGTTTTCAGGGTTACCTTCTCATCAATAGGCATCATGAAGGTCGGTAAGGGCCAGGTTTCGCGTTTTGGAGTCAGCCCGAAGCCAAAACGCGGACCGAGGTGTGGGCTGAGTAGAGGCGAGGCGGCCCGCGTAAAAATCTGTCTAACTGTGAAACTATGGCAAGGGAATGGAAATATATAGCGGAAATTAGGGTTTTCGCAACCCTCCACCCTATGGTGGCAGAGATTCGCCAAACACTCCACCGGGTGGCTCTGATGGCCCTCTGTCTAGGTACAAAGTTTGAGAAGAATTGCTGCAAAAGTGGTAAAAAGTTGGAAGTTTCGCCCTCACCCTGGCCCCCATGGTGGTAGAGAATCGCCAACCCCTCGTTGGGGTGTCTCATGCCGAGACCTACACAGTAGCGAGGGTTTGGAGTGAAAAGCTAAAAAACTATGGAAATGCATCCCGGACAGACAGACAGACAGACAGACAGACAGACAGACAGACAGACAGACTCTCTTTATTTATATAGATCTCTCTAATCCGTAGTGTCCGTGGCCATACAAGAAGATGAGTATAGGCCCATTACTATTATGATGAGATTATATTTAGTCATGCATGCATGTATGCTATGAGGACTATAGCCATGTATGTATACATGTATCTATGTATGTATGTAGGTATGTATGTATGTATGTATGTATGTATGTATGTATGTATGTATGTATGTATGTATGTATGTATGTATGTATGTATGTATGTATGTATGTATGTATGTATGTATGTATGTATGTATGTATGTATGTATGTATGTATGTATGTATGTATGTATGTACGTACGTACGTACGTACGTACGTACGTACGTATGCATGCATGTATGCATGTATGTATGTATGTATGTATGTATGTATGTATGTATGTATGTATGTATGTATGTATGTATGTATGTATGTATGTATGTATGTATTAATGTGTACGTGTGTATGCATGTACATATGTACGTACGTATGCATGCATGTATGTGTATCTGTATGTATGTACATGTAGACTATGCATCATATACTTGCTCTCTAGCCTGCCTACAAAGCACCAGTCATACTATTATAAGAGATAGTTGGCGCTAGGATGACCCTTGCTGTGCACGTGTAAGGAAAGCCGTTGCTAAATAGCCTACTGAGGTCCCATTGTTTGAAGCCAATGAAGTTGAAACCTGGGCTGCGCTGCGACCTCCTCTCCCCACGCCTCCCCACCCTTTTCCCCTATTGAATTCACGGCAGCGCCCTGCCCCTCCAAGCCTGCCACCCAGGCTGTGACTGGCACGACCCGGAGTCTCTGCTACACGATGGCAAAGTCAGGCAAACTGCTGGCCCAGTGCTGGGCCTGCCGAAAATGCGTGGCCCATCAAGTGTCGGACTATTGCCCACGAAGTTTATCGACCATCACTGAGGTGGTGGCAAATTGGGGAAGGCCCATATTTAACCGACCCCTACAGTATTAAGATGCTTTCCGCTGGTGGGCCACCATCGGGACGATGAGGCAGGCTGTCTGGGCTATGACATCATGTTCCATTGCTTCGACCCATTTGTGTTTAAGGGGGAAATTGTTCATGACCTGTCGAGTACCCCACTCTCTTGCCGGTCCCGCAGTTGACTCGCCGCTTTATCTGATAGTAGACTAACCGGTTGCACCTCATCATGTTCAGCTGAAGTCGTTGGGTGCAACTGTTTTGCTCCTCTTCCGCCATTCGTTGATAAGAACCCTGCTGCTGCCTGCAGTGCTCTAGGGTTAGGTTACCCTTGACCGGCTGTAGTTTAAAGTCATGCCCAGGACAGGTGTTGGCAACAGGCTTATTTAAATGGCAGACTACACTCGCCACGTCACAAGGTTGTCATAGGGCATTTGCAGCTTTTTGATATGGAATAAGATGCCACTCTTGTTCCACCCTGCGCCCTGTTAACCTTGCCGCTGTTGGTCCACGACTGCTTATTCGTCAGGTCTGACCCCGCTTATTTCGCAGCTAGCCTCTATACCCAGAGGTCGTTCCACTATCCGTCTCCTGTGGACGGGTGTGATAGCAGTCACCTTAAAGGACGAGGTATGATGGCATAATATACAATACACGTGCAACATATTTGATCTGTGGGTTTCAATGTGCACAGCTATATGGTACCGGTTTGATGCAGTCACTGGTGGAAAGATGCCAGAGACCTGTGCTACTGTGCTTCACTGTGGAACGATGATTCCGATTTGGATGAACGACGTCCATCCGACCCGTAAGACCCGTTTGCAGATCTTGAACTATCATATAGTCTATAGTTCCATCTGCACAAAACCAGTCGTAAGTCGGAAATCTCCGTTTCAAGAAAACAAGCAAAAACTAGAGCAAGGTCAATATTTTCCAATTGCTAGATTATTGCAGATAATAATTTTGAATTATATAACTATATATTTTATGCAAATTACAAAAAAGGTTAAAATAAAATGTAGGCTAACATTGAAGAGTATTACTTGGATGATTTTGTGCAAGTTATGATTTGCAGTTTATATTATTTGGTCAAGATAGATGCATTTTTGTCGATAAATATTGTCCATAATGCAAAATAGTTTTTCATCGATAAATTCAGTCAGGATTGAGGTTTAAAAAATTGAAATTGGTGTCGTCTTAAAGAGAATTTATTTCTCTTTATAATGATATATTAAACTCAAAAAGTGAAAATCCGACTTAAAACTGGTTTTGTGCAGATGGTTCACATATAGGTATAACGCAAATTATGGCATTTTTCCGCATTAATTAATTAAATGTCTCTAATATATGCAGACTAATCATTATGCTGCTTTATGCAAACCCGCAACCTTTTTTAAAGCTAGGCCTTCTTCTAAAAGGCGCGAAAGCTTACAAATGGGAATCGGCCTACTTGCGAGCATCTGATTTGCATATGTGTGACTGGCTGGGCGCATTAAAAATGTTATTAATTTTAATGATAATAATGATGATGATGATAATAATAATAATAATAATAATAATAATAATAATAATAATAATAATAATAATAATAATAATAATAATGATAATAATAATAATAATAATAATAATAATAATAATTATAATAATAGGCTAATAATATGTCCATTTGTATCCAACGCCACAACCTGGTCGCTTTCAAAGGCACTTTTGCCTCACACCCTGAAGACGAGGCCTGACCCACCAGACATTCATTCTTCAATTAATAATAGTCCATAAGTCCCTGGGGGAATGAAGTACCTCAGGGCAAAATTTTTTTTAAAAATATATAAAAAATAATAATAATAATAACAATAATAATAATAACATTTGATAATATTAATAAAGAGAAACAGGGAAGTTTAGAATGTGCGCCCTCGTTGGATATTTTCTTAAATTGTCATATAGGCAGTACTTAAAGTGTGAGGAAATAAGTCCCTGGACGCTCCTTACCTTTCTAAAAGAAGTGCCTGGACGCCCCATACTTTGCCAGGCTGTGCTGGCCAAAAAGTGACAGGACGGCGTTCAGATTTTAAAATAAGTGCATGGACGCCGTCCATGACCGTCCAGCCACACTTTAAGCCCTGCATATAGGGGCATAACATGTTTGCGGTTCGATCAAATGATCCTCAAGGTTGCAAAGAAATTCTGAGGAACGACAATAGAGGCGTGTAACAAGCGTGTTCATTGTTATAGTGCATGGTAGGCCTATTACCTATTTGTACCTTCAAGGTAGACATCTCGTGCTGCATCTCCTTAACTCTCCGAGTTGAACTTTTGCAACAAGTGATGCATTTAAAAGTGTTTTTTACTCCAAGTCTTTCAATTGACATTCTAGGGGCCAATCCTGGTCCAAAGACCGCGAAGGTCTGCGCTCCCTATTGGCTGGCGAGCGAGAACTGTGAGAGCTGTGATTGGACAGAACTGATTCAAGTCCTTTGGTGTCAGGACGAAACGACACTGGTGGAGTACTTCGTGTACCAGCTGAAGAAGCCACCGTTCTGTTCGATGGCATACTGTGCCGGGGATGGAGTGGCTTGCAGGAAAGACTGCTCCTGGAATGGAGTCACGAAAAACTGTTCATGTAAGTGCCACCTGCAGTGTAGGCTAATCGTACATGGATGGCGAGGCCCTGGAACATTTCAAAATCATGCATCACTGACAACCGCCAATGGGGAATTGTCTTAGATTTAGTGCAGAGGAAATTCTGCCACTCCTCTGCAAAATTAGTAAATAGATATATGGACATTGATATAAGAGCAATCTTTGTTACTCTTTCTTCAGCAACGTTTTCAAAACGTCGAAGTTTACCCAAGTCTATTCATGCAAGCCTTCCAATATCTAACAGCTTGTGTAATAAAGTTATAATGTAATCCAGTTAGAATGACAGCTCCAATCTCACTTCTTCAAGGAAACCTTTTTTCTAATATTTCTGCAATACAAGGTCCGGCCTATCCTGTCATGACCGATCCGATCTTGAAGAAACCTCGAATAGTAACTGGTCCGACACAGGTTCAAAACGCCTATCCGCCTGGGGAGCTCTTCTACCCAACGAGATTCGTCGTAGACTGCGCCATTGGATATCCTCAGCAACTGATTGATGATGGAGCGAGGTTTGAAGTCCTCTTCGAAGCCGATGGTCTCTACGTTACACGCTTCACGGTCAATTCAATGGATCCAGTGGCGCCGTTGGATGAGTTCCATCTCATTGGACACATAGGACGCACGGTAGGACGTACATAGGACGTACATATGATATAAGACGTACATATATAGGACGTACATAGGACGCACGGTACGTAGGACGTACATAGGACGTACATATAGGACGTACATAGGACGCACGGTAGGACGTACATAGGACGCACGGTAGGACGTACATAGGACGCACATAGGACTACATAGGACGTACGTACATAGAACGCACGGTAGGACGTACATAGGACTTACATAGGACGTACATAGGACGTAGCCTACATAGGACTTACATAGGACGTACATAGGAGTACGTAGGCCTACGGTAGGGACTGTCTAGACTCTAGAACATACGGAGGAGAAGTCCATCAGAAATTATACAATACAATACAAGTTGTTTGCCATCGTTTCATCGTAGTTTAATTGAGGAATCTACTCTTCTCGACTGTTCGACATAATAGAATTCATATTAAATGCTACAAGATTCTGATTTTTAGCTAGATACTGCATGGTGTGTGGAGCATTTTGTGGATAATAGGCCTAAAATATAAATGCAAATAGAGGGGTATTTTTGCAGTTGATGGTCGAGTATCGATTCTCGACACTAACCTGTAGTCCTAATTACAAACCTGTATGGCTGGAAATTCAGCAATATGTTGAAACTAAATGGAATGACTTGATTTGATATAATATAACATAATATAATATAACAGACGATCGATCAGTGCTGACTCATCGTGTAATTAAAATTTCTGAAAGGAGACGGACAGACGAACGGACAGACGGACAGATAGACAGACAGACGGACAAAAACTATTAGAATGAGTGAAAATATACTAAACGACTAAACATGAGTTTCATGGTGTGTTTGTGTGAGCGCATTTTTTTTTGGCAGTTCATGAGCGTATACATGCAATTAATGGGTCAATCACAGGATGCGCGCAACAATTAAAGCAGGGAAGTTTATCTATACTTTTAAAGCAGAGTCATTATTCTGTTTGCATTTTTTCTGTTTGTATGGATGTATTTTGAATTTCTCGCGGGGGCCTGCGCGCGCCTTCGATAAGTTATACTAAAAACACTGATAATAATTCTGAACGGGTGATCGCAAGATAATGACAATGGATACCGGTAATAATATAATACCGTGAATTTTCAGATTTTTTCGACCGAAAAAAAACAAGAGAAGTTTAGCCACTTTGTGTTTTGTAACGCATTTTATCTGAAGGCCTATTATCGTTAAGTAGGCCTACACGAACGAAACCCGGGCGAAGCCGGGTATAACAGCTAGTACTCAATAACATAAAGTCTCTGTTTACTCCTTATACTAATCTCATCCTTCTGAACGGACGAGACTTGAAATTCACAGGGTTAAGTCACTCACGTTACAGCTTAAAAAAATTAAAATATAAAATTTCTTAAAATTTTCCATAGCCTATAATAAATTAGACCTATAATATATATAGTATAACTTGCTGTTATACCCGGCTTCGCCCGGGTTTCGTTTGTGTAGGCGCTATAAAATCAAAATAATGACGTCATGAGTTTATTGAACATAATTATGCCGTTCCTAATTATATGGTTTTTATAACAGCGAAATTTAAAATATGGAAAGATTTTTGGATCGCGATCTTTAAGTCTTTCTCGAGTGCATCAGAAGAAATAAGCCGAGAATAATCCTCAGAAATATTTTCGATCCTCAGAAAATATTTTCGATATAAGTAAATATCACGTGATCTCAAACCGTCATGCCATTGGTTGTAGGATTCATGTAGGCAATGGAGGCCTGATGGAGGCGATGAACGCGAATGGCTTTCGAATCGCTAATCGCGTTTGAAATTAAAATGTTGACAGCTCGGGCTATAAAGTTTATTGACAGCTGAAAATAGTCGCGTTAAACGTCAAATTTGGGTAAGAATCAGTTTGAAAATTTTGGTAAAACGAATCGCTGTAATTTCCGAGCAGGCCCCCGCGAGAAATTCAAAATACATCCATACAAACAGAAAAAATGCAAACAGAATAATGACTCTTTATAAGTATAGATATAATACTATAGGCAGACCTTTTGCACCGAATGATACGGCCCATTTAATTAGAAAGCATAATAAATTTATGACGAACTCTCTAAACACTAAACACCAGGAAAAACTAGGTCTGTGTATACTGTAGGCTTAGGCCTATATATATATATTGTAGAGTTCTGGAGCTTCACATTAATTGTGCTGCTTTAGATTTGTCGTTTGTAAAAATATCATGCTTAGCATCTAGCCTACGTGCTTCTTTATCCATATAGGCCTACTGTAATGTATTTTGAATTAATTTTTGATTAGTACGCTATTATCGTTTATAGGCATTTACTCGTTGTCATGCTAGAATCCAAGACCTTTGCTAGAATTTGTAGAAGTTCATTTAATTAAAAGTTATGACAAGTGGCCTAATGCTGCAAACAGCAAATAATTTCATTTGCTTCTACATATTTCACCGAGTCTTTCTAGATGCAAAAAAGCTGTTTCATTATATTATTATCAATGTTTTAATTAATCAATGTCAATGGTATTTCAAGCTTACGTGTAGTGTATCGTCCTATTGGGACTCATCGGACGCTGGGAGCAAATACCTGCTGAGCAACAAATTCTGGCTTGGTCTGAGTCCAGTGGTAAGTAAGAATATGCTTTGCTTTTCTCGCTAGTCGCTTTTTCATAGAAACGTTTACGCCGATATTTTAAAAACGTATCAATATAAATAAAAGTAAAGCGCACGCTTCTGTAGAATTATCCAATGTCAGTCTAAACCTCGTCTGCTAATAGTAATAGTAATAGTAATTGAACATTTATATAGCGCCGCTATATACCTATGTTTGACCAAGACTACAGTTATATTCTAAGCTTACCCTCATTAGAAACATGCAGGAGAACAATCACAATTAGGCCTACAATTCTGAAAATGTTATATGGGCTGATTTGGTAGATTTAATTAATTGCCACTCCAGTGACCTTTCGATATCTCTTTTCCTTACATGTTTCCTACAGGACAAGACTGGGTCAGCAATAAGTAACAATCTGGTTGTGCGAGAAGGACAGGACGTGAGTTTCTGGATGTCTTCGTCATTTCCCATCACCACTCGACCATGTTTCGATGTTCCAGATCCGCCATGTTTCTACAAAGCTTACAGTTTTTCAATCCATGCTTCCGAAGGTGTAATGAGACACAGCGACTGTACTCTGGTCGTCACCGATGACTTAGATTCCCTGTCAAGGGAAGTCAAGATTTCCTCAATACCAACGATTGGGGGCAGACCAAATCCTTTCATATGGCAAATAAATTTCAACGTTTACAACGACACGATGATGAGTCGAATGAGACCAGGGATACAACGCGACCAACTCACCCCGATCTTCAAAAACTATCAGATACAAAGCATCAATGTACGTATTAAATGAGCCAATCTTTAACTCGCTTGGAAGGTGATCTACAGGTTGTGGGTTCGAGTCTACTGACCAACCATGTGTTGCGATCCTCGACAAGTTGTTTGTACGCATGCTCCTTTGTCAGTATTCAGTAATTATAGTTTTCCTTATTTTTACTAAGTTACAACCTGCCCCTGTTACTTTTAGCCCCGGTCTCCCCTACGGTAAGCTGGTGACTATAGTCGGCAAATCTCCATGCTGATTCCATGTCTAGAAATAATGTGGATTCGCCCAGTACCAAAGAATGGAAGATGAGTATTTTGACCAACGAACAACCATGCAGGGGACATGCATGAGAGCTGTGTGACTTTTCTTCTACACTAGGCCTACTGCAGATGGTTTGATGCGTGCTAGTATCTACAGAGCGTGACCATAACAAAATATGTTTATAGATATAGGCTACTTGTGACAACGTAGCTTAAACAGACATTGCTGCATGCAAATTGAGAAGGGTTAGACCATAGATGTAAAAAACGATGGAAACGGAATAAAAAACGGTAAAAAACGTCGTTTTTTTCGAAAAAATAAAAAACGACAAAAAAACGATAAAAAACGGAAACGGTAAATAATTTTACTTTGCTACATCTAAAATCGCATTTTAACCTTAAAAACATTTATTAGGAACCTACTACACGCAGGCTATCTCTTAAATGATGATGTTAGACGATGAAATAATGACTTTAGTTAGCTGAATCCTTGAGAGTTGGCGGAAAACATAAGGAATATCAGAAAAAATTTAAATTAAGGAAAATAATAACAGAAAGTTAATGAATAAATAAAGTTAAGGAAAAAATAAAAAACGATAAAAAACGATGGGAAAAATAAAAAACGAAAAAAACGACGTTTTTTGGGAGAGAATAAAAAACGGAAAAAAACGTTTTTTACATCTATGGGTTAGACGGTAGACCGAACACTTTATGTATAGGCTAAGCTTAGTTCTTACGCGAGGTCACTCCTCAGTATTTGTTAGGCTGTTGTTATTGATTCTGCTATTGCTAGACATAGACCTAGGCCTACATGTTGCGGCTAATTTAGTGCCCTTATTAAAATGCAGTAGCAACATGCTGTTGATAATTACGGAGTTTTAATCATTTCAACTGATTTATTATCTTATTACCGCACGTGATTGAATTCGATCATTTCTCTCGTTATAAACTAATTTGAAAGTCAAACCTCTACTTGTTTTTCAGTCCGCGCTTCCGTTTTCTGTTGTTTGCGAATAGGCCTACTAATATTTATCTGTCTTGAATGATCTCCTTTATCTTTATTCTCTCGGCTGGATATATCACTCCAAGAGCATCTCAGTCACACAAAATGATTTATGTAGGCCGCCTAATAATAGGACTTATATTGGTAAAAGAAATATTTCTCTAGTTCAACTGCATTTCGCCTTTTGCTTTACACTACAACTACGACGGCCTGCATTAGTTTTCCACTCATTATTTGTGCGTTGGATGCAATTATTTATAATTTTCCATCTATATATTTGAGCTTTTTCCATAATACGATCGCTCGATACTTGTTCTTTACAGTTGGAGATAAGTGACTCCGCCCCACAGCCTACCTGCCAATCAATCGGTGATCCACACATCACGGCTTTCCCAGATGCCACTGGTAACAGGTCAGTTTCGGGCAAATAATTATACAAACGTAGGCTATATAAACATGGACGTATACAAACACAAGTTTCTGAATTCAGATAATACATTTCAACCGGAGTGGGGAGGGTAGATCTCCATATTCAGACGGGGCTGTTGTTGGACACCACTGTACTGTGTACACTATAACAAAATAGACAATAAATATGTTTCATGTATATGATGTTAATTGATAAAATGATCTAGATGGATTAGATCTAATGGTAGAGTCTAACTAAGACTCTGGTGCAATGCTAATATATAAACATATCAATGGACAGTTCAAAGGTCCCGCGCGGCTATATAGTATAAATTGCCCTCCGATCCCGTCTTGTGACAAATGCGATATAATTATTCAACCGTGCAGTGAATTTTCTTCCAGCGCCTATTTTCACATCTACAGCGTCGGAGATTTCTATCTCGTCCGACTGGAATCCAGAAATTTAGAGGTTAGCAATCTTTTACCGTAGCCTATACAGTGTATACACGCATGCGAGGCTATTTATAATCGTGGTTCTATACAGTGTAGGAAATGGAGGCTGCACGTGTTCAACGCTTCTCAAAACCGCAACGATCACCTAGAAGTCTGAGAATCTTTAATCAATGTCTCAATCTTATCTTCATACATCGACTGCTGTCTGTCTAAAGTAGGCTATCTTACACTGTCAATCATTCAAGTCTCTGCGCTGGTCTATGGCCGCAATCTTTTCAAATTCATCAACCATCATTTCACTTTAGACGGAAGTCACTCATGCACTCAAACGTTATATCGTGAAATTTGTTTAGCCTGTGAAACAACGTTTGTGATTCATTATGGCCTACATTACGCTATATAAAAATGTCTCCAAACACGCACATATAGTTATAGACTTATAGTACCGGTACACACAAACATCTAGACCTAATTAAGCTACTATAGGATCATCTTTAATTATAAACATCTCACACCTAATAATTATCATCCTTTTTCTTCACTAGTTTTGACTATTTTCCTTGAACTGCCGCGTTTTCTCTGACTTGCCCAGTTGTTAAACTCTGCTACCTTTAGATCCAGGTGAGGCAAGCGCCTTGTAATCCCGGATCACTCGTCCCAGTTTCATGCAACTGTGGCGTCATCTGTCGTGAAGGTAATAGCATCTTTGGCATAAACGCCTGCAATCAAGCGACACCATTGCTAGTCAACTACAGACTGGACGACATCTCGCCAACTGGTACCATTCAAACGAAACCTACCGGGTGGAAAGTAAATCTCAGCATCAGTTCTAATTGCTGAATTCAAATTTACGGAGCAATAGATTATATATTATATATACATGGTGGGCCATAAAAAGAACCTCACTGAGGTTTTTGCCAGTATCTTGGCCAGAAGTCAGAATTTCCAAATCAAATTTTACAGGCTTAAAGACAATTGATATTTACACATGATGGCCAGATTGCATCCAAATATTTCAAACAGAACAAAAGTTATATCGCTTTTAGTGTGACCACCCACTGTTTTTTGACGATTCAAAAACGTAATGCACACAAAAAGTAAAAAAAAAACCGATTTTATTAAGTATCATCCAAAATAATTGTTATCAAATTGCCTTGTCACTGTATGTCCTAAATATGGAATTAGGCCTATAAGTGTAGCCTCATATTATGTATATAGGATGTATGGGGAGACCAGATGTAAGCATTGCAACATGGGTTGAACCACTCTCGGACGTCGTTATTGCAGGTTGCAACTGCATATCGCTCAATGTAAATGCTTTTATAGCTAGTGATACGCATTTGTTTTAACAATCTATAGGGGAAAATATATTTAACAGCCTTTAAGTGCTTACAATAATTTATATGTATTTTTTGTGTTGCATCTATCATGACTGTGGGACGCGGTGGTGTAGCGGTAAGTTCAGCGCCTTGTGACCACAGGGTCGCAGGTTCGAATCTACTTCAAGCCACTGCGTAGCAACCTTGGACAAGTTGCTCATCTACAATTGTCTGTGGGGAAGGCAACGGGAAACCACCTCACTCATCTCATCCCCAGGGTTTATAAAGCCAATGAGCCTGCCTCCGAGCAGAGAACTCATCATCACCATCTATCATGACTATTTTATCGTGCGCCTAGCAGCAAAAAGCCGCAATACTCGTTTGCTAATTGTATAGATGCAAAAGAGTGTGTGTGTCTTTTCTGGGAAAGATTAATCTATTGTCTGGACTCGAAGTCGACGCCAACTTAGCCGCAGGGGACGAGGTTCATGGATATCTACGTTTATGGACTTAGCTCTGAACTGACTCAATACGGCGGACTTTGCTCTGTTCAAGGTCTAAATAACGTTGAATGCACAACTGTGTGCGAACCTCATAGGTAGGTATAGAATGATTATACAGGCTTACTAGCACAGGCGTACGGGACATTTCGGCAGTGGGGGGGCAAAAAAAAATTTTGCCCGAAAAATCTGACGACCTTTTTCCCCCCAAAATTCTTAGAATTTTCCCGTACCAAAAATCTGACGACCTTTTTTTAGTCATCCGCCCAAAATTCTAAAATTCTTAGGATTTTCCCGTCCGAAAAATCTGAAGACCTTTTTTTAGTCATCCGCCCAAAATTCTTAGGATTTTCTCGTCAGAAAAATCTGACGACTTTTTTACCCCTGCGCGCCCGAAAAAATCCTCCCGTACCTGTTTTGCCCGAAAACAAATTCCAATTTTTTGGCCCGTCCATGCCTCTTTTGCCCGAAAAACACATTTGCCCGAAATTTGGGGAGCATTTGCCCCTCTGGACCTCCGTCTCGAACGCCTATGCATACTGTTAGAATCATATTGTTAGTTCAATTCTCTACATATCTGGGAAATTTTAGAATAATCAATTATCAGGCCATAAAGATAATGAAAAACAGTTTGAATTACATTTTATTAAATCTAACAAAATTGCTTGTAAACTGAAATTTCGGCATGTGAAGTTGAAGGAATCATAATTATCTTAATATCCGTTCAACTTTATCTCATGAAATTTTGGAATCATATTCTTGGTCCAATTATCTGAATATTTGGAAAATTTTAGTATGATGTGTTATCAGGCATTAGAGATATATGAAAAACAACTTGGCTTACTTTTGGAATCACGGTGTAGGCCTATATAATCATGCAATGGATGAAGCGATGAGGAGAAAGGCCTTGCATGAAAGGCGCAACAACATAGGCTATTTTTAAGAGGAGAATAACTACACGTGACTATCAGTTCAGTGAAGACGTGAATTGATGTAAGGGGCTTAGACTGTAGACAAAAATTAGACAATAGAACCGCGCATGTTAGAGCTTAAAGGTAGGCCTACTGAATTAACTGACGTCTGCAAGCAGATTCCAGCTTAGATAATCCGAAAAGACATGAAGCATAATAAATGAAGGTTATGAAAGAGCGTGTCGCGCCTCTGTTCACTTCCCTGAATGTATGTTCGTTGGCGATATAGGCCTAATGTGATTTATCGCAGAGTTGCAGCAGCGAACAGTTTCTTCAGCATCAGTTCGAACAACATGCCGAAATGCGGTACACCATATTTCGTTCCGACGTGCGAATGTTACGGGCAGAACATCGACCAATCCGTCAACGTTACCTGCGCCCAACCGACGGGTGATGCTCTCCTCCAGGTCGACTGCACAATGGCCTGCAGCAGCAGCAGCAGCAGCAGCGGCAGCAGCAGCAGCAGCAGCAGCGGGCGCAAGAAGAGGGCAGCAACTGACTCAGAGGCATCGACCATCGACACCATTGACCTAGACGATCTTTACTATGTACCACCACCGACAACGCCACCGCCACTGCAACGGATGCTGCCAATGCCAACGGAAATGCCAATGTCAATGCCAACGGGAACACCAATGCCAATGCTAAAGGGAAAGCCAATGCCAACGCCAACGGGAATGCCAATGCAGATACAACTGGGAGGACAGGCAGGACCTGTAGGTGTGGTCCGTGTGGATATATTGCCTGAGCACAATTTCGTAACATCCATGAGACCAGATACAAATGAGAATTTTGATGGAGGTTCTGGGAAAGTTGGACCTGATATACCTGTAACAATTGGAGACGAAGAGGCAGTTACCAAGTGCAACGAGTCACTGAAGAAATCGCCCGTCTACGATTTCTGCATTGGCTTCATTCAGACCCACGTCATCATCGAATCTTGCACCTTGGACGTTAAGGTATGCGCTCAGTTCTTCGCATGACATACAGGGACCACCCTACGGTTTTTCCCATAGGCCTATCTTGGACGTGCGACTCGGTGGCCTATCGGTAACGCACTTGTTCACGGAGCGTGCGGTTGCGGGTTCGATTCCGGGTAACGACCTTGGGCAAGCCGTTTGGGTACACGTGCCTCTGTCACCAAGCAGCATAATTTGGTACCGGCGTATAAGCTGGGAAGTAAACGGCAAGTCTTACGATACACTGACCTCGTATCCAGGACCTTGGGATTTGTCCATTGATAGCTCAAGGCCATTGAAAAGGAGATGAGCGCCTCCCTGTGTTCCACATGGAACTGGATGGATTTTACTTGTTTTGAAAATAATAGTTTTGCGAACTAAGACATTGCCCTTACCCGTGCACAATATGCACTCTTTTTTCAATAGTTCCTCCTGCTCAGGGCTTAAAGTGTGGCTGGACGGTCATGGACGGCGTCCATGCACTTATTTTAAAATCTGAACGCCGTCCAGCCACTTATTGGCCAGCACAGCCTGGAGAGGTATACGTGGCGTCCAGGCACTTCTTTTGGAAAGATAAGGGGCGTCCAGGCACTTATTTTTTTCACACTTTAAGCACTGCTCCTGCTATGGTTGTAGAAAAACTGCGCCCAACCGAATCACTCTGTCACTTCTCATCTAACAGCGAAACCAATCTATTCACTAAGCAACTGTTGCAATTTAGCTGTTTAGCTGTTTAGCAAATCTCACGTCAGAGTTCACCTTGCAAGACTTGCTTTTAGCTTCTAAACGACTTCGGACCTGCGCGTTCCGTACCAACTCAGCTCGAGCTGGCATGCCTCTGCGCAATCAAGCTGTCCTTGGACGATCCAACCACGAAGAACTTCGACGAACGGAGAGGTATCTTGAGAGAAGTCGAGAAACGGATTTGCCCATCGCAGTGCACGAATCGGGGAGACTGTGAGAACGGAGTCTGCAAATGCAACGCAGGTATACGGCCTATGTATAATTATATACCATTAATTATCAGCCGATAACAATAACGATTACGCTTAAAAATAAGAAGATACGAGTCTAATAACAACAACAACAACAACAACAACAACAACAACAACAATAATAGACCTACCAATAATAGCAATGATAATAATAATAATAATCATAATAATAATAATAAATATAAATAATAATAATTTATCAGCTGCTAACAATAGGCGATTAAGTTGCAGACTAAGAAGATCTAAGTTATAGCCTAATAACAATATCGGCAATAACAATGGTATTATATAACAATAATAATCAAAATTATAATAATCATAATATAATAATCATAATAATCACATCAATAATAATAATTTACGGGGCAGTCCATAAACGACGTCACGCAATTTGGGACGATTCTTGACTCCTCTCCCTCAAAGGGCGGAAACAGAAATTTTCGAAGGGGGGCCAAAATTTTGGGTCTTGGTCCAGGAAACGGGGAAAATTTCGTCTAGGTCGCCGAAAAATCTGACGACCTTTTTTATTCCTTTTTTCATCCGCCAAAGAAACTGATGACTTTTTTAGTCATCAGTCTCGAATTTCCCAAAAAGATACCTGTTTCCATCCGCCAAAAAACTGGTGACTTTTTTAGTCATCAGCCTCGAATTTAAAATACCTTTTTCCATCCGCCCTCTGCCCAAATAACTGATGACCTTCCTCGAGGGTGCGGGGGACGGACATACGGAACTACTCACGGGGGGGGGGCGCGTCAACTTTTCGGACCAGAATAGCAGGTGAAAAATAAAGAAATTTCTAAATGGGGGGCATGACCATTTTGCCCCCATGGATCCGCCCCTGTCCCCCTCGTTACACGTCGTCACAAAAGTCAAACCCTCAAATATGACGTCACCAGACTCTAAACCCCCCCCCCAAAAAAATCAGATGTCCAGAATGTTATGCGCAAATTTTTGAGCGATTATCGAATGAAATAAATAAATCTATAACAATACTTGAAACTAAACAGTTGAACGAAGAGAAATACAGAAATTATAATTATTACAATCATTAAGCATTTCAGAAATGAAAAAATACTGTTGTTAAATTGTGGTAACAATTTACTGTTAAGTAGGCCTAAGCGAAACTTGTTTAATTGAGTGAAATACTTAAATAAAGTTAGACATTTTGATGTTTCATGTTAAGATTTGAGATCGGAGCTGTCAAATGCAATATATATTTCTTCACTAACCTCGTCTTTTGGTCGTATCACCTGGTCAACTGGTGCCGTCAGCTCTTGGAGCTCTGGCGACATTCGTGATGTATCCTCTCTTGGATACATCATGAATTTTTCTTGGCAGAAGATAAGGGGTGGTTTGCCATTGCCTTCCCCCCGTTTGCCATCCGTGCCCGTTCGTTCACCCCTCCATACGGAGGGGTTACTAACAGGTCGCCCCAAGAGAAGGTGGGCACGGTGGACTTTGGTTCGCCAGCCCAGGTCGGTTCCGAGTCTACGCTCCAATTGAAGTCGTCGGTCAGGTCTCCTCCCTGCTCTACTCACGTGAATGAGTGGCTGACGAACCTTTGCGACCCTTTGGTCGTATAGTTTTGGTCGTATAGTTCATATAAATTTAGATATCTAAATGCTGCCTACTTGCTTCATGCATATATCCGCGACCTTCGCAGAATCCGCCCTATGCTTGACTTCAAAACTGCATCTACAATCGCCACATCTATAGTTTATGCGAAACTTGACTACTGTAACTCTCTTCCTAAACATTGATATCACCCAAATTAACTGCCTCCAAGCTATCCATAATGCCCTCGCCCGTGCTGTCACTAAAACCCCCAAACGTCACCACATCACTCCTGTCCTGAAATCACTTCACTCGCTCAAAATACGTGAACGCATCGAATACAAAGTCCTCTTACTCACTCACAATACTATTCAATCATCCCTGCCGGTCTACCTTCGTCAGTTGTTCACCATCCAGTCACCTCGTTCAACACGCTCCTCATCCTCCATTACACTGCTTCGCCCTCCCATCACTTCATCACTGAAATTCGCAAACCGCTCCATAGCCATTGCCGTTCCATCTCTTTGGAACAAACTTCCGCCAGCACTACGGCAAACTTCCGACCCATCATACGAGTTCACCAAAACTCCACCTCTCGCTATCTCCCCACAGGTCTTTCACTCAAGACTGAAAACATTGCTCTTTCACAAAATACTATCCTGATTCGTCCACTTCTTCTCACATCCCTCGTCATTTCAACTCTAAACATCACCCACCTTAGCCTTCCATCTATCTGCCTGCCTGACTCTCCGGACTTGACCCGCTGCCTATCAATTTTGTTTTGATTAAGCGCCTGTGAATTGGCTGGTTCCCGCGACTTGACTCTTGTGGGCGCTGTGGAAGTCTCGAGAATACGATTACGATTACGATTGAAGGTGAATTTTATAGTGCTCGTAAATTAGCGCCCGATAATTAGTCTAATTATAATTATCTACGTGAATGGCAATCTGTTGTTGTAGGTTATATGGGAGTCGATTGTTCGCTGAATGAAGGTCAAGTTCCATCTGTCATTCGAATCATTTCACCTGTCTGCGATAATCGTCATCTACCCTGTAAGACAATCTATGTACAGGCGACTGGTCTGGCATCTCCCGAAAGCGTCAGCTGCAAATTGAGAATCGAATACGTAGGCTTTCTACATAATTATAAATATCTAGGTTTATGTGATCTGTCTCTCTGTCTGTCTGTCTGTCTGACTGACTGTCTGGTTGTCTGTCTGTCTGTCTATCTATCTATCTATCTATCTATCTATCTATCTATCTATCTATCTATCTATCTATCTATCTATCTATCTATCTATCTATCTATCTATCTATCTATCTATCTATCTATCTATCTATCTATCTATCTATCTATCTATCTATCTATCTATCTATCTATCTATCTATCTGTCTGTCTGTCTGTCTGATGTCTGTCTGTCTGTCTATTTGGTAGTCTGTATGTCTGTCTGTCTGTCTGTCTGTCTATCTATCTATCTATCTATCTATCTATCTATCTGTCTGTCTGTCTGTCTGTCTGTCTGTCTGTCTGTCTGTCTGTCTGTCTGTCTGTCTGTCTGTCTGTCTGTCTGTCTGTCTGTCTGTCTGTCTGTCTGTCTGTCTGTCTGTCTATCTATCTATCTATCTATCCATCCATCCATCCATCCATCCATCCATCCATCTATCCATTCATCTATCTACATGTATCTATCTATCTATCTATCTATCTATCCATCTATCATCTCTGGAATTTATTTAGCGCTCTTCAAGGTAACTATTCAGAGTTGCTCTCGGTCAGTCTCGGACCAGACACGGCCAAAGGGGAAAGTCTTGAATAAAGAGCTAGACACAGTAGACACTAGACAGGTCCCGCGGAAGAGAATGCAGGTTAGGTGATATATATATATATTTATATATATATATATATATATATATATATTGTTGCATGTTGGTAACTGCATTATCGCTTGTTGATTCGTTAGAGGGAGTAAGTGGTAGTGTGATGCTTGAGTGGAGAGGTAGATGGGATGGAAGCCAGTATGTTACAGGTGGAGTGAACTGGAAATACTGGAAATACTGGTTTTGGTCGTATCACGTGGGGTAGGAGGTGTGGTGGATTGAAAGAGTGAAGTGAGTTAGTCTACGTTTTGAGTTGATAGAGATGACATGTGCAAGCGAGAATCTACGTTGTTGTAAAACTTTCTGTGTTGAAAAGAACTGTGAAAAGGAATTCGACTTGTGTTACTGCCTGGAATTCTTTCAACTTCTCATACCCCTAGACAACGCGCAACAGATGGGGGCCCGTCAAAGGAGTGAGCTGGCGGGTTGGAACGTGGCGGAGCAAGGAGTTGAAGACGTTCGTGTCAGCCAGGAGGATGGACGATGGAGATATGCCGGACAATATACTACACATTGGTCGCGTATGTTGGTTCCTCATGCTATGGATGGAAGACGGTGGTGGACAGGTGGGCGTATGCAGTTGTGGGCGAGGCGTCGACGTCCGTGTCCAGTATTCAGGGCAACCGATAGTCCGTCACGTGGGTTGCCGAGTCAACTTTTCAGTGCAACCGATATTCCGTCACGGTCAAGTGGTGTTTCGCCGCGACAAGGATTCAGTGCAGCCGCCAGTTTGTCACGTGGGTGTTCGTCAAGTCAGGGCGACAGTGCAGCCAGTGGTCGTTCAGGCCAGGGTCGTCTTCGAGGCGAGACTCAGGTTCGTTCGATTGTTCTGCGACGCGTCGACCTGGTGGTCCAGTTCTGGGTCAGGTTGGAGGTCAGGATAGCAGTGCGGTGGGCGTTTTGGATGAACGGGGTGGCGGTAGTACATCTTCTTCGAGCTGTCGGGAGGTGTCGCCGGTCGGTCAGATGGAGGCGACACTTCTGCAAGTGGACGTCATTGGTGAAGATTCTTCGCGTCAGGAGGGTCGTTTGAGGAACGCTGCGGTCGGTGAGGAGGAGTGTACGGTGATGTGGACGTTGCGGGTGAAGGATTCTACAGTGTCTACCGTGCCAGTTGCCATTGTTCGGCCAGGACGTTGCGGATGTGACTGTTGTGGAATTGAGGAGTCGTAGTCGTGAGTGTGGACTGGACTTGGCGGTGAGTGCCGTGGATGTATGTTGTTTTAAGTGTCGTCACAATATGTGTTATTCGAGGAAGTTGAATTGTTTTGTATAGTATCGTGGCGTTAGGTGCGGATGCACGTTTAGTTTGATGTGTTATAGCGTTCTCGTTTTTAGGAGTAGGCTGTAGAGTTTGAACAGTCTTGAATTTTGTAGTAATTTTTTGTTTTTTGTTGTTTTTTTGTTGCAATGTAGATAGTAAGGCTTGCGATTTCGTAGACATTGTTTTGTTGGATGAGATGGACGTTGCGATGTTGAGTTTGCATTTAGGTGATTGGTGTGTGTGTTGTGGTGTGCTGTGGGTTTTGGTATGGAGGTGTTATCTTTTGTCGTCGTACATAGGAGGTGGTGGTAGAGGAATTTTGGTGTTTTGTGTTATACCTCGTTTGGGATGTCTGAAGGTATGGTATATTAGTGGATGTTAGTTGTGTATTTCGAGTTCGTATAAGTACCGGTAGTTTTGTGAGGCATTGCGGCCTTTTTTGACTTGCGAGTCTTTTGTATTTTGCGGTTGGGAGTGTGGTTTCGTCTACGTCCCGTCGCGTTTGTGCTACATGGTGGTTATTAGGTTCGGAGCATGGTGTAAGAAGGGATGGTGTGCGCACTTCTTATACTGGCCATACATTGTTTTTGGCATTTCAGCAGGTGGCGCTGCTGTCCCCAGTTGATGGTTGGCAGCATATACAATATAGAGCAAGAAGTATAAGAAACGTTCGAAACATGGAACATATGGACAAGGAGAGGGCAGGAACATAGCAGGGAGTATCACTTGGAACATATAAGGGGGGATGAGGATCAGGTAACATTGCAGGGAACATGGAACGTCATAGGCCTACGGAACACCACACGGAACATAGGCCTAAGCGAATATACAACAAAGAGCGTGGAACGTAAAGAACATGAAGCATCACAGAGAACATTGTTCAGAGAATATATAGGACGAGGAAGACGGAACATGCATGCATTACGGAACATGCCCCAAGGTACTGCAGAACGTAAGGAACATGGAACATCAGGGGAAACATTAAGGAACATGGAATATGGAAAGTGCAACAAGGAATTGGAACACAAGGAACATGGACCATCAGGTGACATAAGGAACATGGAACTTCAGGGAAAATCAGAATCAGTGAAGAACAAGGAATGCGGAACACAAAGAGCAGGGAACATCACGGAACATGAAACATCACATGGAACACCAGAGACATCAGAAAACAAAAGACGCGGAACAAACAACAAGGGCCGTGGAACATAAGCAATATACAACAAGGACCATGGAATATAAGGAACCTGGAACATCACGGGAAAATGAGAAACATATAAGAACACGGAATGTGGAACACGCAACAGGGTCTGTGGAACGTAAGGAACATGGAACATAAGAGGGAAGATCAGAACCATTAAGATACATGGAACATGGAATGTGGAACAAGGAATGTGGAACACAAGGAACATGGAACATCAGGGAACGTAAGGAACATGGATCATCACTGGAAAACAGAACACGGAATGTGGAACACGCAACAAGGTCCGTGGAACGCAGGGAACAAGGAACATAAGAGGGAACACAAGAAGCATTAAGGAACAAGGAACCCGGAATGTTCAACAAGGAATGAAGAACACAAGGAACATCAGGGAACATAAGAAACAAGGAACATCACGGGAGCTTCAGAGGCATTAAAAATACGAAACGTGCAGTGCCAAAAGTGTGGGAAAAATAAGTGCCTGGACGCCCATTGCCTCTCCAAAAGAAGTGCATGGACGCCCCTTACCTTTCCAGTCTGTGCTCGCCAACAAGTGGCTGGACGGCGTTCAGATTTCAAAACAAGTGCATGGACGCCGTCCATGACCGTCCAGGCACACTTTAAGCCCTGGAAACGCGGAACATGCAACAAAGACCGTGGAGCATAAGGAACATGGAACACCAGAGTGAACATCAGAAACATTAAGGAACAAGGAGCGCGAAACATAATTAAGGAACATGAATCATCAGGATAAACATCAGAAATATTAAGGAACATATGGAACGCGGAATATGTAGCAAGGGCTGTGGGACATAAGAAACAGGGAACACCAGGGAACGCAAGGAACATGGAACATCACATTGAACGCCTGCGACATTAGAAAACAAAGGGCGCGAAATAACAACAAGGTCCTTGGAACATAAGGGATATAAACAATTAAGGCCCATGGAACATAAGGAACCTGGTATATCACAGGGAACATCAGGGAACAAGGGAACACGGAACATCAATTAACAGGGAACAGAAGGCGCATCACAGAGAACAAGGGAACACGAAACATCGATGGGAACATCAGGGTCAGAGGACATAGAGAACATTGGAACACAGGGAACACATAACATCACATGGAACAGAGAACACGGAACACAGGAGAAAAAGGAGTCAAAGAGCAAATGGAACAGAACATAGCAAAGATAATTTGTGTCACCCTCCTCCTTCGCCCAGACATGAGACTGGCATTAGGGAACGGACGTGCAGTGAAGAAGTATAAGTATGTATGCCATACAATATCATGAAATTCTATTAGGTTTATGGGCGAGGTCCGTCAACTACGAACGCCATCGCCATCTAGCGACTTTAGCCATAAATTTCAGCCAAGTGCGCACACCATCCCTTCTTACACCATGGTTCGGAGTATGGAATGTATGTTCCTAAATACGTGCGTTTGGGCTCGGAATGTCTGTGTGGTGTTGTTATATGTGCGGTGTGTGCGTGTGGTTGTCGGAGACAATGTGCGTATATGTCTCCTCTCTTTTAGCGGGGGAGGTATGTTGCATGTTGGTAACTGCATTATCGCTTGTTGATTCGTTAGAGGGAGTAAGTGGTAGTGTGATGCTTGAGTGGAGAGGTAGATGGGATGGAAGCCAGTATGTTACAGGTGGAGTGAACTGGAAATACTGGAAATACTGGTTTTGGTCGTATCACGTGGGGTAGGAGGTGTGGTGGATTGAAAGAGTGAAGTGAGTTAGTCTACGTTTTGAGTTGATAGAGATGACATGTGCAAGCGAGAATCTACGTTGTTGTAAAACTTTCTGTGTTGAAAAGAACTGTGAAAAGGAATTCGACTTGTGTTACTGCCTGGAATTCTTTCAACTTCTCATACCCCTAGACAACGCGCAACAATATATATATATATATATATATATATATATATAACAATTATTGAGACAGCTCTGTTCTGTCTGATGGCTGAGCGCAAAGAGCGGTGACATGCAGAGCAAACCGAAGTTAAAATAAAGAGCTCCCGGAGGCTTATAGGCATTCCCTACCCGATTTCGTAAGCCGGCTATAGAGGAATACAATGATTACATTGTGGAAGACGCGAAGACCATATAGGGGGGAGAAGGTTGTGGAGTACAATTTCAGACCATCCCTTTCTAAACTGTCAACAACAGTTGGGGGGGCCCGGTAGAGTAATGGTTAACACGCTGGCCAAGAGTGCGAGAGGTAGTGAGTTCGAGCCCCCGTTGGGCGGATTTGCTTTGTAGGCTGCCATTGGCGCCGTGTAATTACAAAGCTGTCTGTTCAGTTGGTAGTTAAGTTTAATTAAGATTACTGTATAACTTGTAAATGTAAAGCGCAGTGCGTCTTGCAGGCGTTTCATTAAAGAAAATATATTATTATTATTTTTTAACACGTGCGCGTCGGCAGGCTCTCACGATTTTACACGATTTGCAATGTAAAACGTTTCAAATTCAAATTTCTTACAAATAATTATCCTACGTATGGACAGGGCTGAAAGTGAGCCGGGTCGGTCCGGGTCTGCGACCCGGCAGCGATTTTCGAGACCTGCTCAGTGATGCCACAGCTGGGTTTTTTCCACTAGATCTGGGTTTTTCGCCTTCGTCTGGGTTTCTGGGTTTTTTGGGGCGAAATCTGGGTTTATTTTGGTGAGTTGACATTTTGCACTTACTACACATGAATATTCTGTGAAATTCAATGTAAAATGGTTGTGATGCATAATTTTTTCCACTAATTTGAATTTTAAACTCCACAATCAAGATTTCATGTTGTCAATTCACAAATAATTTATAACCTGAAGAATAGTTCTGCACAGAAACAATTAAACCATTTTGACAGTTCAAAATTATAGGTCAGGTCAATCGTGTCTTTCCTTGTTAAGCCGTATTACATCTATAACATGCATATACAGTTATACGTTGTAGCCTACATGTAGGTCAGGTCAAACCTCTAGTGGTATAATAGCCAATTGAGTTGCTGCAGAGTATTAATGTTCTATAGGTGGCTAAAACGTTGGATTGTTGGTGTATTAAGAAAATTTGGCTGGAAACCTCGGACAACTTTAAAACTTTGTAAACTTAAGCCACGTGACACTGTGTTATGTGCTTACAATTTTGGTAGACTCGACCCGCTGCGCATACGAATATATTGATTAAGCTTATTGTCAGTATGGATCCCGAGTCTATGACTACTTTGACAATTGATATTTTTAAAGTTGTAATTACATTTTATTCGACTCTTTTGACGAACATTTAGTTAATCCTCAAGCGAACAAGCGAAAAACCAACTGAATTTGAACAAAAGGGGTCTAAAATAGCTTATATGAATAGTCTGGGTTTTTCTGGGTTTTTTTCGGAAGGAAGTCTGGGTTTATTTCAGAAACCTCAGTGGCAACACTGGACCTGCTGTTGCCGGGTCTCAGCCGGGTCGCTTGTTTACCAAAAATCAGTCGCGAATGACTAAAAAAGGTTGTCATTCGCCAAAAACTAGGTTAAGGATTATAAAAACATTTTCGGAAAATGACTAGCGTAGATGCTTATGCCAATGAATACACCGCAGATATGCTAAACATGCCGCCGACCCGTAATGAGGCTATGTGCACCATAACTTTACTGGGCGGCCCGCCGGCTTCCTGGGAGGGGCTACGCCGGTATAGTCCTATACAACTACATTAGGAAATGGGGTGTTAAATTAGCAGCAGCATTCATAGGCGGAGACTTAGAGGGCCAGAGGGCGGATCCCGAAATTTGCGGTTGGGGATGGAGATGCTGATATCCCCAATATTTCAGAAATAGGCTACTTCAGAAATATCATTAGACACTTAGGCCATTAAATTTTCGTTCAGCAATGAAATAGGCCTAATTATGAGAAATTTGTTGATACGACACCTTAAAATGATGCCACTGCAGTGTGGCTAATTATGTAAAATCATTTTTAAAATACAAGGGTTCACTTTTGAAGTCATAAACCGTGACTTTCGGCACTGAAATGATGAGCCGTTTCGTTAAAATGACAGCCTGAAATGCAACTAATGCAATGTGGAAATTCATCAAATTTGACCATAATTGGGGAGGGGATATTTGTTGAACTCTTAAATCAAGTCCTTCAGCAGTGAAATTATGAGAGATTTTGCTGAGATGACAGCTTAAAATAATACCATTACAGTTAGGAAATTTGACAGATTTAAACAATAGGAGAACACACTTTTAAGCCGTAAACTACGACTATCAGCACTGAAATGATGAGCATTTTCGCTATAATGACAGTCTAACATGCTAATATTGCAGCGTGTAAATTCAAAAACATGTTGATAATGGGGATGGGCATATCTCCTCCACCAAACCCATCCCTCTCTTAGTAATTGCAATCGATCGTAACCGTCATCTCCAAACTTCTAAAGCGCTACTCAAAAGCCAAAACGCGGAGTACCAGCTTATCCACGAGGGCTGCGTCGAGTCAAAAGAGTTGTCCGTAAGTGTAGTCCGAAGGTGGTCCGGGTCGAGTTACCAAAGGATCAGAGGAGGCGGGACAGCAACTAAGGCGAGTGTCGTCTAGACCGGGAATTGGAGGGTGGAGGATCAGATGAGACATAGTAAGAGTTTTTGAAAAGGCGTGACTTCATTTTCGAATTAACGACCCAAGGTGTGATGAATGGAGGAGCCTGAGGAAGGTGATGGTGCGTGATCAGTAAAAGATGGTGGAGGAACTGAAAAAGATCGGAATTCAGGAGACAGATATGCGTGGTGCTGTGTTGGATATGGCTCGGTTGGAGAACTTGAGATGACTAGTCTTGTGACCGACGGTCGAGAAAGAAAGACAGGCCGATGATCGGGTAGAGCTGATTGGCTGGATGGTGAACAGTTCGCGAAGATATCTGGACTGGGAGCATTGCAAAGAGTTGTAGGTTAAGGAGAGAACTCTGATGTGGATTTGCTCTGGGATTTTCAACCATAGTGAAGAGACTTGAGGCTAGTGCTAGTGGCTCAACACTAAGCAATGGTTGCAAAATAGCCTACACAAAAGTATAGGCTAAGACTTCATAGAATTAGCTTTTTTAAAATAAGAATTCAAATTACACATTTTGGGTGGGTTGAGTTGGTAAAACCCATAAAGGGTTTTCCTATACGGTACCCATATGACAGCTGTAAACTTAGAAACTTGTTATAGGCGTAAACTTGTAACTTTTGTGATCATGGTAAAGACGAAACCCATTTCTTTTGCAATTGTAACGGAAACCGCCCGCGCCCTCTAGCGGCTGACGGGAGAGTGGATGACGATCTCTCCCACCAGGTGGCAAGGCTTGCGTGTCGCTCCAGGTGGGCGCAAGTCCGGCCTCCGTCGTCTTTCGAAGGGCTTAACAGTCTTCCCCGACCGCACGAAGACACGAAGACAACAGACGTTTTCAGACGATATATTGTCAATCACGACTCCACACATCAGCAGCAGGCATGCACGTGATATTGGCGCGAACTATCGTTCCCCAGCAGCGGACGGTCATGTACCCAACGGCAGCTCCCGCAGACTTCCCGGTGACAACTGAGCTGGCTCCCGCAGACTTCCCGGTGACAACTGAGCTGGCTCCCGCAGACTTCCCGGTGACAACTGAGCTGAGCTCCCGCAGACTTCCCGGTGACAACTGAGCTGATGCATGCGGGCGGCGGTCCTATTTATACGTGTCCTAGGGGACAGAGGACTTGGCGCCAAAAGATCCGCGCATGCGCACTACAGGGGGGACTTCGCGCCAAAAGATCCGCCAGGTGCGAGGAGGCAAGGGAGGAGCAAGGGGGCTTCGCGCCAAAAGATCCGCGCATGCGCACTACAGGGGGGACTTCGCGCCAAAAGATCCGCGCATGCGCACTACAGGGGGGGACCTACGTCAGAGGTCCGACAGGTGCGAGGATGCAAGGGAAGAGGCAAGGGGGCTTCGCGCCAAAAGATCCGCGCATGCGCACTACAGGGGGGGACTTCGCGCCAAAAGATCCGCGCATGCGCACTACAGGGGGGACTTCGCGCCAAAAGATCCGCCAGGTGCGAGGAGGCAAGGGAGGAGGGAAGGGGACCTCAGGGCACGAGCGAACGACGACGCGAATCGACCGCCCACGAAGCTAATCGACGGCGTAAACAAGACCGCGGAGGCGGCTCAGGCGAATTTCGCCACATCTTCCTCCCACCACGATTCGAAATGTCCCTATTTCGAGGGGTCAGGGCCTACACACCCTCCCGGAAACAGGGAACCCCCTAGACCGTCCGCATTATACAGTAACCGGCCAACGGGCCAATGGCAACAATTCTGCCCTCGAACGACTTGCAAGTCGTAACAACAGAAGCGGAACCAAACAAAGAAGGGACCAACGTCCACGAAATGTCCATCGTTCATATGCAAAAAGTCCATAAAAATGGGCCAACGAGCCACAACACTTTACGCTAAGCTTCATCGTAACGAGACACGGCCAACGGGCCAAACTGACGAAAAAGCACGAGTTATACACATTTCAACAGCGAGAAACGGCCAACGGGCCACACATAACAACGTATAATTAAACAACGCAACAACCTGAGCGTTCTAAAATGTCCATAGCCCATTGCACCAACAAGTCTCAGAGTTCAAGTCTCTTGTTCATAATACTCGTCTATTCGTAGCGAGCCGGACGACGGACCACACGCTTTGGTCGGCCATCCTGGAAATTCACAGTCACCGGCGACGAAGCATCAACAACGGCGGACTCGTCAGGCGGGCGAGTGACAATGTCATTTTCTTCGTCCAGACCTTCGTCCAAACACGGACGCAGTTTGTCCACATGTGCGACGAAAGGCCGCGAGTGCCTTGTCTTTCGTAGTCTGTAGTTGACGTCGCCGCACTGTTCCAACACACGAAATGGGCCCGTGTACATCCGCGACCATTTCGGACTGCGGCCCTGGTAGCGTCGAGGGGTGTAGTACCACACCCGATCACCGGGAGAGAACTTCCTGGGCCGAACTCGCAGATCGTAGGTCTGCTTTCGCCGTTCGGCGGAAACTCGTAGCTGTTCCCGTACCAAGCGATACGCGCCCTCCATTCGATCGGCCAAGTCCTGTGCGTGGGCTGCGTAGCTGGTTGCGCGATGGTCAGTCTCCAGAGGTCGTCCATAGACGAGATCAATTGGAGCTCTCGTCTCACGGCCGAACATCAGATAATTCGGAGAGAACCCGGTAGCTTCGTGCAAGGAAGCCCGATAGGCGGCGAGGACATGGGGCAAGACCTCGTCCCACTCTCTTTGATGGCTGCTTATGACCTTGCCTATCATGGCGTTCATAGTGCGGTGGAACCTCTCAATAAGGCCATTCCCGCTGGGATGATAGGGAGAAGTCCTTACCTTGTCAACCCCCAACAGGCTACAAAGCTCCCCAAAAAGGATCCCGTCAAAATTCGTCCCTTGATCGGTCAGGATTTGGAGTGGCACCCCATATCTTACAATTACATTTTCCACCAGGGCCCGAGCCACGGACGTAGCCTCCTGGTTAGCCATTGGAATGGCTTCCACAAATTTAGTGAACCCGTCCATTACCGTCAAAATGTAGACATGACCCCTACGACTACGCGGGTGGGGGCCAGTAATATCCATGCTAAACCGTTCCCAAGGCTTCCCACAGGGTAAGGGTTTCAAGGGACCCTGCCTGGGCAGTTGACCTCGGTGGTATTGGGCAGAGGGAGAGCATCGCTGACTAAACCTCTTTACGGTTCCCGACCAACCAACCCTAAAGGCCCTGCGTCGGACTTTCCACCTAGTCCTACGCACACACTCGTTAACCGCTGGTTCCACGATTCCATCAGCAAGCATACTGTCCAACTGGCTATCACTAACAATCCTATGCGGCATCGGGTGACTTCCTAACGCTTGTCTCACCGGATGGACATCTCCTGTCTCAATCTTATGGGTGCTCACCGACGTCTTTCCTATGTCCCGATCGGTAACGGAAAATACGTCTCCGTACTTAGCTAACAAACTTCTCAAACGTTCCCTGATTTCCGGCGACACATCCTCGGGCAAATCTGCCAACATCAACTCACTAGGCGAAGCGTCTTTACTCCTATTAATCTTCCCTTCGTCCATCCTAACGGGCTCAACTTCGACTGGGTGTAACCCTGCGAGGAACGTATCCTTGTTAAACCTAACCGGACTATCATTCAGGTTCACTATTCTCACATGCGAGCTAGTCTTATCGCCTAACACAACACGGGCAAGGTGAACTCCAGGACGGATCTCGTGAGCCTCCGTCATCCACGCGGGAGCCACCGAGGTCAAATCTCCGTATACGGTTTTCACAGGCACCTCACTTTGGCATTTGGGCGGTAACTCTATTTCCTCGGCGACACTTACACGACGGCACCAAATTGAGCCATTCCCTCTCACCAGGGGGATACGTTTGCGACCAATAAACAGAGCCCCGTTACCAAAACTCAAGCGACAACGCTGTTCCCTCAAGAAATCCATTCCTAACATCGGTTCGGAAATCTGGTCAGAGACTAAGAAGTTAGCATGGACCTCAAAACCATCCCAAAATCTAAGGGGTAACCGGACCTCGCCCAAAACATTAATATTCGAGCCATTAGCAGCCATCAACAAGCGTGTACAAGAACGGAGTTCTAACCCTTCCACTGCTGAAGACGGAACCAGGCTCACTTCGGATCCGGTGTCGATGAGAGACATCTGCAGTCGGTCGTTGATCCTTCCACGAACGTAAACGGCATTACTGCTGGCGCGGTCGGGGAGCTTCGGACGTGTCGTGTGGTTCACCACCACGGATGTCGATGGCGCAGGTGCGTCTCCTCCTGTCGTTTCCTCGTCACTCGGCCGGTTCCGGAAACGGCGCGGCTGACGGCAATCTCGGACCACGTGACCGGCTCTACCGCATCCATAACAGGTCACGGTTCTCCTCGTAGTCTCCGGCTGGCGATCTCCCAATCGGCGGTCCCCAGGCCGTTGGTCTCGTCTCGATCCATCGTCGTCGATCGTAGACTGGTTCCGCAGCTCCCGGAACTGTTCGTCCATCTTCCGTTCCATTTCTCGCTGCCAACGACGCTGATCGTCACGCTGTGTCGTCAAGAAGCGGTCCAGGGTCGACTGGAGCTGGTCGGTCGGCTCGACTTCTTGCGTTCCACGGACACGGTTCGACGGTCTCCGATGATCGTCGTTCTCAGAGGCTCTCTGGTAGGCCTCTAAGCGTAGAGCGGTCCGATAAGCCTCATCCAGAGTCTTCGGCTCACGCTCCCTGACTTTCAACGAAAGCTCCCTGTCTCGCAAAGCTTCCAGGAACGAGTCTCTTGCGATAATCTGCGTCGTCTCGTTGGACGGGACAGGATAGGCCAATACAACGAGTCTGCGAATCTCGTGTAGTAAGTCGCTCAAACTTTCTCCGGCCCCTTGACGTCGAAAATACAGCTGACTACGGAACGTCTCAGCTTGTCCGTCCGTCCCATATCTCTGTCGGAGACGCTCCACCAGTTGGGCGTAACTTACGTCAGCTTGCGCGCCGAAATCCCAAAGAAGTTGCGTCGCAGCCTTCTCTAGCGCGCAGCGTAGATGATCCACTTTGTCCGCGTCCGTCCATCGATTGTGACGAGCGCATACCTCGAATTGTACTAGAAAGGATTCCAGGGACCCAGTCCCGTCGAATCGACCCGGCTTCATTGGCGTCGGTCGGTTCCGCAGGAGACTTCCGAAGTTCTCCAACAACTCCTTCGACGAATCCGTTGTCTCCGTCTTCACACGGGGACTCGTCTCCACCAGCTCCTCACCATCGTCGGAATTGAGCTCGATCAGTCGGCCACGGCTCGGCTGCTTCTCCGTCGTCGTTCTTCCCACAGCAGGCGGAGAGACATCAGCAGGCGTGCTGAACTCGAAAAGTCTCGGCTGTCGGAACGTTACCTCGTCGTCGTCCATCGTCTTCGGTAGACTCGTCTATTCGTCGATTGGAACAACTGCGTACCCCACTTCTGGTACCAGTGTAACGGAAACCGCCCGCGCCCTCTAGCGGCTGACGGGAGAGTGGATGACGATCTCTCCCACCAGGTGGCAAGGCTTGCGTGTCGCTCCAGGTGGGCGCAAGTCTGGCCTCCGTCGTCTTTCGAAGGGCTTAACAGTCTTCCCCGACCGCACGAAGACACGAAGACAACAGACGTTTTCAGACGATATATTGTCAATCACGACTCCACACATCAGCAGCAGGCATGCACGTGATATTGGCGCGAACTATCGTTCCCCAGCAGCGGACGGTCATGTACCCAACGGCAGCTCCCGCAGACTTCCCGGTGACAACTGAGCTGGCTCCCGCAGACTTCCCGGTGACAACTGAGCTGGCTCCCGCAGACTTCCCGGTGACAACTGAGCTGAGCTCCCGCAGACTTCCCGGTGACAACTGAGCTGATGCATGCGGGCGGCGGTCCTATTTATACGTGTCCTAGGGGACAGGGGACTTGGCGCCAAAAGATCCGCGCATGCGCACTACAGGGGGGACTTCGCGCCAAAAGATCCGCCAGGTGCGAGGAGGCAAGGGAGGAGCAAGGGGGCTTCGCGCCAAAAGATCCGCGCATGCGCACTACAGGGGGGGACTTCGCGCCAAAAGATCCGCGCATGCGCACTACAGGGGGGGACCTACGTCAGAGGTCCGACAGGTGCGAGGAGGCAAGGGAAGAGGCAAGGGGGCTTCGCGCCAAAAGATCCGCGCATGCGCACTACAGGAGGGACTTCGCGCCAAAAGATCCGCGCATGCGCACTACAGGGGGGACTTCGCGCCAAAAGATCCGCCAGGTGCGAGGAGGCAAGGGAGGAGGGAAGGGGACCTCAGGGCACGAGCGAACGACGACGCGAATCGACCGCCCACGAAGCTAATCGACGGCGTAAACAAGACCGCGGAGGCGGCTCAGGCGAATTTCGCCACACAATATAAAACTTTGACTTTGTTATGCTGATAATCTGCTACTCTGCAAAAAGACTTCTTGAAGTTTTCATGACTTTATCGTTCATAAAATAGCTGGCAAATAAGAGCCTAAAATGGACTCTAGTTGAGGTCAACATAGCTAAAATGCGTAACCCTAACCCTAACCCTAACCCTAACCCTAACCCTAACCCTAACCCTAACCCTAACCCTAACCCTAACCCTAACCCAGACCCCGCTGGGGGAGCTTACGACGCTCCCCCAGACCCCCTAGTCGGTATGGGCTTCGTGCCTTCGGCACTCGCAACTTCGCGCCTTCGGCGCTTTCCGGCAAAAAGTCAGACCCGGCAACTTTATCAAACCACTTTCAGCCCTGCGTATGGACGAACATTTGGACAGGTAATTATGTGTCACTTTACGGCTCTTTATAGGTAAATTTAAGCATGGTGTCGTTGGCGTATAGGGTAAGGTTTCGCGTCGTGAGGGTCGGTTAGGGTTAGTGTTAGGGTTAGTGTCGTCATTAGATTCTTCAGATTTTTGCGTCGTCAGGGTCGGTTAGGCTTAGTATTAGGGTTAGTGTCGTCATTAGATTCTTAAGATTTTTCCGTTGGTTCTTTAGCAGTTGTTGGTGAAGCTAATAGCCTACAGCTTCACCAATAACTGCTAACATCAACTACCTCCTCCCCCCTATGGTCTTCGCTTCTTCCACAATGTAATCCTTCTATTCCTCTAACCGGCTTACGAAATCGGGTAGGGAATACCTATATACCTCCCGGAGAGATACAGACGCACTGCCCCAGGAGTCCTGGACACAGTACCAGAGTACACAGGAAACCCTACAATGGTTGCGCTGTTGGACCCGGAGCCAGTATACAGTACATGATCCCGCATGTAGCCTAAGCGGAGATGTGGTCAAACCTACCAGCTGTCCACAGAACCGGCTTCAAGGGTTGCAATCGCCTAACCTAGTCCTGAACTACCTTCATGATACCAATTGATAGGAAATAACAAACTGCTCGCATATACCAAAGAGACTGAAAGAGTCCGCCAATTCAAATTCCCGACCGAAATTAAGCAAGTTCGAGTTACAAGCTTTATATTAGCCCATTATATATAGTGTGACGGTCGTCGATGTAGTGTTTGGGTTACGGTGACGTTCGGGTCGTCAGACATTCCACCATATTCCACCACGATACATTTTAAGAATAGGTATGGTATGAAAATGATGAAACTGCGCCGCATATAATTATTGTCCTAATTAGTAACAGCAGGGTGTGTCTGGTGGTTAGGATTAGTTGACAGTAATCGTAGTCGTAATCTCGAGATTTCTACAGCGCTCATAACAGCGAAGTCCTGGTAACCAGCTTATTAACAGGCGCTTAATCAAATCAGAATTATTTATAGGCAGCGGGTCAAGATCCGGAGAGTGAGGCAGGCAGACGGACGGACGGACGGACGGACGGACGGCTAAGGTGGGTGATGTTTAGAGTTGAAATGACGATGGATGTGAAGAGAAGAGGAGGAATCAATAGCAGCAGACTGACGGTCAGCGTTACAGAAAACTTTCAATTGAATTGACTGTTGGTTATGATTAGCACTTAACTAATGTTTTCTATCGCAGGATGATGTCAATAAACCATCAGATGTTCAATATTCGAAGCCCTCCATATCCGGTGGCGTGGCCGTTTGCATGACGTCAATCATCAGCAATAAGGAAGTTTCAAGTGAAACATATTACTACGCGATCCATGTATCCCTTAGCAACGATGGCGCCACGTACAGTGAAGAGCATAAATATGGCGTGTATAACGGTGAATGTGCAGAATGTTCGTCAAGACCTTCAGTTGTCTGCAAACGGAAGGTAGGTTTATGTAGGCCACAGTGAGACGGCAGGGGCTTCTATCCCTATATATGGTGAGCGCAACTTGAGCCTAATGAGAGACAGGGGAGGAATCAGGAAAAAACTCACGTCGGTAGGGGAAGGCTGGTCATGGAAGGCAGTATTTAATCTAGACATCTCTAGGGGGGAAGTTCCCCAGAAATCGCTTTTCCCCATATAAATATTAGACAAAATGGTAATAGTTTTCAGTTACTATCTACATTTTTGCATCACATGAGTTGTCATAATATGATATAATAAAAATTACTATTATATGATGATTATAATAATATTATTTGTCATTTCAATAAATTATACAATCATATTATAATGAATATGATTCAATGTTAATATATACTGTCTTGTTCAAATACTTTTTTTGTACAACTAAATGGCTTCTCTTCAGTGTTGTCTTTCAAATGTCACACTGTCAAATGTATATTTTGTGACTTGAACACGTAGTAAAACGACATCATTATTACGTAGGCCTAGGATACATTGTATTTTATTTTATTGCATTGTACTCTATCTATAAATTTATGTAACGCCTCTCGCAGTGCACACTGATCAGCGGCGCTAAACACATGGCTACACAATTTTTGCAGTTTTTGTAGTTCTTATACTTGACTTGTGTACAATTTGTAACAATTTCTGCTAATTGTATCTTCAGGACCGTCTTTGGCAATAGAGATACCGTATTGAAGTGCAACAAAGTATAGGCTATAAGTTGCTATATATAGGCCTAAGTTCATTCTCGTCTGCAATTATTCATTATCATAATAGAGTCCATCCGTAGCAGAACTGCAGAGATGCTGAATTTGATAAATAAAGAAATTATTGTAATTATAGGTATATTTATTGAAATCTTAAACTACTATAATTACAACATGTGGAACTCAAAAATAAATTGTAACTATTGTAAGTAGACCTAATTATTGAGCCCGAGACCACTCTCTTCATCAATTCCTGCACTGAAATAGTGGCGCAATTATCTTAAGATGACAGCTCAAAATTCTGAAATTTCAATGCGGAAATTGCTAAGATTTTTTAGGGGGAGGGTATATCCCGTCACCAAACTCTTCGTCGTCTCGCCACTGTATGTGCTTCGGCAATCGTCAGTTGGACGTTCGCTTGTTCCCATACCCCTAGAAACCTTCATTCCCAGAGGAGTGGACTAGATCATACATTGCCGGAAGGGAAGTGCGGCCCAGGAAGGGGGGGAAGAAGATGGATTGAGCCCAGTTGTTTAGGGGGGGAATAGAAGCCCCTGTCAGACAGTGCGGTATATGGATATCAAACTTACACACCCAATTCAGATCGAAATATGATTCGACTAACAATCTGTGGTTCACAAGGCCATGACACAAATTGGAGTTATAATTATGAATCATCCTTCTTGCGCTTGAAAAAACCGAAACAATGCGCTGAGCTCTTGCATGGCGCTGTATAAATTTCGAGATTACGTTTCCAAACCGACGTGATCTTAATTGTTTCGATTCGCTGTGACGTCCCTCGGTCCTTGCCTTCGTTTATACCTCTCTCACAACCTGTATTCATTCTGCTTTTGTTACTATATAGCTCCTTCTAACGCCTCTCTGACTCCACTTATCTACACTCATCCACACCTTGCGCCAGCCACTCTACTTCCATTCCTCCCTGCTTTCAAACATTCTTGCATGCCGCTTGTGTATCTTTTTACCTGCCTCCATTTTTCCTTGTCTCCTCACCTATACTTGCCTCTCTGCATCTCTGCATCTCTGCCTGCCTGCTTTCCTTCTTCTTGCTTCTTCTTTTACCCGCACCTTTCGTACCGTCCTGTTTTCTTGCCTTCCTCTATGCCTCCCTTCCTGTATGATTGAATTTCTCCTGCCTTTCTGCCTCCACTCCTTCTTTTCTCCTCCACTCAAAGCAGACATCACGTAGTCAACATCGATTACAAAAAAACTAATAATAATTTGTAAATTGATTTTGTGGTAACAAGCCTACGTCTGTTTCTAATTGTATGGAAATCTATTAATCTACCAAATGTATTTTTTGCAGCCAAATGCCTGCAACTCAGCTCGCTAGACTTACAGCCTTGATTGAAACTCTCCGCAGTTTACAAAAAGGAAATCTGGAATTCATGATCACTTGATGTGAGAGACCCGTTTATCGATGATTCGATATCAATGACAATCAATATTTAAATTATAGATAAATTGAGAAATTACCCCATGTCTTCTTGTACGCAGCTTAATTTCCATGGATGTAAAAACGATGAAAACAAAATAAAAAAAGAAAAAAGTCGTTTTTTTCGAAAAAATAGAAAACGGAAAAACCGGATAAAAACGGAAACGAAAAATTATTTGCCTTTGTTACATCTGAAACTTCATTTCAAGCTTTAAAACCTTGCTTATGCAATTTTACCTTAATCTGGAAATAACACAACTTTATTATTAAACCAAAATTAATTAATTAATATAAGTAACATTAATCTACCACAGTTATTTTTCTTATAACTTTGGTTTAATAAGAAATCATGTCAGTCTTATGCTGAATATTTTCCAAGGTTGAAAAAAGACTTTTAGTTTCCAAACCGCATGATTGAGAGTTGTAATATTATTAGCAGTGTCCATTGCACCAATGTCTAATGCAGAAGGTATCAATCAATGCCACTCCAAAACCAATTTATAATCAGGTCAATAACTAGTCAGAAGCTGGGTTTGTAGTAGAGAAAGGTAGCCTATGGTGGATAAGCAATATGAAAGAGTTACTTAAGTCTGAAGATGAGAATGAAATGACATGAGCGACCAGTAGATCGGATAGACACAATCAAGAAAGCTAAAAATATATCCAGTAACAGACGAAGTTCGTTCACCATGAACAGTTCTTGATCTGGACTATGACAAGACAAAGACAATCGATATGCCCTCTTTGAAAAATAACGTTGTTTGAGGAATAAGATTGATTTTGAGCATTGTGGTTGGCCAGGGTTCGAAGTGTTATAAACTATAATTATGAGCCTCGTTTAGATTTTTTGGCTGAACAGGAAGCAAACGCAATGATTTGTTCACAATGGTTATTTGTTCAAAAGTCGATGTTCTAGTCATTTGTTCTAGGCAACTTCTAGTCAAAGAGAACTCTCCAGAACTTCAGCACGATAGGTTTGTTTTACTAGTAAAAAGAGAATTGCGGTGTTCTAGGCGACTGGGAGTCAATGCATTTGCCTAAGTATCTTTGAAACATGGACACATCGCGCTTAATTCTGCGTCGGTCTATGCTATGAACGAACATAATATTAGGTCTATACACATATTGTTTACATGACAGTGAGAGACATAGACTTGAAAACAGCGCCTAAGTCACGAGCGGCATCTCAGCAATCGAGTCACCCTGCAGTTTCAGAAATAGAAAGTCGAAACCCTGAAGGAATGAAATTGTCCACTGCAAAGAAATTGACCTGGACAAGCCTCTGCTCTTTCTTTGCCAGCTTCGAGAACGGTAGTCCATCAAAGTTATTTGTTAAAATAAAAGAATTAAAATAGTTACTGCTTGTGAAGCATTTTTAACATAATAGGCTACTCAAATAAGAGGAAGTGAAACAATAATATTATGTTCAACGTCTGATACATCTTAGTAAAGCGTTTAAGATAAACGGTCTAACAAGAACGCTTTAATTAAGCTATGAGAACCTGTTTGAACGCTCAGAATCAAGGAAACAAATCTTAAAGATTCCAAGTTTAACATGGCTGCAGGTGTTTAACGGCAGCGGTGGTCTTAATTAAAAGGAAACGATTTTTAAAAGACGCAATTCATCTATGATTAAGAATCGTTCTTAGTTGGTGAGGGTTATAGAAATACGTCCTGATAGCCAGCCATTACAGCTTATCACTTAGCTCTGTAGATGCAACTGGCGTCAATATTCGATTCTAGCGCTGTCATACATGAGTTTCGAAATAATGCGTCATGTTACTTTTCTTGAGAACGTATTTCCCAATCTCGGCCCACATGCCAGTCGCCTTCAACAAAATTTTCGGATCCTTGAGCTCGTTTGGAGTCGGCATTGTCCAGTGCATCACGTAGGTGTCATTCTTCCAGTCAAACGGGTTTTTTGAACTGAGGTGGTGAACCAAAGGGTCACGAAAGTCAGGCCACCAAGTCGGATGACACTTAAAGAAGTAGCACTCGACCTGTAGACGTGGGTCGATACGAATTAAATCAGGATGCCTCTCGAGAAGCTTATAGAACCGTCTACATCCGTTATATGCATAATCATTGTCTCTGAATTGTTTCATCGACTCCTGAAAAATAGTCCAGATCTTCGCATCTTTCTTTCCGATCATAACTCCGTTACTTATGAGTTCTGGAAATGGGGCATAGAGGGACGGCATTCCATCTATGGATACGACCGCATCATAAGCAAACAGCTCACGGTCGAACTTTTTCACAACAATTGCATCCATGTCCATGTATATTCCACCGTATCTTTTCAGAACTTCCACTCGCAAGATATCGCTCATGTGCACTAAGGTTTGGATAGGTTTCCCGTATATCATTTTGATTAGACCATGCGGTCTAAGCTGAACTTTGTTGTTCTTCTGCAATAGAGGCCAGTATTTACCTGTCGGAGCTTCACCATATATAAAAACCTTATCGACCTCAGCAACATATACTAAACTAAGTATACTTAGGTAGAAAAGAAAGTCCATTTTCCCGCCGCCAACCCATATAACATGGGCAATATTAGGAGCCAGTTGGCTATACGAAGGTACTGGACTCTGAATTTCGTCCACACCATAGAAGAGGTTCCTGACAGATCGACCGAAAGAAGTCTCTAATTCCCAGATATCTTTTGGGTATAAATATTTATCCAGTACGATGCATAATGGCAAAGTCGTCTCATTACCAATGCGAGAAGCCGAAGAACAATTTGCGAAGAACTTTGTTCCGTTCACAATTAGATCTGAGATGTTGGTCTTCGTTGGCTGAGAAGTAAGCATAGCATGTTCTTCCCATTGAATCCCATCGAAGCCTTTAAAGTAAGCACGGAGAAAGTCCTGTTTCCAACTGTCGTTGGTACTGCAAACAGTATCTGGTACTTTAACGGTCTCGAGAAATGGATATTTCTCAAGAATCTCGGCTAGCCAGACGTTGTAATGCCTTGGATCAACGACAGGGTAGTCTTTGTAGAACAAAACTACTTTATCAGGTTCCATGTGTTTGATGATGCTTGTGACACTCAAGTAGTTCGTGAACTCAAAACTCTTGTTCGTACACCACATGTAATACACTGGATAGGATGGCTTAGAAATTGCGTCTTGCAACTGTTGGGTATCATGACCATTCATAGTCATCGTCGACCACATACCTCTTTTATTGCGTCGAATATCTAGAGATCGATATATCATCACTGTCGTCGTTAGAAATATCGCAGTCAGAAGAAGTAGCATCCCCATTTTCCCAGTGTACTTCATTCCGGCTTATTTGGCTGGCAACAGAAAAACAGATGGATTATTAGACACTGGTCCGATAACAAGGCTTCGAGTTTTATGTACAGTAAATGGTTAGGCCCACACTTTAAACAACGATGACAGAGTAAAGACCCAAGTGTTTGGCGTCAGACGAGAAACAAGCATCTCTAACTTTAAAAGCGATACTGGAAATGCGTACTACAATTACGCTTTGCTAAACCAGTTGTAGGCTACGCAGATGGCACACAAGCATATTATCTGCACTGGCTTACACTTGCCGCGACTGGAGCCGCCCGCTCCATATAACGGGCAATGGGGACGGGGTGAGCAGATTGGATTTTTCCAACCGGCCTTGTCCCCAACGACGAAAAGGCCAAATTCATCAGGTTGGGCACCATGCAGGCATTGCAGGCAACAGCTTGGCAATGCTAGACAGGGGGTCCGTAGCTCAGTGGAGAGAACGTTGGCCGATGCACTGAGAGTCATTATCGCGACCAGGGTTCAAGCCTCGCTCAGGGCAAAAATTTATTTGAATTTTCTGTTAGCTGCCAGTGGCGCTTTCTGTTGTGTTGTTTGCCTCGGGTCTGTTGAAAAATCTCGGGTCTGTTGAAAAATAAGTTAGCCCCTCCCACTCCTGGATTGGCCGATCAGGAGCGTTCCAACACTTAGGCCATTAGTGTTAAGTTACCGAACCTGTTGTAGCCGACCTGCGTGTCGTGCGAAGCTGGCCGTATTTCGTATAGCCTAACTTGTAGCCTACCTGTAATCGTTCTGTGGTGTGCCAGATTGAATTTGAATAAACGAATATTATTATTATTATTAAAAAAGGAGCGTTTCTGCATGAAATAAATAAAAGCAGTATAAAGTAAACAGCACAAGGCAGTCTTATCGAATTAAGTTGCCGGACTGTAAGCCTTTAATACAAGATCAACGTGAAGCATTGAAACTAAGTTAATAGATACAGAATTACAGATGAATTCAGCACGTGATGCGTTGTTGATGTATAAGATATAAAACTGGAAAATACACAATGCATAGGCCTATAGGGCCTACCAGGTTTGGCGTCAACATTGAACAGACTGTAAACAACGACCTAATATAACTAGGCGATAGACTTATGACGTAACAACAGTCAGTCGATGGATTTTTCTATAGAAAAAATAATAATAATATCTTTTAATTAAACGCCTGCAAGACGCACTGCGCTTTACATTTACAAGTTATGCAGTAATCTTAATTAAACTTAACTACTAACAGAACAGACAGCTTTGTAATTACACGGCGCTAATAGCAGCCTACAAAGTACAATGGGGCTCGAACTCGCTACCTCTCGCACTCTACGCCAGCGTGTTATCCATTGCGCTACCGGCCCCCCCTTATGATTTAAATTCTTTACCAGTAACGCAAGCTCGTTAGAACACGCTTTTTACACCGTTGTTTTCCTTTCAATGCCAAGACCTGGAATATATAGCCTATGCATTTTCTAATACTTACACGGAATTCTGAGCGTTTTTGAGTTGAAAAGGGTAACGCAGGCCTACATCTGCAGAAATTCAGAATATGATTTCATAATCTCAAACCGCAAACGATTATAGCATCATGCAACGTCAAAATGAGAGTTGCCTAGCAACAAAGTAAAGGCGCTCGTTTGTTTACATTTCAAACCATATTTTCTTTCCTTGAATCCAAGTCTCATCTCTCTCACTCCTGGGCATGACTTTAAACTGCAGCCGATTATGGGTTAACCTGAAAATCTAGGACCGCGTACCACAGCCATCAGGGATGCCTTCGGCAAGAAAAGTGTCGAACCAGAGAGAGTGAATCAGAGATGGAAAGAATACTGCGAGGAACTATACATCGAAGTAGACGAGCACGTAGAGATTGACATCCAAGAAAGGGAACCACAACCGCTGAAGGAAGAGATCAGGGTGCAGTAATGAAGTCGGTGTCACGAAAGGCACCAGGTCCGGAGACGTACGTGGCAGCTGAATTACTGAGGTTTGGAGGAAAGATGACAGTGACCAATCTACATGAGATATGTACGGAGGTGTGGAAGACCAGAGTATGGCCGGAAGAATGGACTCATCCAACATTCACCCCACTTCCCAAGAAGGGTGATCCGCTCCAGTGTGACAATTACAGAACCATCGCACTGGTCTCGCACGCAAGCAAAATTTTACTGCGCGTTATGCTAGACCGCATGCAAAATAAGCTCGAAATGGAGATTGCCCATCGGGCTTTAGACCAAGAAGAGGTAGGCTACAAGAGACCAGATTGTGAACCTCAGGATCATAATAGAGAAAGCAAGAGAAAGAAATCAACCACTCTACCTTTGTTTCATTGACTTTACTAAGGCCTTTGATAGGGTCCGACACGATCAGCTACGGCTGACCATGCTCGAAATGGTTTTTTTTCACCTCATCTAGTCCGGCTGCTAAGAAGTTTGTACAGCCAACAACAGGCAAATGTAAGAACAGACGACCACACTTCTGCATGGTTCAAGGTTAAAAAAGGTGTTCGACAGGGCTGCAACCTCTCCCCATGTCTGTTTAACATTTCAGCAGAACAAATTATGCGAAAGGCACTAATAGGTTTCGCCGGTGGATTCAGGATTGGCGGAAGAACCATCAATAACCTTAGATATGCTGACGATATCATCCTACTGGCCACAACACCAGAAGAACTACAAGAACTCGTGAAACAAGTCGCATGTGCTGCAGAAGAATATGGTATGTCAATCAACGTAACAAAGACGAAAGTTATGACGAATACTGAGGAGGTGCTCGAAACGGTGGTGGGCGCGGGAATACTAGAACAAGTGAATTCCTTTGTATATTTAGGAGTTGGATAGCAAAAGATGGGAATTGTGTGAATGAAGTTAAATCAAGGCTAGCCATGGGGATGACTGTCATGACCAAATTGACGAAGATTTGGAAGAACAGATCAATCAGTATCGACACCAAATTGCGGCTGATGAAGGCTTCGGTGTGGCCAGTAGCGACGTATGGATGCGAAGCATGGACTCTGAAGAAGGATGAAGAAAAGCGAATTCAAGCAGTTGAGAACAAGTGTATCAGAAAGCTGCTGAGAATTCCATGGACAAAAATGATGACCAACGAACAGTTGTATGTGTCAGCGGGAGCCAGAAGAGGACTATTGGCCCACACCAAAATTCGAAAACTTCGATATTTTGGTCATAGTATGAGACAGCAAAACGATAGCATCGAAAGCAGCATCAAGACGGGTTTTGTTGAGGGGAACCGAGGACGAGGAAGGCCGAGAATATCTTGAATCGACAACGTCCTGAACTGGACATGACTTGTAGGCTCTGACTTAATGAGCGCGACTAGGGACAGAAGACTCTGGGCATCTAAGGTCCATTCATGTAGCCAACCGTCGTGATGCGATGATGGCGGCATGACATGACATGGCATATAACTAGACAGAGCTTCGTATGTTGAGCTGCCAAGTGACGTTTAAACAGCGGTGGCTGATATTTTTGCAAGTTTAAATTTTTCAATTTGAACGTGGACGTAGATTCTTTATCAAAAAGCAACCACTGTGAGTCTGTGCCACACAAGATCGAGGTCTGGCGACATTGGCTTGGATACAGTGCTGCCGTTCAATTTGAAAACAATTATTTGAGACAAAACTGGTATGTCTAGAAGTCCACCATGCTTATCGGGCTTCCAATACACCGAAACTCTTTTACTCCAACTTTTATCTGACATTTAAGGGGTTATATTGACAGCTCACAGCTGACCTTACTCGCACTATTCGGCGTCAATGCCGCTTTTGATACTCACGTGGATTCTTTATTAAGCGTCTGCATATATACTACGGTTACTTGGACTAGTCGCTCCTTACGCTCAGCGGGAAGAGTAGAGCTCTCGGTCCCATTCGCTCGTAACTTCATCATGCAGAGTCGTGTTTTTTCTGTGGCCTGGCGATGTGAAAAGACCTCACTCTAGAGTGGCACCTGTTCCCTAGGTCGCTCTCCGACACATCCTAGAAGCAACTGAACACTGTTCTTTTTGCAATGCTGTAATCGGGAGCACCTTTGAGTAATTTCCTTGAAAAGGTGCAATGAATGCTTGAATGAGTGGAGGGAATGACGCAATAGTTGCATACGTCGGTGATTTCTTAAAAAGTATACCTCACAGAAAGCACCGTACTTCGATTTGTCCAGACCAACTTCAATGGATTCGTCATACAGTCGGCCTGATTCCTAAATCACCAAAGACTGCACCAACTGAACTTCTGCCCTTGACAGCGATGTGACTGTCACCATCACTTTAGAAAGTGGTGGTGACTGGACACCAACGTCACAATAGAAAGTTACGCCTATGCTTCTAGCACAGAGTTTCAGCCAAAGGGAGACTCTGTTTCGGGGGAGACATTATAATCGGAGGTAGACTTTACAATTATCGCGACACCGGTCTTGCATGGAGGATGGAATGATGAAACGAATTCTTGACTACGCAGGAGCTGGACTGATGAAAAAGATTCTAGACGAAGTATTAGTTGGATTGATGAAAAACAATAAAGCTTACAATGGGCGAATAACTTACGACGCTATACTAGGCCTACACGTTAACCTGGGACTTAGCCTATATCGAAGGGATATGAAACAGAAACCTCCAGTCAATCAGAGATCGTATTTTCCTATGCGTCACAGGCGATGTAGGACTTAAGTCATTCAGGTTAGACATCGCGATGGACGGTTAGGGGGCGTAATTGCAGAACACGGGACCGCTAGTTTTAGCGATTTTAGTATAGTATAGTATATTGTATCTAATGACGACACTAACCATAACACTAACCATAACCAACACCCACGACGCTTAACCTGACCATAACCAACCCTCACGACGCTTAACCTGACCATAACCGACCCTCACGACGCTTACCCTGACCCTAATCGCTAAACTAGCGGTCCCGTCTTCAGTAATTAGGCCTACGCCAATAATGGTTAGGATGAGGCTTAGTGTCGTCATTCGGTCCCCGATACTATAGTTTCGCCTACGACGATAAAACGACGCTAAAATACACGTTTACCTTCTCTTTATCAATAAATTAATAATTATTCATCTTTCGCTACGACAGTGGTCAAGAAAACAAACTGGAATGGCGGTAAAAGTCCTCAGCTGTTACAATAGACTTGTTCCGAACGCTACAATTTTCACACCTGCCCATGACGTCACCACAGTATATTATTATTTATTCAGTGACGTCACGGGATTGTGTGCAAATATGGCGGCCGAGAGTGAGCTGCGATTTTAGCATTGGATTTCCGATAGATTTCAAAAATTCGTATAAAATCGTCCGAACGTTCCGGACAATGGGAATATGTGCGTTTGAATACTTACGGTCTTAGATACCAGCTGGTAAGAAAATTGTAGCGTTCGAAACAAGTCTACAGATGAGGGATTTTACCCCACGTCTATTTAAGTGTTAATTATTTTTCCTCAATTCCGGCTTCTATTTACCAAGAATTCTTGTCGTCAATCCAACTTGTAGGACCTAGGCCTATATGCCATCAGCGCTAAATCCCGTGCAATGGCGAATAGGCCCAATTTATTCCGCTAAAACAACAGACTACCTAGAGTTTAATTATGAAAAGAGCGAATTATTTTAGTTTCTTGACCAATCGCACTGCGGCCGTCTTTTCCATGGTCTAGGCCTACAGTGTTCGCTTCGTGAAAAAGCCGAATCGACATCTCGCGCGCGGGTGTGCAATGGGTCGGGTCACGAAAGGTCGATTCTGGGCATAGTCTCATAGAGATAATAATAGTTTAATGAAACATTTAGGATATTTTTAGACCACTATCTGATTCTGTCAAAAATTGTAAGCCGCTAATCTTAATTAAGTTTTCGAAGTTTTCATGCAACTTCACAATTAATCAATAAACTTGCCAGAAAATGTCAGTTCATTGTGCAGTAAGTTGTAAGTTGTAGAAACTGCGAAAAAGGACTAAGACTGTGAAGAAAGCAGTTCTGTGCGTTGCACAATTTTAACTTTTTAGGCCTCCCTGCATTATGCGAACCGCCGTTAAGACTCTTTAATTTTCCTTCGGAAAGCAACTATCCAAATGGAAGAAGACGGTGGATCGATCTGCATGTAGGTTGAGTTGTAGGTAAATGTAGGCGGCAAAAAGTCGGGGACCGTCCCAGCCCGTTCGAAAGTTGGGGGGACGCGTCCCACGGACCCCGTAGAGTGGTTGCGTCTAAGTAGGCTATGGGACAACAATTTCCATAATGTCAGATTGCACAAATTTCAGTTTGCAGTCAGTTTAGTTACAATAGAATGGTTCATGCAGTTCTGTTATTCAAATTTATCAACAACAGAGAAAATTATTGACTCTCATTTTATAGATTTTTTTTATCTCAATGCAGAACCCCGGCTATCATAAAATAATCATCGCAATACGCTGCACTGAAAAACCAACATTGCAACCAGCCAAACTATTTTAGCATAAACCGTTTGAGCTCAGTGTTAGGCTCATGCTAAGCAGAGACGGCATAGTTAGCCTACTGTAAAGACAACAACATTTGCCATGCAAAAATCGTCTTGGATACCTTTCCGCGATGTTCCCGAACATACAGAAGTTAGCTGCTGGAGCTGATGCAGGGCTGCTTCGTAATGTAATGCAAAATTTGCAAATGTCAATCACGTCCTGAGGAGCCTTTTCCCACATCTAGCAAAAACCACCTATAACTTACGCCCTAAACTGCATCCTTTTGTTCTACCATTTAAAGATGATAGAAATTTTATTCCGAGAGTTCTCTCTGCCGCCAATTAATGACAGACATTGTTATGTTCACAATATTTTTTCCGTTGTTGATTTTTAATGTGCTTTGACGTGTAACTGGGTACGGTGCATCAGCTGGATTTCTCTGTTTTCCTAAATTAAACGAAGATTATTATCATCATCTTGAATATATTTTAGTAAGGCCCTCTTCTGGTGTAGATGAGCACGGCCACAGTTTTGAAGCAATCGACCCCAATCCTTCGCAGGGTGGTCGCGGTCGACCCTGGCTAGGTTTTAGAATTTAGGGGGGGACCGCGAATCCAAAAATCTCACCTTTCTCCAGTTTCAAACATTTTAAATTTCGAACCGCATTTCAGCCGCAAATCTGTTATCGAAGCCATTTTCCAGCGAACACAGCTTCTGAAGTCATCATTTCTTGACCTCGCGGTTCAATAGATACCGGTCATTAGCATCCTACCGCGTCGTGTCTATCAGTATTTAATATGCCATTTGTTTTCGCCAATCGATTTGCAGTACTTCTTAACCTCATTTTTCACCGATGGCCGATCTAATAGGACGCGATTTCGCAACATCCTACTGTGTCGCACGCAGGCAGTGAGGGATGGATGGAGGGAGAGAGGGAGGGCGGGCGGTGGCTAGGAGGAAGGGAAGGAGGGAGGGAGGGAGGGGAAGGGAGGGAGGTAGGGGAAAGGAGAAAGGGGGAGGGAGGGAGGGAGGGGAAGGGAGAGGTAGGGAGGTGGAAGGCAGGAAGGGAGGGTAGGAGTGGGAGGGAGGATGGGAACGGGGCGAATCTTTAAATTACCGGGCAACGCCTGGTACCCCAGCTAGTCTCCGATAAAGTTGGACTCTTCCGCACATGGCTCGTGGTCCTGCATATCCCACACTGCAGCAACTAGTTACATGACTAGTCACAAAACCTGGCCAGGGTCGACCCCGACCACCCTGCGAAGGATTGGGGTCGATTGCTTCAAAACTGTGGCCGTGTTCAGGAACAGTGTAGCACAGCTCAAACCAACCACAGTGTTTTATCATCTGCTACATTTTCTACCTGCTCCAATTGTTTCGGCTCAGGCAACCGGACTCTTTTCTTATCTTTGATGACGCTTTTTTCTATTGTTGTCGAACACTCCTAGAAACACGGGTGCGAATACCAGAGGGCCAATCCGACAATGCCCCAACCCATTACGGATTTACACACAACGTGACCCTCCCCCCAGTGGCAATTGAGGCTTTGCATTCATGCATTAGAAAAAGGGTCAGCAGGTAAATAAAAGGTCATCAGACTTAAAATAGCCGGAGTTGGCACGATTTTCTTACATTTTGGAAGAAAGACTTTAAGAAAGTCGTCAGAAAAATGTTCGGTCAAAGGTGCCTTCGGTGTGTCATTCATCCTCCCACTCATAAAGTTTCTGGATCTGTGAAGGCATATCGTTGGCCTTGATCTTCTTGCTTTGCTTCTCTGCGTTTTTCTGTACGCTTGCTCTGGTGGAGATGAAGTTGGTAAAGTTGTTTCCAGTCTCAAAGAACCCCATATGCTTTTTCGGACCAATAGCAACTTTGTTTCTGTTGCTTGCCGATCGTCATGCCATCGTGCTCTTTGATACATGGTATCGGCACTGCGAAGCTGATTCGCGTATTAGCAATTCTCTTGACAAGACCTTTGCAATTGCGGTTCCATCTGTTGCTCATTTCATAGGCCTCGACAAGACTTTCTGCAATAGGCCATTATCTACAACCAATTAATAAAATGAATGCTGCTCACAATTTATAAGCATTGTATTTATTTTGCGCAAATAAATCATATGACACGACATCGTAAGATGAGACGGTGGTCGGTGTGCACTGGCGTCCATCTTATGTCATATATACCGTGGCTCAGCCTACGGATGTAGGGCTTCGCTTGCTCTGGTGGAGATGACGGGTCTCGTGGAGGGAGTCCAAGGACGAGGCAGACCCAGGATTTCATGGCTGGACAACATCTCGCAATGGACTGGTCTCGTGGGCACACACCTGTTGAACGCGGCTCTTGACAGGAGACTTTTGGACAATTACACTCCATTCTTGTAGCCAAGGATATGTGCATGGGAAGAGGAGAAGAGGCAGACCCAGGAAGCGATGGATGGATGTGGCAGAAGAGGACTGCCTGAGGATGGGACTAACCGTGCATGGGAGAGGCGACGCGGAGAGCACAGGACAGGGACGACTAGAGGCTGTCCATAAAGTAGCGGCTGATGAGGGCGGAAGCTTTGCCAGGGCCATGAGTCAAGTAAGTCTTTTAGCCAACCGTCGCGAGGCGACGAAGGCGTTTTGACATGACATGACGGATGTGTAGAAGGAATAATTAGCAATTAAATGACGCTATTATAAACATAAACCATAAACATAAAGTGAAAGAGATGTTACACTCTTACCTTACAATGTGGAAAAATCGAAGAGCATGATAGAACATCAGGGATGCATGAAAAATTTCAAAACCAATATTGATAATCAAGGCAACAGAACCGCCAAAAAATAATAGTTGCCTTGCAGAGTTTAATATTCTCGTGACACGTACAATCGGATATACCTCGGGGGAAACATGATCACAGCGGCGTAAAATTACGGATTTGACATTTTCACTGTATGACGCAAATTGAAGAATACCTTTCGAGGGTATATAATGAAGGCTACCGATCTGACGCAAATTGAAGAATACCTTTCGAGGGTAGGCCACTGATCTGACGCAAATTAAAGAACACCTTTCGAGGGTAGGCCACCGATCTGACGCAAATTGAAGAATACCTTTCGAGGGTATACCGTATATATATATGAAGGCTACCGATCTGACGCAAATTGAAGAATACCTTTCGAGGGTAGGCCACTGATCTGACGCAAATTGAAGAATACCTTTCGAGGGTAGGCCACTGATCTGACGCAAACTGAAGAATAGCTTTCGAGGGTAGGCCACCGATCTGACGCAAATCGAAGAATAGCTTTCGAGGGTATACCGTATATATAAAAAAATTATGAAGGCTACCGATCTGACGCAAATTGAAGAATACCTTTCGAGGGTAGGCCACTGATTTGACGCAAATCGAATAATAGCTTTTGAGGGTATACCGTATATATATATATATATATATATATATATATATATATACTACACGATATTACCTAACTAAAAACTATAAAACTGGCTTGTCACAAATTTCTTCTAGCTTTTTTTTATATCACGCCGACTAATAGGCTAGATAAAAAAAAACACAATGCTAAACGTCGGTAGGCTAAATAATTATTATTTGCCATGGGCAGCAATACGGTCAATACCTATCCCATAGTAGGTTGCAGTAATCATGAAAGTGCTTGACAGATGTGATATCAAAAGCTCATGTGCGAGGAGAATGGATCACAGAGATCGGAGAAACCGTGACAATATAATCAGCATCAGCATTGTCAGCAGGCCACGTGACAACCTTTTGCGTACGCACAGAGCAGAACTGACGATTCCATATATTACGACGAACACAAATATTGAAGATGCATTACCACACGTACAGTTCTGCTTATCAGAAATTCAACAAATATATAATGATGGCAGAGAAAAATTTCAAACCATCACGAAGCATTTTTAGATTGAAAGAAGGTAATTATAACGACAAAGCACGGCATGAAGGCACATTGTGGTTGGCCCACCCTCGAAAGGTATTCTTCAATTTGCGTCAGATCGGTAGCCTTCATATATATATATATATATATATATATATATATATATATACTGTACGTGTGGTAATGCATCTTCAATATTTGTGTTCGTCGTAATATATGCGTACGCACAGAGCAGACGATTCCATAATTACCTTCTTTCAATCTAAAAATGCTATACTATATCACCTGCGCCAGATCTGCACAGTGCACCGCTCGCTGACATCCAAGGCTGCTTCTACCATGATGTGCAAAATGTATGTGCACTATCGCAATGCCATCTTTTCTCTCTCGCATTAGTTGCCTTAGTTCGTCATAAACTCTGCATGGACCTTATTACAGTTTGCGAGATTCTTAAGTATCCTATGATAAATATTATACCATAGAGAGTAGCCTTTCGAGGTTTTTGCCTGGTTAGTTGTGTTCTGTTTTACCTTCTGCTCTATATATAACCTTCGAGAGTACCATGATCTCGTCGTAAATCTCTTCGTTCTGCAACAAAAGATCTGAGTAGCATGAAAGCATAGCAAGAACTTGAAGTGGTTTAGAATCTAATAATTACGTGTAATTATTGTCTCCCGTCGCGCACTTCCACAATACAACAAGGAAACTCAGCAGTGGTCGGCCTCTGAGCAGACGTAGGCTAAACGTCGATCACTGAAACGCGGGAACCGACGCCTAAATAAATAAAACTATATTGAGAAAATTCAGCATAAAGATATTGCGGTGGCCAATAAGGATTGACTGGTTAATTGATGGATTGAATCTCAGAAAAAATTTGCAAGTCTAGATTTTGAATGGCTCAATCTATCACAGTTAGAAAAGTGAAAACCCAATACACCGGCAGTGTAAGAATTGTGGAAAAATAACTGGGGGGGGGGGTTGGACCATTATCCACTTGAAATTTGGGTGTGAAAAACAGATTTTACTATGGGGCTCTAAGAAAGACTGGGGGGTTGAAACTCCCCAACCCCCCCGGCAATTCTCACTCTGAATACACGGCACCTAAGGCTGTATCATCTCAGTCTTATGCTGAATTTTCCAAGGTTGAAAAGAGATTGAATTTCCACAATCGTAATCGTAATCGGAATCTCCGAATTTCTAAAGCGCCACTCGAAAGCCAAGCCCAGGGCACCAGTTTATTCACGAGCGCCGCATTGAGTAAAAAGGGTTGTCTGTAAGAATAGTCCATGGTCGTCCGGATCGAGTTGCCATATATAGGATCCGAAATGCTGAATTGAGAATTGTAATTGGCAGTGTCCATTGCACGGATGTCTAATGCAGAAGGCATATATCGATGGCACTCCAAAACCAATTCATGATCAGATCAATAGTCAAAAGAACTGTGTAAGACAGAAAGGCAGCCTATGATTGTCTGCGCAGGTAAGCGGCCATGCATGTGGTCGTTTAATCACCGACCTCTCTGTCATTTCGACGGACTATTTCATCGTAATGCAGAATTTGCAGTTATTTCAGACAAGTCGGCGTTTGCCAGCTTCTAGACTCGCGTACTGGACCTTTCGCTAAATTTCTCAAGGATTTTACGTTGGTTAGAATGTTTTTGTTGCAAGTCGCCTTGGCCACGTGACTGCATCAGCGACCATCCTTATGATGCACAGGCAGCACAGCCGAGTCGTACCATACGCCGTGCGTGTACACCCCTGCTAGCCGGTGTTTACATCTCGCCGGCGGACAGCTCACGCGGGTTGGTGGAGTGACCTCGACTGCTGTCACCTGCGGCGCTTACAACTTCAGACCGACAAGCGACGAATGACTTCTTCTACACGCATCCTTGCTTGAGCCTCGATGATAAGTCGGACGGGCGTCATCTACCATCTACCAGAGACTCTGATCAATCACGCCATCTACCAGCTGTCTACGGGAATCCGATGGTTTACCGACTGTCATTTCAGTGCTACGTGTTTGCGAGGGCTCGCAACTGGTGACTCTTTCAGCTTACTGTGTCTTGTTTTGCAACTTGTTGTTAAGCTATTTTTCGCTCGCTATGACTCTTAACATCATTTCGGCTAGTTAGTACAGAGAGCGCCTTTGAGTAGAAAAATTGAACAGGCGCTATATAGATTTTCAAAATGAATGAATGATTGTTAAGAAATTTAAAAGAAGTAGCCTATAGGCCTAGGTCGTAAGTTGAGAATGAAATGACACGAGTGACTGTGTAGATCGGATATAGACACAGGAAAGAAAGCTCTTAAAAATAGATCTAGTAACAGACGAAGTTCGTTCACCATGAACAGTTCTTGAACTTGGTTATGACGAGACAAAGACAATCAAGAAGACCTTAATAAATAATGATAATGTTTGGCAATAAGACTGATTTTAAGCATTGTTGCTGACCAGAGTTCAAAGTTTTAAAAACTATTTTTGGCTTCGTTTGGAAAATAATTTTTTCTGAACAGGAACTTAGGAAGCCAATGCAATTATTTATTCACAATGGTTATTTGTTCAAAATGCGACGTAGGCTAGCCTACTGGTCGCTGTTCTAGGGAACTTCTAGCCAAGGAGCTCTGAACTCTCAGGAGTTTCAGAATAATTTACTTGTACAAATAATTAGACCTACTGCTTGTGAAACATCTTTTACCTACTTAGCCTAAATGCGAAGAAATTGAAAACACGTTCAACGTTTATTTTGTCTACTCTAACTGAGAAGTTCAGAATAAACGGCCTAGCAAGAACGCTGTATAAAAACCTATTTAAACCTTCTGAATCAAGGAATTAAATGTTAAATATGCTAGGTTTAACATGTTTTGTCTACGGACATATAACGGCATCGGTGGTGTCAATTAGCAGCAAATTATATTTAAAAGACGCAATGATCCATGATGACATTGAATAGGCCCTAGATGGCTGCACTTGTGTCAATTCTTCTCAGATGACGACGGTCGAAGAAATGTCTTTTGAAAGCTGGTAACTATCACTTATAATTTATAATATATATATATTTATTTTTTTCTGTCGATCGTCAATATTCAATTCTAGCGCTGTCTGTTCATTTATGATTTTGCTCTTAATGAGTTTCGAAATAACGCGTCATGTTACTTTTGTTCAGTACGTATTTCCCTATCTCGGCCCACATGCCGGTCGCCTTCAACAACATTTTAGGATCCGTGAGCTCGTTAGGAGTCGGCCTTGTCCAGTGCATCACGTAGGTGTCATTCTTCCAGTCAAACGGAATTTTTGAGCTGAGGTGGTGAACCCTATGGTCACGATAGCCAGGCCACCAAGTCGGATGACACTGAAGCACGAAGCACGTAACCTGCAGATGAGGATCGACATGAATTAAATCCGGATGTCTCTCGAGAAGCTGATAGAACCGTCTACATCCGTTATATGTAAAATCACTCGTGACGTATTGTCTCATCGACTCCTGAAATACATGCCAGATCTTCGCATCTTTCTTTCCGATCATAACTCCGTTACTTATGACGTCTGGAAATGGAACAAACAACGAAGGCATTCCATCTAGGGATATGACCACATCGTAGGCAAAAAGCTGACGGTCGAACTTTTTCACAACAATTGCATCCATGTCAATGTATATTCCACCGTATCTTTTCATAATTTCCACTCGCAAGATATCACTCACGTGCACTATTTTGTCGACAGGTGTCCCGTATATCATTTTGATTAGACCATGCGGTCTAATCTGAACTTTGTTGTTCTTCTGCAATAGAGGCCAGTATTTACCTGTCGGAGCTTCACCATATATAAAAACTTTATCGACCTCAGCAACATATACTAAACTAAGTATAGTTAGATAGAAAAGAAAGTCCATTTCTCCGCCGCCAACCCACATAACATGGGCAATATTAGGAGCCATTTGACTATACGAAGGTACTGGACTTCGTATTTCGTCCACACCATAGAAGAGGTTCCTGACAGATCGACCGAAAGAAGTCTCTAATTCCCAGATGTCTTTTGGATATAAATATTTATCCAGTGCTATGCATAATGGCAAAGTCGTTTCATTACCAATGCGAGAAGCCGAAGAACAATTTGCGAAGAACTTTGTTCCGTTCACAATTAGATCTGAGATGTTGGTCTTCGTTGGCTGAGAAGTAAGCAGAGCGTGTTCTTCCCATTGAATCCCATCGAAGCCTGTAAAGTAAGCACGGAGAAAGTCCTGTTTCAATTTGTCGTTGGTACTGCAAACAGTATCTGGTACTTTAACGGTCTCGAGAAATGGATATTTCTCAAGAATCTCGGCTAGCCAGATGTTGTAAAGCATAGGATCAACGACAGGGTAGTCTTTGTAAAATAAAACTATTTTATCAGGTTCCATGTGTTTGATAACGCTTGTGACACTCAAGTAGTTCCTAAATTCGAAACTCTTTTTCGTACACCACATGTAGTACACTGGATAGGATGGCTTAGAAATTGCTTCTTGCAACTGTTGAATGCCATCATCCTCCATATTTATAGTGGACGACATATATCTGCTGATATTGAGTCGAATACTTTGATATCGATATAGGCCTATAATCACCAGTGTTAGAAATATCGATGCCAGAAAGAGTAGTTTCCATAGTTGTCCAGTATGCTTCATTCTGGTTTATCTGACAAGCAACAGAACACAGCAAATTAATTATTAGTTGATATTTCTATAACATCTCCTCGGCTGTTAATTATGCATAATTATGACTGCACTATAAACACGACGACCTATAGTCAAGACGCAAGTATCTGGCATCATACGAGAACCAAGCATACCTAAAACTTTACAAATTGCAATCGACACTCGACGTGCGTGCTACTAATAACCGCGGATGTCACACTGGCATGCACTGCACTTGACGCGATTCAGGCTGCCCATACGTTACAACGGGATTGACTATCGGGCCTTCATCTTCGCTGCATGGTCTCCCGTGAGTTCTGATCGAGGGGGAAGGATCGGCTCCATCCGGGGTGACCGGGATGCGGCGTGACTCATTGACTGATTCGCTAAAACCGATCTCGTATCTCTGCATCTACTATGTGCTATGTATTGCCCCTACTTCCTTTCCATAGCGCATTGTCTAAATCAAGATCGCATCCTTGGTGTAGCGGTGCTCATTAAGCTGCAGTATGGGCTCGCTCCAATAGATCTACTTGCCCCCCTGGAAAGTTGAAATCTATTTCTCTCACAACCCTTTTGTGGTTTATAAAAAAATTCTTCGCATTAGAGAATTTGAAAACTTTCTTTTAACTAAAACTCTTCAATTCTTAAAAAATTCTTTGCGCTAAAGAAACAATTCTTATTAGAAATTTTGGAAAGTGAAACTAAGATATTTACTTCAGGAAACCTCTATGAAAGATACCCATGCATTTTCTTAATTTCTTGCTTTTCATTTGTTTACTTCTTGTTACAACTTTTTTAACCTTTACCATCGTGTTTTGCCCCTCCTGCAAAAATTTGTGCGGTCGCCCATGCTTCTCTGTAGTTGGTCCACGAACCAGGAACGGGTTTTCTTTAGCTATACGACATTAGCACCGTCCAAAGTGTTCTCAGTTTCTCCAACTGTTGAACGGCTGAAGACTGCTTTCCCGCTTGGTTGGGGTCGGGTGTGCTTCTGAGAAAGAATCCTAAAGGCGCTATATTAAATTTGATTGATTGATTGATTGACTGACTGATTGATTGATTATCCTGCTTTTTATTAGGGCAACTATTAGATCATGAACGGCGCACGAATGTTCCTATAGCCTTCATTATCATTGTCAGCTCCAGCCTGTCCTTTCCAAGAGTTTTGATCGGTTTACCTATCTACAGCTTCTCCATTATTTTGAACAGTCACGGTTCTACCCCACACCACCACCGCAATCAATCTGGCTTCAGGGCTCATCATTCCACTGATCCTTTCCTCCACTCCATTTTCTCTATATTCAGCTGAAGATATATCTCAACTTATGCTGCTATGCCCTCTTCGATATGTCTCAGCATCCTTTGCCATTTTACTGCAACCCCTGAGACCCAACGTGGTACAGAGGTTGTCCTCTTATCTGGATCAGGTCTTATCCTACTGATCGCACTCAGGTGGTAATTTGCGGAGACTCAAAAACCACATGTTTCTTTGTCAAATTTGACGTTCCTCGTGGTTACGTCTTGCGTTGAAGTGGGTTCTCTCCTTTATCTCTGTAAGCTAATTTCGTATAACCTTGAATGGTCAGCTAATTGCTGAGCGTACAGGCAGGCCAGCCAGGCGGCTGAATGGCGGGAAAGTTTGCAGCGGCGCGGCGTACGCCTGAGAGCAAGAGAGAGAGGGACAGAGCGGCTGAAGGAAGGATGTACGCTTAGAGTGAGATAGGCCTGGGTAGGAGTGTCAGTCGTGTGTAGAAAGAGTCCAAAATGTGAGCCTATTCTATCACTTAACCTTACTTCGGTAGCTAATGGCTAGTTATAAGTAGGCCTATCTACAGTTCTTTAACTTGTTTACACAACAGCGAGTTTCTTCGTATTTCTGTTCTTTAAAAATCCATCAATCAATCGCAAGGAAACATAAATGACATGACAATCACTTTATCAGAACAACTCAACGTTAAGACAACTTCGCCATCTTATTAAACTCTCTCTCACTACACTCTTTCTACGCACGACTGACACTCCTACCCAGGCCTATCTCACTCTAAGCGTACATCCTTCCTTCAGCCGCTCTGTCCCTCTCTCTCTTGCTCTCATGCGTACGCCGCTGCAAACTTTCCCGCCATTCAGCCGCCTGGCTGGCCTGCCTGTACGCTCAACAATTAGCTGACCATTCAAGGTTATACGAAATTAGCTTACAATCTCTTTATCTCTTTCGCACATGATCGCTTCTTTTCGGTCGTCTACGGTCCAAATAGAGCTCACTGGGTCTCTGCCCATTTTCGTTTGCCCCAGGGATCTGTTCTTGGCCCCCTCATCTATATCATTTACATTTGTGCTGATATGTCCAAGTACATCTGCACTATCTGGCATCTGATGCTGCTCACACATGTAGTCCGGGTAAAGAGCCAAGTGTTGGATATCCTTGGGTCTTCGATGTCGTCGAACCGCTTGCGGCTCAACCCATCCAATATTCAATTCATCTGGCTGAACGCGCATCAACAGCTATAGCTAAGATTGATCTTTAGCCGCCTCTACCTCTGAGTTCACGCAGTTTACTTTTTCTACCTCTGTTTGCAAACTTGGCGTTATCCTATAGATCAGCAGGAGCTTACGTTGCACAGTAGGCTACATTCACCAGCTCTGCCGTAACTGCCACTATCAGTTGGGCAAGCTCAGAGTTGTCTCTCGGTTATATACCCCCTAATGCTACCACTACTCTTATCTATTCCTTTGTTGTCACCCGCCTTGAATACTGCTGCTCTCTCTCTACGCTGGTCTATACCGTCTGTGATGTTGGGGTGCTTGGAGCGCACGGCCTCACGCCTTGTTGGCCTTATACCAAAATTTGATCATGTCACCGATCATATGCGCGGGATGTCCTTCATTGGCTCCCTATCCCGCAGCACATTATATACCGGGTCTCTGTTTTGGTGAGGTAATACCTCTTAAGCGCTTCTCCTGTATATTTGCAGAAGCTATGTCACTCTACTTCGGTTGTACAGGGGCGCTGTGTTCTGCGTTCCAGCACTCGGTAATCTGCTCATTCTCCAAGGACGAGCTACTCATGGACAGCACCGTGCTTTCTCTGCTATTGGCCCCTTGATATGGAATGGGCTCCCACTGTCTACACGCCTAGTTTATGCTCGAATGCGTTTTTATCGCAGCCTTACAAATTAGAATAGTGCTTTTCAGATTAGGCTGGATCCGAAGCGCTCCTGAGTGGTAACCTCGAAGGGGCGCTATATAAATCTCTACAACGAATGAATAATGGATGAATCCTACTGACATTCCAGTCATATTCTATAAAGACCTGGCAACTGGTTACTCTCGCCCACTAAACTGACGATGTTCATGCACTATCTTTTCCTCTTTCTTTACCGCTGTCTCCTCCTCTGACTTTACCTCTGTCTGCTCCTCTGTCTTTACCGATGTCTCTTCCTCTGTATTTGCCTCAATTGCACATGCCTTCATCTGCTCCAGAATCGATATGTGATTATGCGAGGACTTTTATCAGTTATGGGAATGGTTAGACTGTCTGTTTTAGCTAACACTTTTTCATACTCAAACGAAATTACGAACCTGGTCTACGTCACTGAAAAGAAAATAGTCTTCTGATGCAGTACTAATTCAGATGGTTCGCAACTGGTTCGTCACTCAGCCAGTCATCTTCTCTTATGCATACTCGAGTCGGCTAAATCAATGTGACGAGAATGAGAAACTTAAGGCGCTTATTGGCCCTAGGAGTGTCGCATCGGTCCTTGCTGTCAGTCGGAGCTGACGGCAATCACTCTGGACAGCTAGGTGCATCTCGAACCCCCTCCCCCCATCGTCTATTCTCTCCTAGCTGCCTCCCTTAACTGCTTAGGTGGCATTTGAATGGAATACGTAATGCCAATCACTCTACTTGTTTACCTACGCATTGCAACGTTACACACATACCACCTCAGCAGGCGTAGGCCTACATGTTGCTAGCCCATAGATGACTACATGGGCGGAGTTTATCAAGGGCTAGCGGCTAAGCCCCCGAAGAAGACCCAGATTCAGTTTTTACCGTGTAACTCCGATGTCCTTAACCGGTGTGTCACGACGCACTCGGGCATATAGTTTGTCGCGTAAACATGGGGTGTCGTTGGCGTGTCGCGAAGAATTGATATAGGCCTACGGTATATCGCGAGTTCGCGCAGCAATGCAAGAACGACGGATGTTGGCCTATAGGCCTACATATATAATTATTTAGGCCTATAGGCCAACATCCATCGTTCATGCATTAGGCTTACACAAGTGACTAGTTTATACTGTATAGCAGTTTAGTGGGAGTAGGCTGTGAGAATTCGTAGCGCTCTATTTATATAATTTTTATTCCCTTTCATAAATTTATATAATTTTTATTTCCTTTCATCACAATCTGAAGCGACCACAATGTATAATTTTTTCTGTTTAGTCCCATCATGACATAGGCTACAGCCAGTGATGAGGAAAATACTTTTAAAAAGTATTTCAAGTAAAAGTATAAATACTTGATCACAGCAGTATTTAAAATACAAGTAGGCCTACAAAATACTTAGATTGTATTTTAAAGTACTATTTTAAATACTAGTATTTTGAATACATCCCATCACAGGCTACAGCATAACACGCTACCGAACGCGTGGATTAACCTAATTATTATAACATTCGAAAAAGAATTGGGACAAAATTTAGCCTAATTATCACAAATAAAAGGAAATTTTGCGAAGTTCCAGCCTACAACAATTGATAACGCGGAGCCATCGGATATACCATCTCTGCCTGTTTTCGAACTCACAGCGGAAGAAGCCACTGTTTAGAGCTGCGAATAGCGTCGCACGAATATTGTACTCCACTTAAGCAATATTAATATTTGCGGTGCTGTCTGCTTGATTTTATCGATAACTATCTGGGGTACCCGGCATTGCCCGGGAAATTTAGGATTCCACTCGCTGCCGGCCACAACCCCACCCCACCACACCTCACGCCCCCCACCCACCCACCCCACAACACCCCCACCACACTCCGACCTCCGTCGGTACGCCACCCGTGAAATTTCCCCTCCCACCCCCAGCTTCTACCCCAGACCCCTAACCCACCCCACCCCATCGTACTCCGATCTCCACCGGTACGCCACCCGTGAAATTTGGGTTTTCGGGAAAATTTACCCCACACCCCACCCTACCCCACCACACTCCGACCTCCACCGGTACGCCACCCGTGAAATTTGGGTTTTCGGGAGAATTTACCCCACGCCCCACCCTACCCCACCACACTTCGACCTCCACCGGTACGCCACCCGTGACATTTGGGTTTTCGGAAGATTCACCCCACCCCATACACCCCACCCCACCCCACCCCACCACACTCCGACCTTCACCGGTACGCAATTCCCCCACTCCCAACTCACACCCCACCACACCACACTCCGACCTCCACCGGTATGCCACCAGTGAAATTTGGGTTTTCGGGAAAATGTCCCCTCCAATCCCCACCCCCGCCCCACCCCATCTCCCACCCCACCCACACTCCGACCTTCACTGGTACGCCTCCCGTGAAATTTAGGTTTTAGCGAATATATACAAGTAGAGTGCTACGAATTCTCATAGCCTATTCTCGCTAAACTGCTACAGTAAACAATTAAGTCACTGTGTAAGCCTAATGCAAGAACGACGGATGTTGGCCTATAGGTTTATATATATATATATATATATATATATATATATATATATATATGCGAACTCGCGATATAGGCCTATATAAATTCTGTCGATATACACCAACGACACCCATGTCTACGGGACCAACTATATATATATGTCCGAGTGTGTCGTGGCACACCGGTTAAGAACCTCTGAGTTACAGAACGGACTATAGCGCAAACCTCAGGAGCAGGATCACCTGGTTTTCAAACCTTTCCTCAAGACTTTTCTTTTTAACCGTGGCTAGGCTAAGAGCGCCTCTGAGTAGTGAGTAGCCTGCTTGAAGGGTCGCTATACAATGTAAATTTCTGGAATGTAGGCCCGGCCTTATGGCCTGCGGGGCCCAAGGCAGAAGCGGGTCCTCAAGCATAAATTTACGCAGTTGACGTCGTCAATATTTCACTGGTAGGGAAAGTCACCTAAGATGGGACACTTAACGTTGCTCCTACAATTTCTTTAGAGCCAGTGCCTAAAGTGTGGAAAAATAAGTGGTTGGACGCCCCTTACCCAAGCTACCTCTCCAAAAGAAGTGCCTGGACGCCACTTACCTTTCCAGTCTGCAGTGCTCGCCAATAAGTGTCTGGACGGCGTTCAGATTTTAAAACAAGTGCATGGACGCCGTCCATGATCGTCCAAGCACACTTTAAGCTCTGTTTAGAGCTAAGAGTAATAAATTATGTTAAAATAAACCATGTTCATAAAATGTACACATAAATTATTTGACTTTCAAATGATGCATGTAAAAGTTTAACAATTTTCTAAGAATGCGATATTATTGCCATTAAAAATAATCACACATATGCCACACCTTAATCTTAAGCAACTATACCCATAAGATAGGACTGTGAAAATTCATTAATGTGAAATAACATAAGCGGACATGAAAATTTTCAATTTTATATAATATTTCAGTAAGTCTGTGTGTTTGTTTGTTTGTTAGATGAGCACGGCCACAGTTTTGAAGCAATCGACGCCAATACTTCGCAGGGGTCGGGGCTGGATCCGGAGCAGGTTATATATGGGGTTCGCGAATCTCTGCCGCTATGGGGGCCGAGTGGGGGGAACCATTCATGTTTGCTACTTTTTCAACCGTTGCCATGAATTCACCTGAAACGTTATATACAGCCAGACAGATTTTTACACGGGCCACCACGCCTCCACCAACACACACCTCAGCCCGCAGGCGTTGGGTGGGGCAGGGGTGACGGTCTGGGGTAGCAGAGCTACGGCTACATAGTTATCCTATATAGCTATCGTATTTTTTATTCCCTTTCATCACAATATGAAGCGACCACAATGGGTTTTTTCTGTTTAAGCCTTTAATCATGACGTGGGCTACCGGTACAGTATAACACGCTACCGAGGCTACAACTGATGCATGACGCGGAGCCGTCGGATATGCCCTCTCAGCCTGTTTGCGCATTCAGAGCGTAGCATTCATTAAGAAGGTAGACATAGTTCAGAGCCGGTGCATGGTCCCAATGTCCCACGATTCCTGTAGGCCTATACCGCTTCTTCCAGTTTTCCAATAATTGGACACTTTGAAGGGCAGCGTTTTAGTTTCGGCAGTGTTTATCCCATGTTTTCTTGCTTTGCCTATAGGACTATTAGTGCAGCTTGGACTATCAAATCAAATCAAATCAAATCATTTATTGTTCCCACAATAAAACATAACATACAGAGTAATATACTATAACATAACATACTTTGAGTAATGATTGATGATAACTGTCATGCTCTATTGTTTTACCTATAACAATTATATATAGCTATCCTATTCTTTCATTCGCAAGTCTCGTAAGGTCCAATGGATAAGGCCTCAAGCTTAGAATGCGCATGGACCTCCGGTTAGAGTGCTACGCAACTTTGCCTGTAGCACTTAAAAAACCTGTGGTGATGAGGATCTTACCATGATCCAAATAAACCTCAAGAAGCAAAATTCCCATCGACTGTTAGGGTATACACAGAGCCATATTAAAGCAACATACTATCGTAGATATAGATAAGTGTGATTGAGAATTTTATAATCATTAGAAACTAAAAAGCAATCAGTGTCAGCATTTTAATTTATTAAATTTCTTATCAATTTAAAATAAGTAAGCATAAGCTAGTCTAACTTTAGTATAATTAATAGGCCTATAACGATTGCAAATTTGATTGTATGTTTAGGTGTGTCGTGCGCGGAAAGAGGTTAGGAGTATGGAATGTAGAAAACATGTTATTTCTTGGTTTAAAGCAGTCAGACAACAAAGCCACTGGATTAAATTTTTGACAACTAGGCATTAGTAGGTTATACATGTAGGCCTATATTCTTCATTCGTCCACAGAGTCCGTCGTTTAACAATAACCGACCGACTTGATCAGTTGATGAGTGAGGAACTGACTAAAGCGACTGCCGTTAGCTTACCAACTGACTAAGCTGCTTAGAATAATCGACTAACTTACCGACTTGCTCTCGACTTTTTGAGTGATAATTTGGTAGCCTATGTCTATATAGTATAGCCACCTAAACTTCAATATTCTCTGTAAGATTTGCTGATTCGTGCGCAAAATCGAAGACTCGCGTGCCAAACTTCGCAGTTGCCATTCTGTAAATGCAAAATGTGGGACAGGAGACTACGTGTTGTCGGTGTGCGTGTGTGTTGCGCGCGTGTGTTGGTGATCGGCCCTGGTGTTCGTGTGCTGTGCGTCATATTCGTGTTCTACAAACATGGGCGGAGTTTATCAGGATCTATAGGGACTATAGTGCAATGTCCTGCGTAATTTGTTTCCGCCTGCATGTAATAAAGCGTCGCTGCGGTCTGCGCCCAAGATCTCATAACTTTGAACTGCCAACTAAAGATGATAAGAACTTCATACCTAGAGTACTTTACATTAGCTTAAAACAAATGATAAAAATAAACGAATAGTTTAAAATTAAGAAATAAAATCAACTCTTGAACAATGTACAAACTTTTTAAACTATTTTTCTGTTCATCTTGTAACCGTGTTGCGACTTGTCAACCTGATTTTTGATTAAACGAATATATAATATATAAGTCCCCTCTCATAAACTCACAGACTGTGATAAGGCATACGCCTATAGTTTAAACCACGGGTAACCGCGTACAATTTACTATTGAGTCTGTTAGTCAGTTTGTTAGCAGGAGATAGCATATGACTGCAGCAGACAATTGACGTCATGCTGCGGGCGAATCAAATATCTTTGAGTTTTTGAATCTAAATTTCAGACTTTAAGTAGGCCTAATCATTGATCGGATTACCGCAGTAAAATGTCTATCGACCCACCGCAAAAGCGTTTACGACAAAGTGTAGGCCTGTTGTCGTTAGGCCTATCACTGCGAAAACTGTGAATTCGTAAAAGGGTAGGTCTTGGTCCTATTCTTTGCATACCTGATGGAAGCGTATCCCAAAGACGGTTCTGCATATCCCTAAGGTCATATCAGGACTCCCGGAACCCTTGTCTCTCCTGAATCAGGAGAGACAAGGGTTCCGGGAGTAAAATGTGTGAGGTGGTGTTTGAATGCGACGCTCCGTCCTTAGTCAGGATCCGAGACGAAGACTCACGAGGTCATGCAGTTCAACTTCCGTTCGAAAATATGTTATAGGCCTAGGCCTAAGAATGAGCAAAAGAAGCAGACATGTTAAAAACTGATATCATATAGGTCTAGCATAGCAAGGGACCTGTTAATTTAGATGGTCAACTTCTTTACGATTTATGATCTGTGTTAGATTCATCAAACTAAATCCTCTCTCAAAATCAGAACTGGAAGCCTGGAAGGTTGTGGTCCCTAAAAATGTTCAACAGCTGAATGTACGTGCTCCTGTTGCATATAACCAACCATGTCTTCAAAATTCTTCAATGCATCTAACGCCAACTATCCTCTGATAATATTTAAAATGCACATTAGTCCGCAAAGTCCACATGCATGCATAGGTCTAATTAGACAATCCTAAATGTAGGCCTAACTAGCCGAGTTCTGGCAAACTGATGTTTTTGAATAAATAAAAACTGATTGATTGATCATTGATAAACTGAGCATTAAAATCCCTCTTAAAAACTGTTTCTGGCATGCTTAGAATTTGCGCGATAGCCTAACTTACCTTAAGTCTTCACGTTTGTCAGATCAAAAAGGAAAATTCTTAAAAATTTCCGAAACAGTTAAATAGGATTTATCAAAAACAGACCATTAAACAGACCATTAAATTTTGGCCATAGGCCTACACCGAGTTTATACTCAGGAAATCCATTGCATGCTAATACGGTCACGAGCCCGTTCTATAAAACGGGCCACGCTGTTGACACCATGTCAACAGCGGTTGTAGGACATTATCTCCCCGGACATCCCCCCCACAGACATGATCTTCGTTTTTGCGTATAGGACGTAATTTATTCCCCGGACCTATTCCCTCTCTGTGTAAATGGTCTATTTCTGCATATTATTAGGCCTAATAATGCTTAATAATTATTATCCTATTTTTTACTTTATAAGTTAACTTCCTGAATACAAAACTCTTTGTCGTACACCACATGTAAAACACAGGATGTGGTGGTTTAGAAGTTGCGACCTGCAACTGTTGAATGCCATCCTCCTCCATATTATAATAGTCGACATGAACCCGATATTGAGTCAAATACTTTGTTATTTATATACTATTATTGTCGTTAGAAATATCGATCTATGGTTTTCTCCTAAACCCATCAACAGGTTTCTCCCCTTTTCCGCTCCCTCCCCGTCCTTTTCCCTTGAATAAATTAAATATAGAGAAGATATTAAAGATTTGAAAGAATTTTGTCCGGTCATTAGGCAGGTAGTCAGTAGTAAAAGCAGGTCAAATTGCCGTGATCTATGATGGCACCGCCACTTCGCCCTATATACTCATACTGTCAACAGTTTTGTTACAGAAAGGGTGCAAGAATTCACACTTGGCTGACTTTGGAGATACCCTAGCGATGAAAGTTTTTTATAGGTCACCAAAGCAGGTAAAGTTTAATATAGAAGCAGCCAATGTACCGTAATAAGCTTTTTCAGTGACAACGGTTTAACCTAAAGGAACCTGTTCCTCATCTATTAACCTATTACAAATGATCATTCGAAAATAATTCTTTCCAATTCATCATCCTAGACTACATTATTCACTCTTAGATTTAGGCAGCCTATAATAAAATTATGGTATAAAGCAGAAGAAGAATAGAACAGTGGAAAGCAAGTCACAGACTCACAATTATAGGCCTATTATGATAATGCAATATATTTTAATGAGAGGACACAATTAACGCGCGCTTTCCGCAAAAACTGTGACATAATGAAATCTTCGGCTAATATACCATGGTTAGTTCGCGTGAATAAAATTCGAAAGCATGTAGCAACTGGCGAAATCATTTTATGTGGACTTGTGATGGATGAAGATGAAGATTTCGAGACGACATGATGCCATTGCAAACAAATCGAATATAGACCAGGGTTTCTTTTGTAGGCTACCATTTCCCGTCTTCTGTTGTAAATTATTCCCAATCGGTTATTATAATTATATCATAGCTGTTGTGAGCTTATTCCAACACGCAATTCCAGTCTCTTCAAATGTTCAGCGATGCCTAAGCCTATCCTAAATTAGCTTTACTGGCAGGACCCATTTTCATCAATCCAACTTCTATTTTAGCAAGAATTATTTTCATCAACTTCTATAGTTGAACACGATTTCTTTCCAGCAGCCTAGACTCTATTTAAACAACTATTTTCATCAACCCGACTTCGGTAGCCTATTATGTTGTCCTACCACAAGACTGCTAGAATGTTTTCTCATACAAGAATAAGCTTATAGGCCTATTTGGGGCATAAATTGATTCTTCGTTGTTTAGGCCTACTTGTACGAGCGCCTATATATATATATATATATATATATATATATATATATATATATTGCTGCATACTATCCTGGTTACAAAAATGTCTTACAATGAATCATTCTAATATTCTTAAACCAAAGGGTCTAAAACTCTAAATGATGTATAGGCCTATAGCCTACTTTAACACTGAGCAGGAAATTCTGGAATATTATTAAAAGACCTGTCGATATTGTTTAAAAAGTAACAAGTTAATGGTAAACGAATGTTGATTCATTGAATAGCCTACGATATGATGTTTTGTGCGTCGCTTTGTCGTAATTCTGTAAAGTTGTGACCCAGGGGTCCCAAAGTTTTACTGAACAGAGCCTGCACCGTTGCTAATTCGGGCCTGGCACGACCCTACGTTGGAATTCTTGCAATTAAACCATTCACCCTAACCGTCTGAAAATTCTGGAATATTATTAAAAGACCTGTTGATATTGTTTAAAAAGTAACAAGTTAATGGTAAACGAATGTTGATTCATTGAATAGCCTACGATATGATGTTTTGTGCGTCGCTTTGTCGTAATTCTGTAAAGTTGTGACCCAGGGGTCCCAAAGTTTTACTGAACAGAGCCTGCACCGTTGCTAATTCGGGCCTGGCACGACCCTACGTTGGAATTCTTGCAATTAAACCATTCACCCTAACCGTCTGAATGTCATTGCACCACCATTTGGATAGGACAGACGAGGCCTTTCAATGGTAAGCTGGTTCACGCAAATAGGCTTTCTTGTCGCTGAATAAATTTCGATTACCGGTAGCTTATACAATATACATGTATATGACTATGCATGCATTACGTATACACGCAAACACTCACATTATATATATATATATATATATATATATATATATATATATGGCTCCTTACCACTTGTGAAATTTGCTGGTCCAGTGCGTCACGAAGTGCTGCAACTACATGTACATGCACGTGCGAACTGACGCTGTTCCATATAAGAGGCAGCTTACGCCGAAATACGAGCATGGGCGGAGACCTAGGGGGGACAAGGGGGACGGTTCCCCCCAATCCCCAATGAAAGTGTTGGGGGGACGGCCCATGCATTTGTCCCCCCCCAATGTTTGAGCGTGAAGACTTTTTTGGCGGCGAAAATAGAAAATTTCGTCAAGATTTTGGCCGGATGACTAAAAAAAAAAAGTCGTCAACTTTTTTGGCGGCGAAAATAACTTTTTTTCCGAGATTTCGCGCCAGTCGTCAGAAATTGTTCTGAAAATCTCGCGTCTTTCCGTCCCCCCCCAATTCTCGGCCCAGGTCTCCGCCTATGAATCCGAGTGCGTTGCAGACAACGACCGGTAGCCTTATATTATGATAAACGACGTGTCGCCGTCCACAGCTACCCAACCATGCATACTAATAATTATACGTGTAAAGCCATAAAAAACCGGTTAAACCAACATGATGAACAACTATTGAATCCACTATCGCCTGCGTCATGCTATTTGGCCAAGGCTATGTATTCATAGGCACAACCATGGGCGGAGACCTAGGGGGCAGAGGGACGGTCCCCCCACCCCAATGGAGGTGTTGGGAAGACGGCCCATGCATTTGTTCCCCCCCCCCCGTCGTTGAGCGTCACGACTAAAAAAAGGTCGTCAGAAATTTTGGCCGGCAAAAGATGGAAATTTTTCGGCGACACTCAGCCATTCGTCCGTCAAAAAATCTCACGTTTTTCCGTCCCCCCCCCCAAGTCTCCGCCCAGGTCTCCGCCCATAAGCGCAGCCACCCTACAGGATCCACGAGACGCGTCCCTCACATCTTTTGAGAGGCTTGGAACAGTCCCTCCCAACTTTTGTCACCAAATGCTGCCAATAGCCGTTTCAATATACAGCGTGTCTAAAAAAAACTGTGCAAAATTGCTTTTGTCAGAACTTCGTCAAATTTCCACCAATCTTAATAACTTTTGGTAGGTAGACGGCAAAATGGCTGAAATTTTATATTATATATAAATTTTCCACCTCACCTGACTCATTTCACCGCACTACCTTGGTTAACACAGATTACCAATTTTTCATATAACGGCGTCTCGAAGCTTGGCTGCACTGAAATCCATTGCATCGAGCTGGGTGCCGAAGTGAATGGGGCATAGGCCTACTATCGCGACAACCTTCATGCTCAGAAGATACCGTCAGACATACGCCGGATATCCCAGGGCGAGTTTATTATCTTTCACAGGATGGCGCCCCTGCGCATCAAGCGCGCGACACCGTCTCTTTCCTGGAGCGAGAGACGCCCGACTTCATCCCTCCAACACTGTGGCCACCGAATTCACTGGATCTTGACACAGTCGACTATAGCATATTGAGTGTGCTGCAGGAGAAGGTTTACCGGTCCAGAATAACCAGTGTCGACGAACTCAAAACGCTCCTGCTTGACGAGTGGGCGAGCTTTGACCAGTTGATCGTTGATGCTGCTATCGGCTAGTTGCGTCGCCGTCTAAGCGCTTGTGTCCTTGTATGCGGGCCCATTTAGTGCACCAACTCTAACACTTTTAAGCAGATCTGTCATAGCAATTAAAAAACTCTGCTAAGTGAACCACATTTTACTTTACTGCGTGCTAATTCAGTTGTCAGAAAGTTTGTTGCAGGTAATAAAATTTAAGCGTTATATGAAAAATTGGTAATCTGTGTTTAACAAGGTAGTGCGGTGAAATGAGTCAGGTGTGGTGGAAAATTTATATATAAAATTTCAGCCATTTTGCCGTCTACCTACCAAAAGTTATTAAGATTGGTGGAAATTTGACGAAGTTCTGACAAAAACAATTTTGCACAGTTTTTTAGACACGGTGTAGATTGGCATAAGCCTATTAAGAACGTAGCTTCTCAGCATTGAGGAATTCAAGGCTGAGCCAAGAGCGCCTTTGAGCCTGCATGTACAATTGTACATCTTATAATTTTGGTGCCATTTTACCATTACTAAGATAGATGGGTTTCTATAATAATTAATTAATAAGCGGGACTTCTGTCCCTTTTTCCGTTAGATGGAAATGAACAATCGATCATGATTCTCTTTCTTTGGTTCCTTCCACTGTGTCTTAATTTATGTGTACATTAAAATCAATGAATATTTGTTGCATGACGTCTGTCCCTTTATGCCACGGTAAGCTTTGCATCCCTAGAAGTTGTACAATTTTTTTTAAATTTGTGAGCAAAATTAATGTCAATTCCTATTGCTTATTGAGCGATTGATGGACTGATTTAGATTCAGACTTTCACAGATCGAGGTGGTTTAGGTACTTCTATTTCGATTTCATCGTTGGAAATTTTCAGGTAAACTAGAACTCAAATTGCACTCGATTTGGCATCAAATGCTCAAAATTGCGTCGGTTTCTGGGGCTCCGCTCTAGACCCTGATAGGGGTGATGGGGGAGCTTACGACGCTCTCTCATACCCCCTAATGTTAGGGGCTTCTTGCCTTCGGCAATCGCGGCTTCGCACGTTTCGCTCTCGCTATTATTACTCCCACTCGGAATTTTCATTAGGTCCCCCAACTTTTAGGACGTGATTGCGCCTATGGCTATATATATATATCAAGCAATAAATCAACAGTATAGGCAACGCTCTCATTCATGGCCGTAGCCAGGATTTGCTTTCGGGGGGTGTTTCCCGCCCGAAGAACTGATGACCTTTTTTTAGTCATCCGGCCGAAATCGTCAGAAAATATCACCAATTTCCCTTCCTGAATAACTCATGACCTTTTTTTAGTCATCCGGCGAAATCGCCAGAAAATGTCACCAATTAATTTCATTTTTTTACATTTTCCATTTCGGGGGTGTTTTCATGGTTTTATTTCATGATTTTTACATCATGTGCTCGTAAATGCATTCTATTATTTATTCTATTTTCCATTTCGGGGGGTGTTCAAACACCCAAAACACCCCCTAGCTACGGCCTTGCTGTCATTCAAACGTCAAACTAGACGCAATGCAATTAATTATTAAACTTATAGGCCAAATGGTCGCCTTTATTCGCCACGAAAGTATTAAACATGAACGAAAAGCGCCTAAACTCGGAGTTGAATCGTGAACAGTGTGGGAGGCATAGGCGGAGACTTGGTCCGAACTTGGGGGGAACTACGGTCGAGCGGCCGAAAGACGATCGCCGAAGCGGAAAGCGCCGGGCAGGGGAGGGGTTTGGGCAGGGGATGTGACCATAGGCGTAGGAGGCGCAGGTCCAGGGGCAAGTGCCCCCCAAATTTCGGGCAAATGCAATGGTAGCATTTAGGCTGTCATTTTAACGAACTTTATTATCATTTTAGCGCTAATTAGTCCTGGTCTAGGACTTCAAAGTGTCCCCTCCATGTCGAAAATTTGTTAGGCCTAATATGCATACTGCAATTGTAACATTTTAGGCTGTCATTTTAACGAAATTGCTGATAATGTCACTGCTAACAGTCCAGGTTTAAGTTTCTTTGCTGATAGATGGCTTAAGACTTCAATAAATGTCCTCCCACTTTGTTGAAAGTTTTTGAATTTTCATATTATAATTGTAGGAATTTAAGCTATCATCTTGATATAATTGCTTAGTTTTTTTTCTTTCTAACATCATGCAGAAGCTGATCGGAAGAAAGCTGAGGCTTTTTGGGCACATCTGCAGAATGAAGGACGATAGGAAAATAAAAACGCTGATGTTCGGCAGGATGGAGGGGACAAATCGAAGAGGGAGACCGCATAGGGAGTGGCTGGACGACATCACCAGGTGGGGGAGAGCATCACTCCAAGAGCTGAGTCACGCGGCGATGGACAGAGGTCGATGGAGGAGCTTGATGAAGATGGCAGTGGACACCTACGGGCGCTGAGCCCATGGTTCCTGATGATGATGATTTCTTTGCTGATAGACATGGTTTAAGACTTCAGTAAATGTCCCCACACACTGTTGAAAGTTTTTGAATTTTCATATTATAACTGTAGAAATTTAAGCTATCATCTTGATAAAATTGCTCAGTTTTCTGAACTGGTTTAAGACTTCAAAGTGTCGCATCCCAATTGTTTACAATTTTTTGAATTTCCACACTGTAATCGTAGCTTTTTAAGCTGTCGTCTTCACAAATATTTTCAGGATTTCAGTGCTCAGTGACATAGTTTAAGACTTATATGAATGTCTCCTCCTACTGCTTAAAATACTTTCAATTTGGAAACTGTAATTGTAACATTTTAAGCTGTCATCTTTAAAAAATTTGCTCACTATGAATAAAGTCAATAAACAGTGGATGACACTGTAGAAATTTATAATGATAATTCTGAAATATTGGGGGGATATAAGCATCTCCGTTCGCCCACCACAAATTTTGGAGGGACCGTCCCCTCAGTCCCACCCTAAGTCTCCGCCCATGTGGGGAGTGGAAGAAAAGTAAGCCATCATAGGTAGGCCTAGGTCCAGTGGTTGAAGTGGTTTAGACTTTGGATGAGCAGTAGGAACGCTGAATAAGAGTTCTATTGGAACGCATGTGTCTCCAGGGTTCCATCATACTCATGGGCGTCGACTCTGCGAGGCCCGTGAGTGCTCAGCACCACCCGAAATTGGCCATGCGAGGCCCGCCTATGCATGGGCACCACCAGAAATCAGCCAACAAGATGTGCTTTTTATGATATTATTTCTCTGTTGGCATTGCTTATCTATAAAGATCATTGCGTCTTTTACATATTTTCTTCTATCTCAGTTAGTCTACCATAGGCTACTCCAGTTTTTATCCCGTCCGGTGGTCTGAACTCCATACGAATACGGGGAAACCTCGAAATCCTGCTCATTCGATCCGCTTCAGTCATTTTTGTTATTACGGACGAAGGCGACGATTTGAATGACTGTTTCTTTTTATTGCACATGCTATAGGCTATACAGTGGCGGCGCCAGGATTTCAGTTTTTGGAGGGGGCTGAACTCCCGCGGAAAATTTTCCATTTCCAGCCCCCAAAATTTCTGACCTTTTTTAGTCATTCGGCCGAAATCTCCTGCTTATGGTTTTCAGTTTTTAGGGGGCTGAGCAAGGAAATGTTCATTTTTACATGTAAAAAAAATGGATGGCCTATTTTGGGGGTTTAGCCCCTCTAACCCCCTCGCGCCGCTACTGATGCGATAATGATCTTCACTGCGAGAGAATCACCTCACAGCATCACAAAAGCTGGATGTTGTTTTGTCTGCGTTAATTAACAAATCAGCCTTGACTAAATTGTCCTTGAAAACTATTTGAAAAGCTATCTTCCACAATGTTAATATTGGCTCACTAAATAGTGGTTAATGTAGACAGATTTTTTTGATTTCTTGTGCAAAATTTGAGTCTGTTGAGTGTTGACCTGATTAGGGAAGAGTAGGCTATTCCAAGATGCCCAATAGCCTATGCTAACGAATTTTATGCTTTTCTTCTGTGTGGATTCCAAGAGAAGTACATGTTGACCAAAAGAGTGATCAAATGTTTTATGCAATTGGGAAGAACATTTATTGAAGTCTTAAATCATATATTTAAACAATGAATTAATGGGAAATTTTGATGAGATTACAGCTTAAAATTTCACTATTATATGTTGTGTGGAAATTTTTTAAACAACGGCAAGGATACTCTTCAAGTCTTAAACCACGGCAATTTCGTAAAATGACAGCCTAAGATGCTACCATCGCAGTGTGGCAAGAAAAAAAATCGAAAATGGTTAGGAGCACATCCCCTCCCCAACCACTTCGGTCCTTCCCTGCTCGGCGATCGTCCTTTGACAGCGAGTTAGTCCCCTAAAACCATGAACAAGTCTCCGCCTATACCGGTATATGAACAGAGGTAATTTCAATAACTCTCCTATAAAAAAGGATTTAAAAAAAATTTCCGCGCTCACGCGCGGATTTTTCCACATTCCTTTGAGCACTCACACTCTTCGGGTCAACTCGGCGCCTATGATCATACTTCCATGCATGGTGAGAAGCTGGAACGCAAGTTTTAAAAAAATTGAAAGCAGCGGAAACGCCGTTAATACCCATGCACCCACTTTAAACCTTGCCAATACACAAAACTCATGAAAGCATTTACATAACTTTTTAAGGTAGGATTGTCTGGTAAATTTGCAAAGAAAAGTATGATAAAAGTGGTGAACAGGGTAGGCTACACGAGGGTTATGTTATACGCGGGTTATGTTATATTATGCCTTACTCACAAAGAGCAAAGTAAAAAAAATGTTAGCCTATAAGTAAAATTACGAGACGAAAAAAGCAAGGAAATCGCGATTATTCAGCAAATAAAACTAATAAAATGGTTTAATTAGTTCGTTTAATCGCGCGGTGAACGTATTTCTACCCAAAAAAGTAAGAAAATCATCTGATGAAAAAAGGTCCTCAGAAATTTCGACGATCAAATACCGTCGTCAGAAAATTTTGACGGAAAAGTCAAATTTTCAGGCAGCAGCGTGTACTCACCTGAAATTTTACCAGTACAGCCCTGCCAGCCATGTCTTGTCTACGGCTAAATAACGGCATCGGTGGTGTCAATTAACAGCAAATGATTTTTAAAAGACAAAAAGCATCCATAGATGGCCGCACTTAGTGTCAATTCCTCTCAGTTAACGACGGTCGAAGAAATGTCTTTTGAAAGCTGGTAATTATCACTTAGATAGATGTTACCCAGGTCCGGTTTAACCACTAGGTGAACTAGGCGGCCGCCTAGGGCGGCAAATTTCTGGGGCGGCACTAAAAGTTTTTAATTTTTAGTTAATTTACATTAATATTTAAAGTTTTATTGCAATATATTACATTTTATTTTTTCCCGCTAGAATAGATTAAACGAATTGCATAGTATAAATTTGATCACTAGTTTACTTACTTACGTTATAGAAAATAACGCCACATCCGGTGACGTCATTTCGAAATCAAAATCTGGCGTGTAAATTAACATAAATATTCAAAATTGAAAATAAATTAAATATTTGAAATTCGATTGTCGTCGACTGGCTACTTAAATACTTTAGGTAAGATATTTAGTTTTACTTTTGTACAAATGTAAGTAAAGGTAAATGTAATGTAATGTAAATGTAATCGCATATTTATACAGCGGCTGTCTTATGGCCTCGAACCTGAGGGTGAGATCCTTCACCACCGCTACTCCACGTTTATATTGCGACCGAGCCACCCGCAGTAAAGATCCGAGAAATTAATCTCTGATAAACCGACCGACCGGGAATCGAACTCGGGCCGCCGACGTGGCGAGCGGGCTACCAACCCACTCGGCCACTCAGGATCTCACAACGTTATATTTAAAACCATTTGATATAAATATTTAAATTTGTATATGTAAATTGTAATTATTTTATTTATTTATTTATTTTACAAAAATGAATTAAAAATATAGAAAAATAGTAGCTAAATCATAATAAAATTTAATTTTTCAGTGTCTGTCGTTATTTCAATCCCCCATGGCAGAGAGAAAACGATTGTCTGGTGCAGAGTATCGTAAACGACGGGCTGAAAATGAAAAAGACGTAACAAAACAAGGAAACTCGTTGTTAAAGTACCGTATCTATGTACACCGCACAGAGACGAAGGTAGTCCAGAGGAGTTAAACAATCAAGCCGAAGCAGACAAGGAAGCGGATATACCATTATATAGATTATACATGTTCTATTCTATTCTTCTTCTTTCTATTGAATGCAAATACGAATTAAAACAAAAGGCACCATAGCATTCCTTTGTGAAAGTTAATATTAATTCAATCTTAGTTGCCGTGGGCGCGGGGGGGGGGGGGGGGGGGGGCGCAGTGCGACAGGTTCGCCTAGGGTGCCAAAAACTCTGGCGCCGGCCCTGATGTTACCGGCGTCAATATTCAATTCTAACGCTGCTTGTCCATTTATGATTTCCCTTAGGCCCTAATGAGTTTCGAAATAACGCGTCATGTTACTTTTGTTCAGTACGTATTTTCCAATATCCGCCCACATGCCGGTCGCCTTCAACAAAATTTTCGGATCCTTGAGCTCGTTTGGAGTCGGCACTGTCCAGTGCATCACGTAGGCGTCATTCTTCCAGTCAAACGGGATTGTTGAATTGAGGTGGTGAACCAAAGGGTCACGATAGCCAGGCCACCAAGTCGGATGACACTTAAATTGGAAGCACGTGACTTGTAGACGCGGATCGACATGAATTAAATGAGGATGCCTCTCGAGAAGCTGATAGAACCGTCTACATCCGTTATATGTATAATCATTGTCTCTGAATTGTTTCATCGACTCCTGAAAAATAGACCAGATCTTCGCATCTTTCTTTCCTATCATAACTCCGTTACTTATGACGTCTGGAAATGGGACATAGATGGACGGCATTCCATCTAGGGATATGACCGAATCGTAGGCAAACAGTTCACGGTCGAATTTTCTGACAACAATTGCATCCATGTCCATGTATATTCCACCGTATTTTTTCAGAACTTCCACTCGCAAGATATCGCTCATGTGCACTAAGGTCGCGATAGGTTTCCCGTATATCATTTTTATTAGACCATGCGGTCTAATCTGAATTTTGTTGTTCTTTTGCAATAGAGACCAGTATTTACCTGTCGGAGCCTGACCATATATAAAAACCTTATCGACCTCAGCAACATATACTAAACTAAGTATACTTAGGTAGAAAAGAAAGTCCATTTCTCCGCCTCCAACCCACATAACATGGGCAATATTAGGAGCCAGTTGGCTATACGAAGGTAATGGACTTCGTATTTCTTCCTCACCATAGAAGAGGTTCCTGACAGATCGACCGAAAGAAGTTTCTAATTCTCAGATGTCTTTTGGATATAAATATTTATCCAGTGTTATGCATAATGGCAAGGTCGTTTCATTACCAATGCGAGAAGCCGAAGAACAATTTGCGAAGAACTTTGTTCCGTTCACAATTAGATCTGAGATGTTGGTCTTCGTTGGCTGAGAAGTAAGCAGAGCGTGTTCTTCCCATTGAATCCCATCGAAGTCTTTAAAGTAAGCACGGAGAAAGTCCTGTTTCCAACTGTCGTTGGTACTGCAAACAGTTTCTGGTACTTTGACGGTCTCGAGAAATGGATATTTCTCAAGAATCTCGGTTAGCCAGATGTTGTACAGCATTGGATCGACGACAGGGTAGTCTTTGTAAAACAAAACTACTTTATCAGGTTCCATGTGTTTGATAACGCTTGCGACACTCAAGTAGTTCGTGAATTCAAAACTCTTTTTCGTACACCACATGTAGTACACAGGATAGGATGGTTTAGAAATTGCTTCTTGTAACTGTTGAATGCCATCACCTCCCATATTCACAGTGGTCGACATATATCTGCTGATATTGAGTCGAATACTTTGATATCGGCACATAATCATCACTGTTAGAAATATCGATGCCAGAAAGAGGAGTTTCCAAAGTCGTCCAGTATGCTTCATTCTGGTTTATGTGGCTAGCAACAGAACAAAACAGATGATTTATTAGTTGCTGTTTCAATAACATGTAATCGGCTATTAATTATATGCATAATTATGACTACACTATCAACACGGCGACGCAGTGAAGACGCAAGTATCTGGCATCACGAGAACCAAGCATACTTATTATGACTTTACAAATTACAATCGATACTCGAAGTGCGTACTACTATTAGGCTAACTCTTTTACGGATGACACACGGGCATACAGGGTGGGCCAAAAAAGACTCACTAAAGTTTCTTTGCCAATATCTTGGCCAGAAGTAAGTATTTCGAAAAGAAATTTTGCGATCTGAAAGACAATTTATATTTACACATGATAGCCAGATTTCATAAAAATATTTCAAACAGGACAAGATTGATATCACTTTTAGTGAGACCCCCCACCGTTTTTTGACGATTCGAAAACGTAACACAGCAAAAAGTGACAAAGACGCGATTTTATTAAGTCTCATCTCAAATAATTTCTATCAAAAAGCCTTGATATTGCCAACTGATCATTATTATTACTATTTTAAAGTGATACATGGTACCAGCGTAGCTGCAAGTAACTGTGAAGTCACTTATCAAGATGACAATCAAGTTGGTAAACAATGAATCTGTCAGATTCATAATTTTTTTATTAAAGCAATGAAATTCAAATTTCTAAAAAATGAAATTTTCCAAGGTTTGAATGACAGACAAAATGCGTATTCAGACACATCTTGACCAAGATCCTGGAAATAAACAGCTGTGAGCAACGTTTGCTCTCACAAACAGGGAGAGCGGAAAAATTAAGAGTTAAGCTGAGAGTTAAGAGATTTGCCGTGATTGAAAGGAAATCGGCTCAGTGTCAATTGTTCTGGTTTCATTGAGAAAGCCAATGGTCACAAATCTCCGGATTTGAACCCGATGTATTGATAATCAATTATTGCGGAGAGTTATGCTGGAGAAATATCGCAATTTGCAACCAAAACCAAGAGCAGTAGGAGAATATTGATGGAAACATTGGAGTTGATATGGGAAGATTTGCCTTTGGATCGCGTCAACAGGGTCATCAAGAATTTTGCAAAGAGACTCAAACGAAGTTTTGGCACTGGAGGTGGGCACAATGGACACAAGTTGTGAAGCTCTAACAAGTTCATTTCACAACAGTTATTTGAGATGTGACTTAATAAACTCGTTTTTTGTGACTTTTTGTTGTTACGTTTTTGAATCGTCAAAAACCGGTGGGTGGTCTCACTAAAATTGATATAACTCTTTTTCTTTTTGAAATATTTTTATGATACATGGCCAGCATGTGTAGATATGAACTGTCTTTAAGCCTGTAAAATTTCATTACGAAATTCTAACCTCTGGCCAAGATATTATCTGCAAAAAACCTTTGGAGTCTTTTTTGCCCTATCCTGTTTATCTGCACTCAGTGCACTGCCTTGCTCCACTTGACGCGACTGGGGCTGCAGCCCGTACCTTGCAACGGGATTGACTATTGCGCCTCCATCTTCGCTGGTCATCCACGGGCTCGGATCGAGGGGGGAATGAATCGGCTCCATCGGGAGTGACCGGGGGGCTCGGATCGAGGGGGGAATGAATCGGCTCCATCGGGGGTGACCGGGGGCTCGGATCGAGGGGGAATGAATTGGCTCCATCGGAGTGACCGAGCTGCGGCGTGACTCGTTTACTGATTCGCTAAGACCGAACTCATATCCCTCAGTGGCGGCGACAGGGGGGCTGGAGGGGGCTAAGCCCCCTAAATGCGGCTCAGCCCCCCCACCCAAAACGAAAAGAGGAAAATCTCTACAACTGCTTAATTCGAAACAAGAAAGCTAAACAGTGACCAACGGCAACGAAATCAAACATATTACCATAGCGTAGTGTGCTTGTCCTAATAACATTAGGTGTATTATATTATAATACACCTCAGATTATAATTATGTCAAACATGCCGCCGACCCTTGATGAGGTCTTGTAGGCTACACCATGTTCGGCTCGCCGGTCGGGCGAGGGGTAGTCCTATGCAATTATAATGGTAAATGGGGTTTTAATTAGCAGCATGCAGCACTCATGGGAGGAGACATAGGGGCCAGGTCAAAGGGACAGTCCCCAAGTTTGTGGTCAAGTCCAGCCCTAGGGTGTGCGGGGTCTAAGGCAGTGGTTCTCAAACTTCTGCAGGCCACGGACCGGCAATAATTTTTTGCTGAAGCTCGCGGACCGCTAAACTTCGGGGACCACTAATTGAAATGCCGAACACAAAAAAGCGACCTATAATAATTATTATTATTACACAAGGACTATTATAAGGCTGTTTATAATAAGGACTTTGTTTCAATAATTGATTCATATCCTACCAGCATTTTATTTTTTCTCAATTTAATCTAAATTTATTTGCAAATCAAAAGTTAAGCTCATAGTTTAACTAAGTCTTTTAATTAAGAATTTTCATGATTTTCTTCGCTTGGAGTGTTTGAGCAGCACGTGCTCTTTTGTACAAATCTGTCAAGGTAGGTTTGTTTGCATTTGCTCATCTTTAAAATGCTTCAAACACATTGTTTATATTTCAAATTTTATTTTATTTTAGAAATTATCCAATTCACATCTAGTAATGCTTGATCAGCGTTTACTTGATTATCACTAACCACACAGATTAACAGAAGTAGGCCTAACCAAGAAACCATGTAGTGACGAATAGAAGCTGACTGCAGTTATAGATCGACGTAGTAAATTCAGAATAAATTTAGATTTTTGAATGTGCCATCTGGAATAAATGTAAAGCGCTTACAAAAATATATAAAAAGTTAAAAACAGGGACAGATATTTGGAAAAAATTTGGACAACTATTTGAATAATTTCACAATTTCACATAAATAAATTGATAATTACAATTTATTTTAACTCTGCTCCACGGACCGGCGCTCAGTACTCCGCGGACCGGCACCGGTCCGCGGACCACCACTTTGAGAACCACTGGTCTAAGGCACCAAGGGATTCTCTAATAAGAGTTCTCAAGCATAACAATTGCGAAGTTGATTTACTGCCAATAATTTAAGGTATTTGCGAAACCATAATGTAGGCCTAATATTTTTAAACTAACTCTAGATCGCTTTAAGATATAAGATTGACTAGTGACCACGAAGTAAAAAATTAACCTTTTAACACCATGGCATTTAATTACTATGAAAGCACTTAATTAGGCATATTTGAATATCTGACAAATAAAGAAGGATGCTAATAACTAGTCTTACTAAGGAGTATTATTAGTATTATCTTCACTGCACAGCTGAACTCCACATAAATCAACTTCTGTCTCCCCACCCCCGCCCCTTGTTTTCTACAATTCTCAGATTGGCAAATGATTAAGCTATTTTTGCATCCTTTTAAATGAAGGTGTGTTAGAAACATGGGAGGAGACCTAGGGGGCAGGGGGACGGCCCCCAATGGAGATGTTGGAGGGATGGCCCTTGCATTTGCCCCCGCCCAATCGTTCAGCGTGACGACTAAAAAAAGGTCGTCAACTTTTTTGGCGGCGAAAATAGACTTTGTTTTCGAGATTTCGTTGGAAGACTAAAAAAGAAAACAAGTCATAAACTTTTTGGCATGTGTGTGTAGCTGCAGTTTAACGTCACTGTGTGGTAACAAAGACCATTAGCGACGCCCTCATCTTTTATCCAGGCTTGGGATTGGCACTGACAACCTAAAATTCTACTGTTGCAATGTGGAAATTCGTCAAATTTGAACAATGGGGGCAGAAAACATTTCTCGAACTCTGAAATTTCAGCAATGAAGATATGAGGGATTTTTGCTGAGACGACAGCTGAAAATAATACCATTAAAGTTCAGAAATTTGACAGATTTAAACAGTAGCAGGACTCTGCATGAGACACTTTTGAAGTCGAAAAACCACGACAATCTAAAATGCCACCTTTGCAGGGTGGAAATTCAAAAACATTACGATAATGGGAAGGTGCTATTCCCTCCACCAAAATCCCTCCCTTTGCTCAGTGGCTCAATACTAAGCAATGGTCACAAAATACAATAAGTATAAGTTAAGCCTTCTCGGGCTTTTTTAATTACGAAATTACACATTACGACATGCCCTAGGGTTTTATATACGGTACCCAAACTACCCATATGACAGCATATGCGCAAGCTTGTTAATATTCTAAACCAAGGCCGTTAACAGGATTTTTTTCAGGGGTGTTTTAAAAATTCCCTTACCAAAAACCTGATGACCTTTTTTTAAGTAATCCGTCCGAAATCTTCAAAAAAGGTGTTCAATTTCCCTTCTCAAAAAACTTATGAAATTTTTTTGTCATCCGATTCTGTCCGAAATTTTCAAAAAAGGTGTTCAATTTTCCTTCCCAAAAAACCGATAACTTTTTTAGTCATCCGTCCGAAATCTTCAAAAAAGGTGTTCAATTTTCCTTCTAAAAAACTGATGACTTTTTTGTCATCCGTCCGAAATCTTCAAAAAGTTGTTCAATTTCCCTTCCCAAAAAACTGATGATTTTTTTGGTCATCGACCAAAATTTTAGAAAATATGACCAATTAGTTAATTATTTGTTACCATTTTTCATTTCGGTGGGTGTTTTCATTGTTTTATTTCACGCATTTTATATCATGTGCTCGTAATTAATGCATTATTTTTTCCGTGCCTTCGAAAACAAAATTCTATTCAGCATTTTCCATTTCGGGGGTGTTCAAACACCCAAAACACCCCCCCCCCTAGCTACGGCCGTGGTCTGAGCTTCTAACTGGTGCGATCACGGTAAAGACAAAACCCATATCTTTTACAATAAAACCTCGATTTTTATTGTTATCCTGGCATCTTGCACTCTGAAAAACGACTTATTCTTGAAATTTTCATGACTTCATCGTTCATAAATAGCTGGCAAACAAGAGCCGAAAAAGGGCTCCAGTTGAGGTCGACACAGCTAAAAATGCGGGGGAGCTTACGACGCTTCCCCAGACCCCCTAGTCGGCATGGGCTTCGTGCCTTCGGCGCTCGCAATACCAGAAAACATTTTTATGCGCCACTACGAGGGAGGAAAGGCTTAGGGCTGAAGCATCCCCAAACCTGAAATCCTGGCGCCGCCACTGATATCCCTGTGCCGTATAGTCTATACCCCGCAGTCGATCGAGTTGATCGATCGAGTCGATCATAACTCGGCCAAGTCGAGTCGATCGAAAAATCGTCGACTCGATCGACTTGCAAGTCGAGTCGATCGTGAGTCTTGCCAAGTCGAGTCGATCGAAAAATCGTCGACTCGATCGACTTGCAAGTCGAGTCGATCGTGAGTCTTGCCAAGTCGAGTCGATCGAAAGATCGTCGACTTGCAAGTCGAGTCGATCGTTGTTTCATCAACTCGACTCGACTTAGAAATTTTTTACTTAGTAAATATTTTACTTATTCTACTACATCATAATGTATTTCTTGGAGACTCAAAGTGACCTAGATGATATAAGCTTCATGACGCAATTCAGTTTTTGCACACAAGTACTGCAAATGAACCTTTTGGCAGTGTTGGCGATTTCGTGTTTGTGGAACTGTGAAAGTTGACTATAGACGCACGTTTTCGATTTGAATTGAACGAGTACAGGGACGGATGCAGAAATTTTGGAAAGGAGGCCAAAACTTTGGTTCTGGAGCCGAAAAAATCTCGCCGAATTTTTTAAAAGTTTTTTAGTCGTTCGCTCAAAAAACTTATAAAAACCCGTGGCAACTCAGGTTATTTAAAATCTGATGACTTTTTAGTCATGTGCTACTTTCTCATCTTCCTGTTCCCGTTGCGTTGATTTGCAGCTTCTTGAAACCTGATGGGGAGGGGTAGGCCTACTTCTATGCAAATCTCTTAATGGAGTGGGGGCATGGCCGGATTGCCTGCATTGGATCCGCTCCTGAATGAGCATGATACAGATCTACTATTATGGGCCTGTATATTATGTAGATGTTAATTTTAAGAATATAAAACGGACCCTTCTATGACGTCACTTCGATTATGATACAATTCTGCAACTAAGTTCACTGGGAAAAGAAATTAGGTCTATTGTGACGTCACTTCGATCAGGATACAGATCTACTATCATATAATTTCATTAATTTTGAGAATACAAAACTGGGCCTTTGCTTATTGTAACGTTACTCTGATTATTATGCAATTTTACTATTATATTACAAGTTCATTTCGAGAATTAAAAAAACTAGGCCTATTGTGACGTCACTTCGATTATGATATAAACAAGGCCTATTTTGACGTCACTTTGATTATGATGCAAATGTACTAGGCCTATTATAGAAGTGCATTCTGAGAATGTAAACAATGTCTTTTGTGGCGTCACTTTGATTATGATACAAAAGTACTATTATAAAAGTGCATTTAGAGAATAAAGACAAGACCTATTGTGACGTCACTTTGATTATTAAACAGATCTACCAGTATATTATGTACATTTTGCGAATATAAAACGGGGCCTTTTATGGCGGCACTTCGATTATCATACAGGCAATTATACTATTAAATAAGTTCACTGAGAAAACGAAATTAGGTCTATTGTGGCGTCATTTCGATTTTGATACAGATCTGCTGTCATATTATTTCATTTTTGTAAAACAAAACTGGGGCTGTTTAAACGCAACATCGCTCTGATTAAGAAACAAATCTATTATTATACGTCTAGTATGAGAACATAAAAAGTAGGCCCATTGGGACGTCACTTCGATCATGACCCAGACCTACGTACTATTAAAGAAATTCATTTTGAGAATAAACTAGGCCTATTGCGACTAACTTCGATCATGATACAGACCTACTATTAAAGAAGTTCGTTTTGAGAATTGTGACTAACTTCGATTATGATACAGAAGTACATTTTGAGAGTATAAACTAGGTCAATTGTGACGTCACTTCGATTATCACACAGATCTACCGTAATAATTATTGAAGTTCATTTACAGAATCTAAAACGAGGCCTAATGTGACGTCAGTACGATTACAGTACAAAATTTACTATAAATTCACTCAGAATACGAAATTAGGCTTATTGTTACGTCACCCAGATTATGACACAGACCTTCCATCGTATAATTTCATTTTGAGATCACATAGCCGCAGAGGTGAGCAAGAGACAGAACTAGGCCAAGTCGACGCGAAGTCGATCGAGTCGATCGTTGACCGAGCCAAGTCGATCGAGTCGTCGAGAGGTCGGCGAGTCGACGAAGTCGATCGAGTCGATCGTCGGCCGAGCCGAGTCGATCGAGTCGTAGAAAGGTCGGCGAGTCGACGAAGTCGATCGAGTCGATCGTCGCGCGAGCCAAGTCGATCGTAGCCCACGACTCGATCGACTGCGGGGTATAGTATAGTCTATGTGCTATGTATTGTTCTGGCTTCCTTTACCATAGCAATAATTCAAGATCGCATCCTTTGTGTGGCGTAGCTACTCAAGCTGGGCACCCTCCTATATATGCCTATTTAAGATGACATATAATATTATGCGTATAACTAAAATGGATGCATGTGTCTTGTTGCTGCTTAACGACACAGCCGTTTCAAAGGTGATTAGTGTCGCAATCCACCTTTATCCAGGCTTGGGATTGGCAGTTTTGGCACTGGGAGAGTGCAACCAGTGGCGGAGTTTAATGGATACAGCGTGCAGGACACGTATATCTTAAATATATTTCTCAAAGTTTGTCCTTCCATTTGTTTGTTTGTATGTTCGTATGTCCGGATGTATTTTGACTCTACGTTACAGAAAAGGCTCAGAAACGACAGAGTGTCGGTTTACCAAAATTTTTGCAATTGGTTCTTACCCAAACTTCAAGGTCAACGCGTCTATTTTCAGCTCTCAATTCACTTTAATACCCGAGATATTAGCGTTTTAATCAGATTTAATCAGCCATTTGCCTCATTAGTAAAGAGTCGAAAGTCCGCATGAAGTCATTCTCACCCAATAATAATTTCCGTAACAATCCGGTTGACAAACGGAAACCGGTTACAGTGTACAATTATGCACAAGAACGCAGATCACAGAAATATTAATTATACTAACAGAACAGACAACCTGCAATAATTGTGTCAGCACACACACCCGGGTCATGTTTGGCTTTTTGAGGAAGCGGGGGTGGGGTGGAGGGGTGGCGAAAACCCGAAATTTAGCGGTCAACGCTGGGTACCCCAGAGGAGTAGTGTTGAAAACCATAAATTTCCCGGGCAACGCCGGGTCCCACATCTAGTATAATATATAATATATGTTCTATATACAGTGTGGGACTGGGCCATAAAAAAGACACCCGTTACAGTTCTTCCAAATATCTTGGTCAGAAGTAGGAATTTCTAAATCACATTTTACAGACTTAAAAAGGGAATTTATGGTTTACTATCAAAACCGCGCACACAAAACCGCGCACACAAAACCGCGAATCACGAAACCGTGCACGATCATTACCGCGCACTATCATAACCGCGGTTATTTGCGCATCTGCTCAAATTAGAAATTGTAACGTTTGACGGGTTCCGAAAATTCCTTTGAAACTAGTTTTCGGTCGAGTCGACGATCCTAGCCACGCTTGTCTGAGCATCTGTTGAAGCTCGATATCGTACCATACCTTTGAAAATAGTATTCGAATGGTCATGAAAACTATTGTCGAAAGTTAAACAAATAGAATAAAGCATGATCAGATGCACTTCAAAGGATCCACCGCTACACATGGTGAGCTCGTGGGCAGCTTATTCGAGTTTCTGATTTAAGAGCTTATAAATTGAAGTTCGTAGCTTTATTAACCTTTGATAACCTTTATTAAGAGCTTTATTAACCTGCCGAAGGGCAGAGAACCTAAAGAAGAGCTTTATAACTCGCCGCTAAAGCCATGACTCCATACAGAAGGTACGATACAAGGAAAGTATGCTGGAAACCAACCTCCCAACATTGGAAATATTGACACTACGTACAGTAGGTCATACCATGTGTGTCCTAAGCACCGTATGTAATTATACTAGCAGCGCAGTGGATGAAAAGAAATACTTCATAGTACCGTAATAGGCCTATATAACGGTACTATGAAGTATTTATTTTCATCCACTGCGCTGCCTCCAAATCTCCGGATTTGAACCCGATGGACTATCAAGTGTGGAGAGCTATGCTGGAGATATAGCCTGTCAAATCTACAACCAAAACCAAGAGCGATAAAAGAATTGGTGGTCACATTGGAGAAATTTACATCTGAAACACATTACCAAGGACATCAAGAACTTTACAAAGAGACACTTAACAATTTTGGGCACTGCTGGTGGACACATTGAAAACAAGTTGTGAAGCACTATCAAGTTCATTTGATAACAATCATTTGAGATGTGACTTAATAAAATATTTTTAAAAACTTTTGTTGCGTTATGTTTTGAATCATCAAAAACCAGTGGGTGGGCTCGCTAAAAATGATATAGGCTATAACTTCGGCCCTATTTGAAATATTTCGATGAAATCTGGTCATTCTGCTTAAATATAAATTCCCTTTACGCCTGTAAAATGTGATTTAGAATTTCCTACTTCTGACCAAGATATTGGGGGGGGGAACCGTACTGGGGTATTTTTTTATGGCCCACCCTGTGTAGTGGCCTCCTGCCAGCTATAAGCCTACAATTGCAGCAGGTCGCGTCGCGGTCATGGGAATTATTCAGCGTGTCGAAGATATCAAACATAAAGAAGATATTAAAGATTTGAAAGAATTTTGTCCCGTCATGAGACAGGTCAGAAGTAGGCTAACATTGCCGTGTGACCTATGGTGGCGCTGCCACTGCTTACTGTCAACAGTTATTTTACAGAAAGAGTGCAAGCATTCACACTTGACTGACCACGGAGATAGCGGTGAAAGTTTCTTTCGTTTATTGATCACCAAAGCAGGTAAAGTATAACTAAGAAGCCGTCAATGTCGTCCCTATACCGTATAAATTATTCTGTGACAACGGGTAAACCTAAAAGAACCGATGTTCCTCAAACGCGGTCACCTGTTGCAAATGGTATTAGACAATAATTCTTTTCAATTCATCATTCTAGAGTCTAGACCAGAGGTTCTCAACCTTTTTTCGCGCGCGAGACACCTAAACTTGCAACCAAATTTCGCCACACACCATGCAATCGTCATGCGAATATCGTTAAACAAATTTAATTAGCCTATATATTTGAAATTGCTACAAATTTGAATGAATGAGATTTTGACACTGAATGCTTTCTAGTTTCTAATTATTCAAAAATTTCATTTTCTTCTAATCTAAATTTACGAGTCTACGTCGTTTTATGACTGCGATAATAATATTTTAACCTAACAGTTAGATCTAATTGGATTTTTGCACCTGGGTTTTCTTTGGGTCATAGTAAGATGAGGATCCACAAGCTTTGTGAGTGTTACACGTAACCTATAACTGCGTATGGCAACCCAGCCAGATGAGCCTGAAGACTTTAAGCTTGTGTTCTTACCCGTTAACGAGACTAACGAATGAAAATAGCCAAATTGGAGTTATATAAAACGGTTTTAGATTAAAAAAAGAGCATGAAATATTAGCCTATAAATTATCCATAGTCCAAGCCGCTCTACTAGCTCATGATAAAACAAGAAAACATGGGACAAGGGTCGCTAAATAGCCTTCTACCGAAACTAAACACCGTTCAAAACGCCGAATTATTGTAACGGAAAACTGGAAAACGTAGGTCTACAGGTAATTTTTTTAGTTACAAAACTTGGGACATTATATATATATATATATACCCGCATATCTCTGGACTTTGTCCACCTTATTTAATTCGGTAAACGTAAGGGGGGATAATGTCCTACACCCGATTTACTCCCTCCAGTTCAAGAATCACAATAGGCTACTCTGCTCCACGCTCACACGACCTTGTTACCTATAATAAGCTTACGTTATACAGGACCGTTTTTAACATAGGTCCATTCAGTGCGGTGCACCGAATGCCCCTGAGCCGAGAGCTTTGTTGCTATTGACTAAATGTCGTATTCGAGTCTAAGTGTTACTTAAACCTTTTGTAAAATCAGCAAGTGTAAGAAAACATCAATTTAACTAAGTTCACTGACGCTGCGGACATTATAAATTTCTTTAAAATATATACTTGTTTACACGTCACCGTAGCTATTGGCAAACCAACGGCCGCTCGAACGACACTTTGCCCCTGCTATAACAATTTGCACCGACACTCGAAGAACCTTAAAAACGGCGCTGACGTTATATTCCACGTTCTGATTTTCTAGCAAGAAAGGGTTTCATTACTAGAATGCGTTATGCTTTTAAACACTTGTTTTAAGACTAGGCTATATTACTTTTCACCAGTGGCGTATCTACCATGTGTGCAAAGCACACGAGCCCACGAACTCCAGGGGCCCATGAAGATTGTTAAATTATCAATCTAGCTTATAAGTAGTTAAGTCACGTTAATTTGTTACAGAACTGATGTAGTTTTTGTGAACACACTTGCACAATAGCATTACTTCGTTGGGCTACATTTCTGACGCCTGTCTACCACCGTGCTGTTGACAGGCAAACTATACACCAAACAGTCCAAACTCCTTTTTAAACTTCTGTTTTCTTTTCAAGTCATGACGGTCAAATTGCAAGATGACGTTAGTGTGTATGTGTCCTGACACCTATTCTGAAGAGTGATGGACTTGACTCATCTGACCCAGCGAACTATAGACCTATAGCGAACGTATCCTTCCTATCAAAGATCATCGAAAAGTTGGTTGCTGTGCAGCTCGTTGCATACTTAGAGGAGAAAAAACTACTCCCGCCTAATCAATCTGGCTTCAGAAAGCATCACTCAACCGAGACGCTGCTTCTTCGTCTACTTTCAGACATCTACGGGGCAATCGACAGGGGCCAACTCACACTGTTGGCTCTCTTCGATGTCAGTGCCGCATTTGATACTGTTGACCATGAGATTTTATTAGAACGATTGAATGTTTCGTTTGGTCTGACTGGTAACTTTCTTGAATGGATAACCTCTTTTCTATATGACCGCTCTCTCTGTGTGGTCCATGGTTCTACCAGGTCCGCATGGGTCCCTGCCGAACATGGCCTGCCGCAGGGATCTGTCCTTGGTCCAATTCTGTACATAATTTATACTTCTGATCTTGCATCTCTTCTTACAACACATGCAGTTTTGGGTCAGCTTTACGCTGATGATGTACAAGCGTACAAGCATTGCCTATCGTCTAGCGCCATATCAGTGGTCCGGGACATGAGTGAGACCTTAACTGCCTTAGAAACATGGATGTCAGCTAACCGACTGCGCCTAAACCCAACTAAGACTAAATTTATCTGGCTGGGCAATCGTAAGCAACTTGCTAAAATTGACTTCGATGCACTTGTGACTGAATTCCCCACTTACACTTTCTCAAATACGGTCCGTGACCTTGGTGTCCTGTTGGACCAAGAGCTCACATTTGCTCCTCACATTCACCGACTTACTCGAGACTGCTACTATCAATTGCGTCAGCTTCGCACAATTGCTCGTTCACTGACATCTAGTGCTGTCACCACTCTGGTCCATTCCTTCATTACTTCCCGTCTTGACTATTGCTCGTCACTCTACTCTGGCCTCCCATCCAATCGAATAATGTGCTTAAACAGAGTCTTACGCTCTGCAGCACGTTTAATTGGACATATCCCTAAATTTGATCATGAGTCCAGCTATATGCTGGAGACATTACACTGGCTTCCTACTCGGCAGCGCATTGAATTTAGGATTGCTGCCCTAGTTAGGCAATGCCAGCTTGGAATCGCCCCACAGTACTTGCAAGAGCTTTGTTGCTCCACTAGTATCCTAGACCACCGCCCCCTCCGTTCTGCACAGAAGGGATTGCTATTGGTCCCTTTTGCACGAACTGCAACGATGCAGCATAGAGCCTTTTCTGTGATCGGCCCAGTTGTGTGGAATGAGTTTCCACAGGAACTACGTCTACTTGCTGGGGTTATTACTGGAACATTTTTTACTAAACTCAAAACTGTCCTTTTTTGCCGTGCTAGAGTCGGGAGCGCTTCTGAGTAGTCGCCTTGAAGAAGCGCTATATAAATTCTTGAATGAATGAATGAATGAATGTGTGTGAACGATAATAAGAAATAGGTCTAATCTGAGACTCCAGTTTTAAGTTGAGAGCATGATATGAATCATACGGGCTTAGGATTTTCATTTTGCTGATTCACTTTTCTATGTATAGACCTATCCATGGTAGGCATATACCGTAAGGTCGTTCCTATGCTACCTAGGCTATAGGATACATGTATAGGTGTGATAATAATAATGTCCGCCTATCTGTCACGTTCGTGTATTGTCACCAAACGGTGCGCCGTAGATACCTCATACTTGTCACAGACATGCTCGTGTATTGACTGTATTCCGGTCATTTGATCAATATGGCAACGGTAGTGACCTGACATCTCCCTCAACCAGGGATAGAAATTCCGGGGTTTGAGGTGGTTCAACTCACGCTAGTCTTTCTTAAGGTCCCATAATCAAGTCTTCCTTCACCTTTCACAACCCAACTCTCTATTTCTCTACAATGGATCCCATAGGCTACTGCTCTCAACTCCTCTAAGCTAACACAAAAATCCGGGATACACTAAATTGAGCACGTGTGAATCAGTGCCCGAGGAAGTCATGTATTTGACCCTATTTTTGCACTTGCAGAGAATATTGCCCACCTTTTTAAGGTACTGTGAAAGGTTGACGATCGTATCGTTTTTGGTGTGAATATTGCAAATCATGGACCAGAATTGAGAGATGATCGACTTTTTTGCTGAATGAAAGTCTAGAAAAACTCTATGATGCTAGAACATTGTTTTAAGTGAGCCTTGTAATAATAAGTGGATAAGTCTGCAACCTGGCAGATTTTAAATTCAACTGAGAATTAAATCACTGCAGTTATAGGCCTAACACTTAACTTTATCTGTCGCACTCGTGCAGCATTCATGTTTATTCTGCAAGTAGTAGGCCTATTGCTTGTGTTATAGGCCTAATAGCAAATGCCATTGATTAATTGATTAGTTTTTGGTGATCTTGATCGCAAGAACTCATGTAATTAAAGATATCGGCCTTACACGACCAAACAAGGGGTCCATGCGGAACCTCTACACACGGACCCACGAAAAGCTCGCTATACCGCACGTCACTGCTTTTCACGAAGACCTATAATTTACTATGGGCCTACTTTATTATAACATTTTTTGCTCTCAGGTACTTTTTTCCCTCAGAGACTTCGAAATCAGAAAAAGCGGTGCATCTGGAACGGTTACCCTTCACCCATGTCAAATCCATGTTACTTCTATACGTTATATTTCAATATTTGTCAAATCCATGTTACTTCTATACGTTATATTTCAATATTTGTCAAATCCATGTTACTTCTATACGTTATATTTCAATATTTGTCAAATCCATGTTACTTCTATACGTTATATTTCAATATTTGTCAAATCCATGTTACTTCTATACGTTATATTTCAATATTTGTCAAATCCATGTTACTTCTATACGTTATATTTCAATATTTGTCAAATACATGTTACTTCTATACGTTATATTTCAATATTTGTCAAATCCATGTTACTTCTATACGTTATATTTCAATATTTGTCAAATCCATGTTACTTCTATACGTTATATTTCAATATTTGTCAAATCCATGTTACTTCTATACGTTATATTTCAATATTTGTCAAATCCATGTTACTTCTATACGTTATATTTCAATATTTGTCAAATCCATGTTACTTCTATACGTTATATTTCAATATTTGTCAAATCCATGTTACTTCTATACGTTATATTTCAATATTTGTCAAATCCATGTTACTTCTATACGTTATATTTCAATATTTGTCAAATCCATGTTACTTCTATACGTTATATTTCAATATTTGTCAAATCCATGTTACTTCTATACGTTATATTTCAATATTTGTCAAATCCATGTTACTTCTATACGTTATATTTCAATATTTGTCAAATCCATGTTACTTCTATACGTTATATTTCAATATTTGTCAAATACATGTTACTTCTATACGTTATATTTCAATATTTGTCAAATCCATGTTACTTCTATACGTTATATTTCAATATTTGTCGATGTCCCATTGTGCGTTTGCAAATGCAGTACTTAATAAATGCTTACTTACTTAGTTGTAGCTCGCGACGAAAAGAATCCGAAGTGCTTTGATCTACTCTATCGGGTCTGCTGCAGGGTCATGCTTCTCACTCTTCAACCACACCAGCTTTCGCAGCATATGACTTTCTCAAGATGATGACTGACAAAATAGCTGGTCTTCGTGCTGGAATGGCTGGTGCTCCTCAACACGACTTCTCTCAGACGGACTGCAAATTCGACAGCTTTCGACCTATCCTTGAAGCTGACCTCCGACGGGTTATTGGCTCCTCGAACATGAAGTCGTGTGAGCTTGACCTGCTTCCACCGTTCATCATTGTTAATGTGCTTGATGACAGTATTTCATTCCTTGTGTATATTGTAAAGGTTCACGGCCGTCTACGAGGATGACTATCAAAAGATAAGGTCCCAACTTTTGTAAAATAAGATCGATTTATTCATACAAGCAATATTTACAGCAAATAACAAAGGTTACCGTCTAGTAGAACCAAAGTTGACAAACCAGACGAAGCAGTACGGTCGACAGCACAGCAGACAACGGCTAACGAAGCCCAGGAAGACAGATGAACTGCCAGAACACCAACAGGGCGAGACGGCGACGTAGAAGACGGACCACACTCAACGAGAGACATCAAACCCACACGCCTCACACATCACCACAACCGCAGAACAGGGACGTTAGCCACGAAACCAAAGGCTTATATAGGCAATGCCCAACCCTCAATACACCCACGCATCCCAAGACAGAAAGAGTACGGAAGAGTAGAAGGGCCGTAGACACCTAATGGCTACATATCCCCCTCCCAAAAGCATGAGGAGTCCTGAGGGGACGACGAAATATAACAACAAACGCTACGCCTACAAGTTCAAATCAACAAGAATCGCAAAGCACTATATCGTTACAAGTTAGCGTACTAAGCAATTCATTGCAACAACTAACGCAGCACAAACTACTAACTAAAGCATCATCATAAGTAACTGAGAGTTCATATAATTCAAAGTCATTCAAAAGTTCGAATCATATAATCTATAACACACGAAAAAAATTTTGGACACTCAACGTGTATACAAAAATGAGCCAAAAATTTTAACATGTCATTGGCCAAAGCCAAACGAGACGAACGAGAACAGTGTCAACCACTGCAAGCTAACAGAGAACCTAATTTCCCCAACAAGAACCCCCAACAAGAACCCCCAACTCTTGAGTCATTCTTGAAAAAGGCGATGCAGCTTCCACCACTTTTTCTGGAAAGTGGCTGCTACACGCAGACAAGACACTCACTGAAGTGTTCTGTTCGAAACTTTCAATTGACGGACGTCCTTATTTGACAACTGTGACGACTTTATTTTTTACTTTGGCAGTGACTGAACTGTTGCTTTCCTCTGACAACTGAGACGGACGGCTGAGAATATCCGGGAGGACATTTAACCTGCCCGGACGATGCCGAATGTCCAGATTGAACTGCTCCAGCTCCAAACTCCAACGCAAGAGCTTCATGTTTTTATTAGCCATCTGCCGGATGAACTGCAGAGGCTTGTGATCCGTGTACACAAGGACCAGTGCGGACCCGAAGTACACACTGAAGGCTCGTAACGCGACCATCAGTGCCAACGCCTCCTTCTCAATGGTTGATTATCGAACCTCATGCGCGAGCAGCTTCCTGCTGATGTAGCAAATCGGATGTTCCAGTTCTTCGTGTATCTGAAACAAGCAGGCTCCCACACAGAATTGAGATGCGTCAACACCAACACAAAACTGTTTAGAAAAGTCAGGAGGTATAAGAATAGGTCGAGAAGCAAGACGAGATTTCAAATCCACAAAGGCACTCTCTGCTTCCTCATTCCATCGCAAAGGAATCCCTTTCTTCGTTAACGCCGTCAGCGGCAAAGCAATGTCAGAGTAATGAGGTAAATAACGCTTATAATACCCTGCAAGCCCAAGAAACGATTGCACCTGCTTCTTATTGCATGGCCTGGGAAACCGCAACACCGCTTCCACCTTCATTACCCGTGGCTGGACACCATCCACTCCAATGTGGTGACCCAAAAAATCCACTTCAGCATTTGCAAATACACATTTAGCTAGATTCAAAGTCAAACATGCATCCGCAATCCTACTCAACACCTTCCTCAAGTGTATCAAATGATCCGACCATTCCAAACTGAAAATGATTATATCATCCAGATATGCATCACAAAAATCATTCAATCCATTCAGAACTTTCGTAATTAATCTGGAAAATGAGGCAGGAGCGTTCTTCAAGCCAAAACTCATATATTTCCACTGATAATGACCCTTCGGGGTTACAAAAGCAGTCAACGGGACTGAATCAGGATGCATTGGAATCTGCCAATACCCTTTGGTCATATCCAATTTTGTCAAATAACGGGATTTTCCCAGTCGATCAATTAAGACCTCCACCCGGGGCATCGGAAATGGATCCGCTACGGATAACCCATTCAGTTTTCTGAAATCTGAACATAAGCGATCCGTACCGTCTAGCTTAGGAACCATAACGATCGGAGCCGCCCAAGGACTCTCGGACTCCTCAATAATCCCAGCCTTCAACAACTGTTCCACCTCTTTCTCCACCTTAGCCATCCTCTCAGGATTCAACCTATAAGGTGATTGTCGAACAGGACGAGCACCTTCGACCAATTCAATCCTATGTGACACCATGTTGGTTTTACCCGGTGATTTACTAAAGACATGTGCAAAGTCATGCAGGCACATTACATTGTAAGACTTTATCCTCTAAAGTCAACTCAATCACCTTCACATCCGTATCAACCAACAACACAGAAGCAATCACATCATCTTTCGATACATCATGCATCACATCCAAACGATCCACATATCGCTTCATCAAATTCACATGTACCACTCGTTCCGTTTTTCGTCTATCCGGCGTACATACCAAATAATCAACCGGACCCAGACGACGTAATACCACATAAGGTCCACAATACTTGGCCTGTAAGGGTTTACCCACCAATGGAATCAAAAGTAGCACCTTTTCACCTTCCTCAAAAGTCACAACCTTCGAATGTTTATCATAAATTTGCTTCGACTTAGTCTTAGCAACAACAGCATTTTCACTTGCCATGTGCAACCCAACACGCATATGCTCACGCAACTGCAAGACATATTCAATCACATTCTTTCCAGATACTTCATTTGCAACATCTTTTGACAACCATGCCTCTTTCATTAATTGAAGCATTCCACGCACATCGCGACCATACATTAAGTCAAAGGCAGAAAAGCCAGTACCCTGCACAGGAACTTCCCTATACGCAAACAAAATCCAAGGGAGCATGGTATCCCACGAACCCGGATACGTTTCAGCCACCGCTTTCAACATATCTTTCATGGTACGATGGAAGCGTTCACAGGACGCATTCGTCTGTGGTCTATAAGGACTAGTCTTCAATTGTAGAATACCACATTCATGCACAAACACCTGCATCAAATCAGACATGAACTCAGTCCCACAATCAGAAAGTAGTTCTTTCGGAAAACCGAACATCGTAAACACCTCACACAAACATTTCGCAACATCCTGGGCCGTATGCGTCTTTAACGGAAATGCAAATGGGAAATGCGATGCTAAATCAATCACAGTCAAGATAAATCTGTTACCCGTTAAGGCACAAACACTTAACGGACCAACGATGTCCATCGCGAGACGTTCAAACACTTCTTGCATAACAGGCACACTAACCATAGGCGCTCTATAATTTCTGTTACCTTTACCCAACCGTTGACAAACATCACATGAACGACAGTACTCACGTACATCCTTATTCACCAGTGGCCACCAGAAATGCTTCAACAGTCTGTCTAAAGTCTTTTGTGTTCCCAGATGACCCGATGCTGGTATATCATGGGCCACATGCAACAATTGCATTCTCAACTGACGTGGAACCACAATCTGTGACACACCCATCTTAAATGGTGTTAACTTGTCGTCCCACCGACGTATCAACACACCTTCCACTAACTCATACGGTTGTACACGGTCATCGCCCTTCGATTTATTCTCCGCCAGCTCAAACATTGGAATCAAATCAGGACAACTTCTTTGCCTCGTAATTAATTCTGATCTCGGAATACAGACATCCTGCCAGTCAGTGTCAACAATTTCATTCGACTCGAATAAAGCTTCCAAGTCACCTTCGTCTAAATGCGCTTGATCATTAGACGTACACCTTAAATCATTTGTCAATAAATCCCGATCGACCGACTCTGCACTCTGACCCAGAATCGTCGGCTCCAACCGCGTCGGTTCACTGCACACATCGCTCGCTGTCGCCTTGCGTTCCTCTGCATATTGTTTAGCTTGAGCTCGGGTCGTAATAGCCACATCCACAATATCACCCGAAAGCACTACGTCATTACCAATCACCACGTGCACACCATTCATAGGAAAAGAACTCAGCGTACAACAGAGAATCTCGCCTTTCACAAATGCACATTCCACGTTCACTTTCACAAGAGGGCGCTCCATAATTTGACCAGAAATACCTCTCAGAAGGCGTGTCTCATTCAACTGCACAAAATCATGTTCATCCAACCATTCAGCCGATACTAAAGATTGAAGACAACCTGAGTCTCTCAGAAAAACACCATCCTTGCGTTCATTCAAATCATTAATGACACACCCATTCACACAGAAAGGAGCATACATTTTATCAACAGTTTCAATAGGCTTCTGAAAACTCTGTTCCTTAACAGGCGCCGACAAAGTTTGTACTAAACCCACGGGTTTCGGACCCCTCCAGTTTTCAATTTCAGGCCCCTCCTTTCGTTGTAATTTCCGACATTGGGACCTCAAATGCCCAGGAATTCTGCAGAACGAGCACGTGACCTGCTCTCCAAACCCCTCGACGTCATCATTTTTACGATTTGGCTGCTTAAAGCCATACGTCCCTCTTTGAGGCGTACGCTTACTCCATTTTGACTCATGGCGTACACCTTCCTTGTACCCTGAACCCTGACGCTCCCACACGTCTTTCTTCTCATTATCGTCACATGAGAAGCGGTTTGTACGCTCAGAAAAATTCCTTTGGAATCCCCCAGCATAATTACTCGGCCCCTGTTTATACAAAACAGCGTATTCATCTGCCATACGTGCAGCACTCGCTACAGTCTCAGGACTTTTGTCCAAAAGCCACTTGTGTACTTCTAGCGGCAACGCTTGTACAAATTGCTCCATCTGTATGACCTCTTTAAATTTAGCCAAATCATCCCACGAATTTGTACCCTCTACCCAACGTTGGAAAGGTATCTGCAATCTATACGCGTAATTGGCGAAAGTCTCCCGTGGTTCTTTTTTCAACCCCCGAAATTTCTTCCGATAGAACTCCGGTATCCGTTCATAAGCTGTGAGTAATGTGGATTTAACAACATCATATTTCACACAATCCTCCAAAGACAAAGACGCAAATACATTTGCCGCCTTTCCCGATAGTTGTGGCTGCAAAAGGGACGACCATTTTTCCATCGGAATTTTTTGCAAAGCCATTGCCTGTTCGAACGCCGCAAAATAGTGTTCAATATCCGAGGGGTCAAATTTAGGAACAAATTTCATTGCCGCCCCAAAACGAAAATCCTCCTTGTGCTGCACATGACGGTCTGGCACACCTCCTAATTCTAACGTCCGCAAGTCAATATCGCACTTCTGTTTGTCTACCTCCAAAGACATCCGTTTCTCCTCTATGTCAAATCTCCTTTTCGTCTCCTCAGCGTCAGCTTCCATCTTCATTTTCCTCTCCTCTGCCTCAGCTTCCATCCTCATTTTCCTCTCCTCAGCCTCAGCTGCCATTCTCATTCTCTCTGTCTCAGCCTCAGCTTCCATTCTCATTTTTCTCTCCTCCACCTCCGCTGCCATTCTCATTTTCTTCTCCTCTGCCTCAGCCGCCATTCTCAATTTCTCTTTCTCTACCTCCGCCGCCAGTCTCATTTTCTCTTTCTCTACCTCCCATTCAAATTCTCTGTCCTCCTTAAATTTCATACGCTCCAATTCAACGGCCTCTCTCTTCGCTTGTGCCCGAAGTTTCCATTCCTCACTTCCTTGTTTAGGCGACAACGCTTTTCTAGCCAACTTCAGTAATTGAGGTTTCGTTAACCCTTTAACGTCCTCACCCAACGTCGCACAATATTTTCTCAATTCGTCCACCGGCAACTCCACTAACTCATCCCATTCCAGAAGAGTAACTTCCTCTGAGGACGCCATACTAGTCTACCTGCGCAGACCACGGAGACCAAAAATTCTCCCCAAAATTCCCAATTTTCACGAGAGTCCACTTCAAAACTGTCACAAATGCGAACAACGCACAAAATTTCTGCCAACGCACGAAATTCAAATAGCCCAGGCCCCCAAAACGAAATGCGACACCGCAAAATTTCCGACAAATACGGCAAATTTCTCAAAATTCCGGCGAACTACACGGACCAAAAAATATCCGAAATTTCCCAACGGAATTTCACCCACAACATTCACCAAAAATACCCAAAACGAGCAAAAGCACGGAGGGCTCCCATTTGTAAAGGTTCACGGCCGTCTACGAGGATGACTATCAAAAGATAAGGTCCCAACTTTTGTAAAATAAGATCGATTTATTCATACAAGCAATATTTACAGCAAATAACAAAGGTTACCGTCTAGTAGAACCAAAGTTGACAAACCAGACGAAGCAGTACGGTCGACAGCACAGCAGACAACGGCTAACGAAGCCCAGGAAGACAGATGAACTGCCAGAACACCAACAGGGCGAGACGGCGACGTAGAAGACGGACCACACTCAACGAGAGACATCAAACCCACACGCCTCACACATCACCACAACCGCAGAACAGGGACGTTAGCCACGAAACCAAAGGCTTATATAGGCAATGCCCAACCCTCAATACACCCACGCATCCCAAGACAGAAAGAGTACGGAAGAGTAGAAGGGCCGTAGACACCTAATGGCTACAATATGTTTAATGGGTCACTCAGTGTTGAATTTCTTCCTACATCTCAGAAACGAGCAATAGTATTTCCAAGGCTAAAGAAGCCTAACCTGGACCTTAATGTTTGCCAAAACTACAGGCCCATCTCCAACCTCGCTTACCTATCTAAAACTCTTGAGAGACTTGTTGCAGCTCAATGTGTCCTTTATTTGGAGCAATCTGGGCTTTTGCCCCCACCCACCCCCCAATCTGGCTTTAGAAGCCACCACTCGACAGAAACTCTTTCCCTTTCACTTCTTTCGGATATTTACACGGCAATTGACAGATCTCAGCTAGCTCTCAGAAGGGTCAAATTAGTCTAGAAAAGCATGTTAGCAAATTATTACATGTACATGATTTGCTTCTAACAGTATCATTTCCAGATTCCATGCCTGGTCCAATTGGCGGCCATCTTTTTTCCCGCCAAAATTAGACCACTTGCCGTGGTCCGATTTCTTGTAACTTTGAGTATGTTCACCATCAGACCTACGATACTAGAAAATCGTCATAAAACTCTTTCTTGCAATTTTTTGGGGTTCACCGAAGTTATTTCGTAGATTGACCCGACTACTTCCACTTTCCCAGGGGCGCCTCTAACGCCAACTTTCCTCCAACAATAAGGTTATCTTAAGTTCACATTACTACACAAAATCCACATAATTTTGATTAATCCAGGCCTAACTAGCCGCGTTCTGCCAACCTGATGTTTTGAATAAATTGAAACTGATCGACTGATTGATATAATATATATACCGTGACAGAGAAGAAGAATACTGCAGGGAGGCTATCATCATCAGACAGTCCAAAGAACCGAAGAAACTTTGGACTACGTTCAATGGTCTTCTAGGACGTCGCTCTTCAAGCCACCAGTCGCAATCCTCTCCGCCATTCACCGCTGATGCATTCTTGCAGCGGCTGAATGCAAAGATCGAATCAATCCGGACCACTACATCTACCTCTCCTTCGCCGGAATTCTCCACAACCGATGCTCGTCTTTCCGTCCTGAATGAGATAACGAGTCAAGAGTTACGATGTCTCATCCTCGCTGCTGCCCCGAAGACTTGTGAGCTGGACCCTGTGCCCACGTTCCTCGTCCAGGAGCTAATCGACGACTTCCTTCCGTTTCTTACCGTGCTCGGCAACCGGTCGATCCAGGAGGCTCATCTACCTACGTCGCAGAAGCGGTCCATCCTCCTGCCAGCCTTGAAGCGAGATGGACTTGACGCAAGCGATCCCACCAACAACCGTCCCATTGCTAATGTGACATTCCTTTCGAAAATTTTAGAACGAATTGTTTGCAACCAACTTATCGCGTATTTAGATGGGAATGGGTTGCTCCCTCCCCTACAATCGGGTTTTCGGAGAAACCATTCTACTGAGACCCTGCTAGTCCGCCTCCTATCTGACTTCTATGGCGCCATGGACTGTGGCTATATAACTCTTTTGGCTCTTTTTGATGTCAGCTCTGCCTTTGACTCTGTCGACCATTCGATCCTTCTTCAGCGCCTTTCTGTCTATTTTGGGTTGACTGATAAACCCCTGGAATGGCCACGATCTTTCCTTACTGATCGCACAAACTGTGTCCTATCTGGCTCAACTAGATCTCGGTGGGTCCCTGCCATTTTTGGTGTGCCACAGGGATCGGTTCTGGGCCCTTTGCTTTACATTCTGTACACGTCAGATGTTAGCTCCCTGCTGAGGGTATGTGGACTCTCACATCAACAATATGCTGATGACATCCAAGCATATGTTCACTGTCGTGCAACAGATGCAGTTTACTCTGTTGGGCTGATGTGCTCTGCCATTGATGCCCTTTCTCGCTGGATGGCTTCGAATCGTTTGCTGTTGAATCCATCCAAAACCCAATTCATTTGGCTTGGCGGTCGCAGATAGTTGACTAGTCTAGACATGCATCTTTTGGCTCAGACATTCCCCCATATTGCATTCTCTCATACCGTCCGCGATCTTGGAGTGACACTTGACCAAGAACTCAGTTTCTCACAGCATGTCAACCTAGTAACGCGAAGCTGCTATTACCAGCTCCGCCAGTTGCGTGTTGTCATGCGGTCCCTATCTCGCCTACTACCTCGGAATAATTTGCCTGCTTTCTGCAAGTTGCTCAAGACCTATCTTTTTAGCTATGGCTGGACTGGGAGCGCCTCTGAGTAGGCTTCTTGAAGGGGCGCTATATAAGTTTTCGGAATGAATGAATGAATGAATGATGCCGCTGTGGTCCTTGTCCACGCCTTCGTAACTAGCAGAATTTATCACTGCTGCTCAATTCTTGCTGGCCACCCATCTAGCTTAATAGGGCGTCTTGACCGGGTTATGTACTCTGCTGCTCGGCTTATTGGTCATACCCCAAAATTTGCCCCAATTTCTGCCTACATGCGTGATGTTCTGCACTGGCTTCCAGTCTCGCAGCGCATCTCGTACAGGATAGCAGCACTTGTTTGGCGGTCTTTAATTGGTAGTGCTCCTTCCTACTTATCTGATCTCTGTCTCTGTTGTAACCTCCCGTAGAACTTTGCGCTCTGCGGCCAATGGGGAGCTGCTGGTCCCTCGAACCCGCTCTGCTACCAGACAGCGTCGAGCCTTCTCGGTTGTTGGCCCGTCCACATGGAATGGGCTCCCACTTGCACTACGTTTACTACCTCGGAATAATTTGCCTGCTTTCTACAAGTTGCTCAAGACCTATCTTTTTAACTGTGGCTGGACTGGGAGCGCCTCTGAGTAGGCTTCTTGAAGGGGCGCTATATAAGTTTTCGGAATGAATGAATGAATGAATGAATGAATGAATATAGCCTACCGAGCAATCAAATTCTTCTTAATTAAAATACAAGCGGTTTCTTTCTTGCTCAGGTAATCTTATGTGCTATGACATGCCACCAGTTTTCAGGTTTGTCAGATCAAAGTGGAAAATTCTTAAAATATTTAGAAATTTTTTAGTGAAATAGAATTTATAAAAAAAAGACTATACAGCGATTTCATAATCAGAAAATCTGCTGCAAATGCGGTCACGATTCAGTTCTATAAAACCAACGACGACGGCATACGGCAGTGTCTGTCAACAACGGTTGCAGGACATTATTTATCCGGAGACGATCCTCGTTTTTGCGTAGGACATAATCTATTCCCCGGACAAATTCCCCTCTGCTCTGGTTTAATTGGCCTATTTCTGCATTTAATTAATAGCGCTTTATTATTATTTTTTGTTTTTTGTTCCCCAGGTTAACTTGTTAATGTCGCCATTGAAAAACCTGCTATTTTGCATGTAAATTTATGACTTGTTAGTGTCATTCAGTTTGTCATTCTAGCGCGAAGACATGTTTGTGTCATAACAGGTCTATAGTTAAGAATTGACAAAGTCGTTAGAGACTTTTTAACTGTCGTTTGGTCTAACTAAAATCATATAAAGTAACTACAGTACTGTTAGGCTATGAGGAATTTCAAAGCGCCTCAAAAGCCATCATCAATTATGTTACTGCCTGTATACAATGCTAAAAAAACCTGGCATCCTGCAGTAAAGGTGAGGAATTTAGGTATTCCATGTAGCAGTAAGTATTGTACAATTTGTACTGTAAGCTTATTGCATCCATACATTTATACAGCGCCTCTCACAGTGCACAACAATCAAGTGTTGACGAGAGTGCTAATAGGCTTACTTGTTCCAATGGGTCGCTTGGTCGACACAAAAGGTAAGCAAGTGGCCTGAAATGACCTAATGAGTCTATGACCCATATCCACTGCAATTTCAGCTGGACCCATTGCTGAACATTATGCATAATATTTTGAAGTCCACATAACGTCCGTGCTTGTACCAATTACCTTTCTTTTTTATTTACACTGTGTCCGGATAAAAAGTAGCCACCACAAAAAGTGTAATAACTCGGTCAAAACTCTTAGGATTTGTCTGAAATTTTAAACAGAGTAACAGTGACCATATATACACGAGATCCTAAAGCCGATTATAAATATTCGTGAGTTTTGTCAAATTTATGAGCGTTTAAAATGCAGCACCAAAAAATTGAACTTTTCAACATGGAAAACCTGAAAGGAAGTGAAATTCAGCTATATATCGTGCTCAAAATGTCCTTCTTGTTCACGAACACACGATCGTAGACGTAGTAGTTGTCCAGGGATACACTCGGCTTCATACCCGCAGCTGTGGTCGCCCAGCAGTCCAGACCTCGATCCGGAGTAACTGGTGCATTTACTGGAGGGGCGCGTTTTTCGTTCACGCGTATTCATGACATCGATAACCTCAGGGCGTATGGCGCGTCTGATTGAAGAGTGGCAGATGTTTGACCAAGTGATCATCGACCGGACCATCAAACAGTAGCGTCTAACCTGAGTCCTAACCGACCCTCACGACGCCTAGTCGCCTAACCTGAGTTCTAACCGACACGTGGGTCCCAGATACTGTATATACACTGTGTCCGGATAAAAAGTAGTCCCCCACAAAAAGTGTAATAACTCGGTCAAAACTCTTAGGATTTGTCTGAAATTCTAAACAAAAAAGGAAGTGAAATTCAGCTATATCCGGTGTTCAAAATGTCCTCCTTGTTCACGGACACACGACCGTAGACGTAGACGCTACTGTTTGATGGTCCGGTCGATGATCACTTGGTCAAACATCTGCCACTCTTCAATCAGACGCGCCATACGCCCTGCGGTTATCGATGTCATGAATACGCGTGAACGAAAAACGCGCCCCTCCAGTAAATGCACCTGTTACTCCGGATCGAGGTCTGGACTGCTGGGCGACCACAGCTGCGGGTTATGAAACCGAGTGTTCCCTGGACAACTACTACGTCTACGGTCGTGTGTTCGTGAACAAGAAGGACATTTTGAGCACCATATATAGCTGAATTTCACTTCTTTTCAGGTTTTCCATGTTGGAAAGTGCAATTTTTGTGTGCTGAATTTTAAACGCTCATAAATTTGACAAACTCACGATTATTTCTAATCGGCTTTAGGATCTCGTGTAAATATGGTCACTGTTGCTCTGTTTAAAATTTCAGACAAATCCTAAACGTTTTGACCGAGTTATTACACTTTTGTGAGGGCTACTTTTTATCTGGACACAGTTACAACACCTAATTGGGGCTGTGCAATTTTTCTCCAGTCTGGGCAACGCTTTCTGCGCAGTTTGTTTCGTCTCTGTTTTATCCTTTATAGTGTACTGTTTATACTCTATCTACAGTATAAGCAAGTAGGCCCTATGCTTTAAATGGGATGATTTATCTATATAAATAAAAATATAAAAGGTTTGTTCCTAATCGAAGATCTCGGAAAGTTCTTGACCGATTCCTTTGAAAATTTACCAAGACGTTCCATTCGATCGGGTTTGTAAAATGCTTTTCTGGGAAAAAACAAATCGTTTAGACAAAAAAAAACTTTCATTCGACTCGACCCGTTTATACATTTGAACTTTCACGCATACTCCGCCATTTTGGCCCGTGCATTTATAACGTACAGGGATGCCACTCTAAATTTTGAAAAAGGTCAGATCCGGTCCAACAAAAGGCTAGAAAAGACTAGATTGACAATTTCTCTCGAAAATGCATGGATTTTTCCATTTTCCGATTTCAATTTATTTGCATTTGAATGCGGTCGTGTGGGAGGAAGGGAGGGGAGGGAGCGGGAGGAAGGGGGAGGGGAGGGAGCGGACGGGATGGAGGGAGGGGAGGGATGGAGGAGGGGAGGGACTCGAGGAGGGAGGGGAAGAAACGGGAGGGAGGGGGAGGAGGAGGGGAGGAATGGAGGAGGGGAGGGGGAATGAGGTAGGGAGGGACAGAGGAACGGAGGGAGGGAGGCAGCGTAAGGGTGGGAGGGAGGCAGGGGAAGGGAAGTAGGGAGGGAGGGTTGGGCGGTCTTTTCAGCCACAGCAACGCATGGCTGGGTACAGCTAGTATCTTATAAAATAGACAACGATGAATAAGCAATGAGCGATGAATAAGCAATGAGTGCACCATTTATGATGCTATGTTTGGAAGTTGTTCAAAGCGCTGTCGTTTGGCTGTAGCCTGTAGTAATGAGAAATTCTATACAGATATGACTTTCAGTAATATATTTATTATAACTTATTTCTGTAGAGCAGCTCTTGGCAGACGTTAGCTGTGATGCAGTGTGTCATCCTGCTCAGTTATGCAATAGTCTAATAATCCACATCTAACAAAGGAACGTAGCATTTGGCCTATGTTGTCTCGCCTCAATCGCTTGGGGAGATTTATGGTCATGGTCTATGGAATCGCGTGCCAAATACCTAAGATGCTCATAATATATATATATATATACATATATATATATATATATATATATATATATATAATAAACATCATCAAAATTATAGAATGTATACTTGTGACGACTTGTCAGTTATTTTAAAGTAAAATAATCCAGCCTTTCTGTTCAACTATAGTCATAGGTTCATGGGCGGAGACTTAGGGGGATGTGGTGGGGGGACGGCCCATGCATTTGTCCTCCCAATCGGTAGCAGGTGAGTGATAGGAACACACGGTGAACAAAAAACGAGACGAGGTGATGACTAAAAAAGGTCGTCAACTTTTTTGGCAGGGAAAAAACAAGGTTTTCCATCGACCTTTCAGACGAATGACTAAAAAAAGGTCGTCAGAAATTTTTCCCGGCAAAAAGATGGAAAATTTCGTTGGCGTCTCAGCCATTCGTCCGCCCAAAATCTTTGTCCGCCTTTTCGTCCCCCGCAAGTCTCCGCCCAAGTCTCCGCCCATGCATAGGTTCTAAGCTTAGGTTAAAAAAATTATATTAAAATAAATTTATAGGCCTAGGCTACTCGAAATGACAATATTTAGCAAAATCTAAAAAGTTCAAAGACGTTGGGCAAATCCTAAATTTTGTTCAATTCTGATATTTTTGTCTCCATCGGTTTTCTACCAAATTTCTCATGCTCTGTTATGGAACAGGTATACGGGTCAGACATTAGGCTATATGTCATGGCTAACAAATTTAGGCCTAATTAAGCGTGATAGCAGGTTCCCGCGACTTCGCTTTTGTGGGCGCTGTATAAATTTCGAGATTACGATTACGATTAGTCAGAGCACATACTTCATGCCAAAAGATCTTAAATTTTCAGACCCTAAATGAAAAAATTTTCACTACCTTTTCAATTCCTTATTAATTATAGATTCCCATAGGAATACGAGAACGACTAAGGATATAGACATAAGTCGATCCATTTTTTCATGTAAAAATTAAATATTTGCACGATTGACCCCTTTAGCCCCCCTAAAAAAACCGTAAGGTACGCACGAGGTTTGGTTTGCCAGACAGTTTGGCAGATAAGAAAGAGGACCATTTCCAAGATTTCGACCAAATGACTAAAAAGGTCGACAGAAATAAATTTTGACGGCCGAGATAGAAAATTTTCTTGAGATTTTGGTCGATGACTAAAAAAAGGTCGTCAGAAATTGTGGCGACTGAAAACAGAAAATTTTCTCCCGCAAATTTAGTTCCCCCCAAAACTAAAATCCTGGCGCCGCCACTGATAGATAAGCGTAGGCCTACAGAATTAAGGACCGATATGTAGTAGGCTTGGCTTATCTAGGACTTTTCAGTCCCTTACCTTATGATGTTGGTTTTTAATTTTTAATTTAAAACTTTTGTGAGCGGAGCGAGCGCCTATATAATGATGCATTGCAGCTTTCCCGTCGTTCGGAAAATTGCTTGCATTGTGTAGGCTGCATGCAATATAGTAAAAATATAACGCAGAGCAATTTCAGCAGAAATAAATTGCATTTAAATCTGTGAATCGAAATGTAAGAGGCGTATTGGGTAAACAGATTTGAGCCATCTGGCGTTTCCCTGATCAATGCAGACTGAGTCTTATAGGTTACCATCATTGCCTTCGATGAAATATCCTTCTTTGTCACGCAAATCTCACATTACGATGATGGCATCAAAGGCGTAATTTCTATTTTGGTCTTGCATGCAAAGAAATATATTTTAACATGGATGGCATGCAATGCGTGTAGGCTACTCGCAATAATATTATTGCTATTTAGATCTGCTCGGCAGTTAGAAACAGGCCCGGCCTTAGGGCAAGGCGAGCGAGGCGACCGCCTTGGGTCCCGCGCTTCCAGGGCTCCGCGCAGCTGGCTATAATTTTTTTACTTTGTTGAGATTGATAATTGTTACGTCGCATATCAACAATGCTCAATTGCAACCAATGTGCCGCGTGAATGTGATAGGCCTAGATGATTTTGGAAACAACGATCTATAAATTTAATGCTAAACCGAGTCACAGCTAGACCTATTTTGTAGGCTTATGCCTGCATGTTGAATTAATTTTTAAAATATGAACAAAATTTAATGACTAAGACTCTTCAAAACTTCCATGCAATCAACAATAGACCTAAGCCTACTTTGAGAATGGCTCACTAAATTAGCTTTTTTGTCAATTGAAAAGATTTTACATTGTGTAATCATTTCAGATGTCGCATAAGCTTACATCAAATTAAGGAAGATTTGCGAAAACTTTTCTATGCCTCCCCTGCTTGGTTTGGCTTTGCTAGTTCTGGTCAGCGCGCGCGTATTAATGCAATAATACGGAAAATGGTGCGGCTCAACTTTCTTCCTGCCGACCAGAAGTCGTTCGATGACCTCTGTGGTCACGCTGATTCCTCCCTCTTCTCTTTTGTACTGTACAACCCAAGTCACGTCCTTGCTCCTCTATTACCTCCCATTAAAAATGCTACCTACTCACTCCGTCCTCGTTCTCATAACCGTGAGATTCCTCATGCAGACGCACTTACCAGATGTGGCTTTATAACACGGATGCTATTCAAGTGACAATATATTTTTCCCCTGTCTAGCCTAAGTTCTCTCCTGTATAGTTCACAACATGTCTATTATGTAGTTGTATAATGTGTTTATTGAATTGCATATTTCTATTTGTCTTGATTGTATACTTGCATTAATTATTCTGTTCTTGTCCATTGTTCCCGCAGTGCCGTATGTGCCTTCAAGAAAACTGTTAAAAAGACTTTGTTTTCAAACTATTGCATATGTTGATTAACTTTGGTCTTTATACCTGCATTTATCTTGCAGCAATCTAGACACTGTATGTTAGTATCCTGACTGTTTATTATGATGTTTCCGAGTCTCTAATCCTTTGTAGACTGTGAGGATTTACTGCTGCAATAATATGCTGTTACTATTATTTATTATTATTATTATTATTTAGTATTTAGTATTATTACCATTTATTAATATGATTTAATATTACAATTTTATTATTATTATTATTATTATTATTATTATTATTATTATTATTATTATTATTATTATTATTATTATTATTATTATTATTATTATTATTATTATTATCATTATTGCATTGTATGTTTATCCCTATTACTTTCAGCTATGTTCTAATTAATTAAGTATTAATTAAGTTTCAGTTAAGTATTAATACTGACTTGCACTAAAAATAGTCTTGGAGCTAGGGGTCAGGGTTTTATAAGCTGTTAGCTTTTTCCTGATTCCTTTTGCACTATGTTTATTGAGGCATGTTTATACTATTTGACTGGTGTGTGTGTGTGTGTGTGTGTGTGTGTGTGTGCAATAAACAAGTTCATTCATCCATTCATTCGTTCAGTGCGTTTGCAGGCGGTTCAATAAAGTATATACTTACTTACTTACTTAGCATCATAGCACTCACATCTTTGTCTATAGCATACTCGATAGAGATTATAACATTTCAAAGCTTCAATTAGAAGGAATCGGAAATAGCCTAATTATGTCAATTATTGACATCCTATTTTAGATGCTAGATATGCAACTATAGTTAAATTGAATATAGTCCTAGTTATTGTTTTCATAGTAAACTGCTATAGATATATAGGGTTAATAGCCAGATTTGCATGTGAATGTCCATTAACTTCAATTTTCAACATGGGCGCCTGCAGACATTTTAGTTGGAGGGAGCACAGCACAATGGTAACTTTTTAGCACGAGTTTGAAAAATACAAACCAGGAAATTAAGAACATGGATTGCCTACATACATGTAGGTGTCTAAATGTAAATTTCTCCGTTTCACCGTGAGAATCATTAGCTCATTAGTGCATTGGCGCAAAGAAATTCGTCAAAAGTAAAACTTTGTTGTTAAAAATCGGTGTTAATTTTCTAGAGGGCGCTTATGATTTTGCATTACTTAAATAGGTCTACATAATAATAGTGTCAATGCTGTATTGACAGGTAATGAACTTAGTAAATTTTTGCCTGGAGACTCGCTGCTGCCTTGGGTCCCGCAAACCCTAAGGCCGGTCCTGGTTAGAAATACAATTCATCATCGTTATTTTTTATCCGAGGTGTCTACATTTTTCTTATTTGTAACTGGCTGCGGTAGGTCTATATCAGTAAGAACTCAACAAAACAAATAATTATAGGTTTATCTTCATCATCACATTTCCTAATCCGGCCCTGGCATAGGCGCAACCACCCTATGGGACCCACGGAACGCGTCCCCCAACTTTTGAGAGGCTTGGGACGGTCTCCACAACTTTCGACGAACGGTCCACTCCAACTTTCGACGAGAGACCTGGGACTGTCCCTCCCAACGTTTGCCACCGACTGCTGCTAATAGCCATTTCAGTTTAGATTGGCATATTAAGATCGAACGTAGCTTCTCAGCATTAAGGCCGCATCAACAGCGTTTTAATCCTGCCTGTATAGGCCCACATCTTACCCCGACAGTGTTGGCGTCTCACAGAGCTTGCACGTGAAACTGTTGCAAAGTGTGAATCACGGAAACTGATCTTTGGTGATAATATTATGTGACTCTTGAGTCATGACTTTCTTTCAGTAGGCCTATTTTCGTGTCTGGTGTGAATGTTTCTGTCTTTCCATTGCAAAATACCAGGTCATTTGCAGACAAATGTGCCAGAAATTATATATCATTATATGTACACAGGATTCATTTAGCTAGGTTCTGCTCAATTACTCTGTTTATTCTTACTGTTTTGCTACTGTGGTAGCGCGTGTCTACACGATGGGCGTAGATTTTTAGGGTGGGACAACGGTCAGAGGTTGAACCTCATCATCCCCCGGCATAGTCGCAACCACCCTATGAGACCCATGGGACGCGTCCCCCAACGTCTGACAGGCTTGGGACGGTCCCCAAACTTTCGACGAGAGGCTTGGGGATGGTCCCTCACAACCATTGCCACCGACTGCTGCTTTGTTCTTTACTGTTTTGTTACTGTGGTGACGTAGCCTATGTCTATACAGATTATTAATTTATTAGAACAGTAGTTCAATCAGCTAAGAAGGACACGCTTATTAACGAATTAAAACTGGATGGGAAGTTAACAAATGACCCCTTACTAATAGCTGAAAAATTTAACTCATAATTTACAGGCCTGACGAAATCTCTATCATCCAAAATCGTCCCATCTGAGAAATGCTTTCAAGACTATCCCCACCGATCCTCCTCTAATTCCTTCGCCCTAATTCCTACTGCTCCCGAAGAACTATTAGCAATTAATAACTCTTTTAAATCGACTCACAGCTCTGGCACTGATGATTTGAATCCTTTGTCCATTTTGGTGTGCCTATTGCACCCACGTTGTTATTCTGCCTACTCTTTATGTGTATTTGTCTAATTCTGATTATTTTTATACTTAGTTACATGTATGTATGATTGTAATGGAATCAATAAGAAATGTCTATACCCTGGACGCAAAGTTATGGGTTGGGGGCAGCGGGGACGGTCCCCTCCACAGTTTGTGGTGGGGGACGGAAGTGCCCATATCCCTCCCCAATATTTCAGAAATATTTAATAAATATCATCATAAATTTTTGCAGTTTTAGCCACTATTTATCCATAATTTTGTTAAGATGACAACTTAAAATGCTACTATAACTGTAAGAAAATTTAAAAAATGGCACAATGGGAGGGACATTTGTAACGATTTGTTGAAGTCTTAAACCATGCATGCATTTGTGAGAAATTATTTTGAGATGACGGCTTAAGAAATCTGAATATTTTTAAACAATGGGAGGGGACGCTCTTGAAGTCTTAAGCCACAACTAGCCTATCAACACTGAAATGATTGATCAATTTAATTCAAATGACAGCCTAAAATGCTATACATTTAGCCTATAGCCTCACACGGGGCAAAAATTTATTTGAATTTTCTGTTAGCTGCCATTGGCGCTTTGCTGTTGTGTTGCTTGACTCGGGTTCTGCTAAAAATAAAAGATAGCCCCTCCCACTCCTGGCTTTGCCGAATCAGGAGGGATCCAGTACTTAGGCCATTAGTGTTAAGTTACCGAACCTGTTGTAGCCGAACTGCGTGTCGTGCGAAGCAGGCCGTATTTCGTATAACTTGTACATGCAATCGTTCTGCGGTTTGTCAGATTGAATGTCAATAAACGAAGATTATTATGATTATTATAGCCTACGGTAGCCTAATTACAGTTTTTTATAGTAAAAAATGAAACAATGGGCAGAGGACATTTATGAAGTCTTAAAGCATGTCTTTCAGCAATGAAAATAACTTTTTGAGTTTAAGAAAGTCACCAAATTTTACAGCATGGAAATTTAAGGGGGAAAAATAACAATTCGAGAAGACGCTTTTGAAGTCTTAAACCACGACTATCAACACTGAAATGACGAGCAATTTCGTAAAAATGACGGCCTAAAATGCTGCCGTTGAAGAGTGGAAATTTAAAAAAAAAATTGAGATTGGAAGGGACACATCCCCTCCCCCAAACCCTCCCTCTGCTAGACGTCTCGCGCCTCGTCGATCCTCCGCCCGTTCGTTCGTCCCCCAAAGCCAGCACCAAGTCTTCACATATATGGTCTACAGTCTACACTGTCAGGAGATGGAAATGGACACATATTCCTCATTCCTTAGTTCCGCTGTGTGCTGATGTGTATTTGAATCAATGGATAATTTGGATATTTGTTGCACCGCTTGCACGACTATAATTTTGACACTACCGTTTCTAAGATAGATATAATTTATAGGTTTCTATAATAATAAGCGGGACTTCTGTCCCTTTTCCGGTTAGACGGAAATGAACACTCATGATTTATGTGTAGACCAATATTAAAATCAACGAATATTTGTTGCATGACTTCTGTTCCTAAGCTTTGCATCCCCAGAAGCTGCGCCATTTTTTGTAACCTATGTCAAATGTCAATTACTATGACTCATTGAGTGATTGATTGACAGAAATCACAGAATGATTTAGATTTCGTTAGGGCCGGGCTTCTTGTCTTCGGCAATCGCGGTTTCGCGCTCGGTATTATTACTCCTACTAAGAATTTTCATTTGGTCCCCCAACTTTTAGGACGTGGTTGCGCCTATTGGCCCTGGCACGATCCAACGTTGGAATTCTTAGGCCGTTAGCCTAAAAATTACAATCCCAGCACCGCCTCTGCATTCGACCAAGCACGCACCAATTCCCCTTCTTCCCTCACCAATTGGCCTATGCGATTAAACCAGTTCCTAAAGTGTGGAAAATTAAGAGCCTGCCATGGACGCCCCTTACCTCTCCAAATGAAGTGCCTGGACGTCCCTTACCTTTCCATGCTGTGCTGGCCAATTAGTGGCAGGACGGCACCCAGATTTTCAAATAAGTGCATGGACGCCGTCCATGACCGTCCAGGCACACTTTAAGCCGTCTGAATGCCGCACCATTTGGATCGGACAGACGAGCGCTTCTCAATGGTAAGCTTAGCTGGTTCGCGCGACTTAGTTTTCTTGGCGTTGAACAAATTTCGAGATTATTATAGGCTACGATTACCAGTACCGGTATAGCTTATTATTATGTGACTATGCATCACGTACACACACACACACACACACACACACACACACACACACACACACACACACACACAAACACACAAACACCAAGGGCGGAGATTGGTTTCCGTTCTTGGAGGGGTTAAATTTTTGGAGGCTGAGATTCAGTCCTGAACGAGCGGCGACGAAATTTTTTTTTGTCTTCGGTCTGAAATCTCGCCAAAAAATACTAAATTTCCCGGCCCAAAAAGTTGACGACCTTTTTTTAGTCATTAGTAGGCTAAGTTTCGCGTTCGTAAACAGAACCATTTTCGGAACAAATGTCTGAGTCTGCGCCTTCTGGGGGGGGACTATGCCCGAGAAAGATACCATTTAAACGGTAAAAGATGAATCTGGGTCTTCTTGTGATAAACACACCCACACACACACACACACACACACACACACACACACACACACACACACACACACACACACACACACACACACACACAGCCTTACCACTTCTGAAATTTGCTGGTCCAGTGCGTCACGAAGTACTGCAAGTATACCGTGCGAACTGACGCTGTTCCAGATCGGATCGAGGCAGCTTTCGCCGAAAATAATAAGCGTACGTGCGCTGCAGACAACGGCTTGTAACATACGATAAACGATGAGTTCGATTTAAACAACCACAGCCAACCAATGCATAGGCTACTGGACCAGTACTAATCAGTGGCGGCGCTATCTCAGGGCATGGCAGGGCAAATGCCCTGGTAATTGTGGTAAAAAGCCCCTGTCCTGGTCGTTGACCTGCCTTTTGCCCTGCCAGAATTTCTTCGGGCATAGGCCTAATTATTGTTTCGTACTCTGTTCACGTCCGTCCGTCCGCACTCTGGCATGGCAAAAATTCTGGCAGGGCTAAATTTCTGACAAGGCAAAATTTTTGCAGTGCAAAAGTTCTGACAAGACAAAATTTTGGCAGTGCAGAAGTTCTGGCAGGGCAAAATTCTGACAGGGCAAAGGTTCTGACAGGGAAAAATTGTGGCCTGGAAAAGTTCTTGCAGAAAAAATTCTGTCATGACAAAAGTTCCGGCAGGGCAAAATTCTGCCCAGAAGGATATCCCTCATGCCCATCTATCATTAGTAGGGGGGAGATTTCCCGCTGGCACAAGTTGGATCAGGCTACTTTCTTTCCCCACGTGGCAAACCCTGATGGGTGCGAATGTGATGGAAGCGCAAGGACAAATTTATGTGAGTGTTAAGCAAAAGTAAAATTAAACGAAGATTTACCCTATGCTATGACGGGGAGGGGATTGTTTGGGGCATTAACCAGGAGGAAGTCCATGGCGGATGCTGGGAAATACCAGGGGAAAATGTTCAGGAGGAAATCTTCTATTCTTCTATACTCAACTTTATCATTAGGGGGGACCTTTCCCCCCCCTGGCCCAAATTGGAAGCAGTCTGCTTCCATCCCCCCCCATGGCGTAGTAGACCCTGGCATAGACCATAGACCTACGCTATATATATTATGCCTGACATAGGCCTAGTTACTTTGTTTGCTGAACTTGTTGCTTTCGAAATGCTACTCGAAAGAATGCAATGCTTCACTAAGTCACTGAGAATAGTCTATAATAGCCTTAAGATTTTTAATATTTGTTTTCAAAATGACAAAAATGGTCGGTTTATGGTTTCGCTCATCTGGTCCTCTGACTACTAATAAAAAGTTGTACACAGCCACACAAAACCGGTTCAACCAACGCGACGAACAATAATTGAAGTCACAATCGCCTGCGTTACGCTATTATATCAAGCAATAAATCAGCAGTAATGCAGTATAATATAGGCAACGCGGTCATTCAAACGTCAAAACTAGACGCAATGCAGTTTTTAAATAAGTCTACGCCAAACTAATAAGCCTGTGTAAGCTATGTTATAGGTCTAATGTCGCCTTTATTCGCCACGAAAGTATTAAACGTAGTAGATCTTTATCACACTTATTCAGGGGCGGATTCAAGGGCCAATCCGGCCAAGCTCCCCCCCCCTTCAGAGATTTGCATAGACGTGGCCCTCTCCCCATCAAGTTTAAAGAAGCTGTAAATCAACGCAACGGGAACAGGAAGGTGAGAGAGAAAGTAGCACGTGACTAAAAGTCATCAGATTTAAAATAACCGGAGTTGCTAAGGGTTTTTAGAAGTTTTTTGGAGAAAGATAAAAAAATATTTTTTCGTCGGAAGATCAACGGAAATTGTTGACGACACAAGACCAAAACGTTTGGGCCCCACTTCCAAAATTTCTTTATCCGCCCCTATACTCATTCAACTCAGATCGAAAACGTATGTCTATAGTCAACTTTCACAGTCCACTAACACGAAATCGCCAGCTGCCAAAATAAAAGGGTTAGTAGCTGCACTTGTGTGTAAAACTGAAATACGTTATTATTATCACGTGGGTCACTTTGAGACTTCAAGAAATAGTAATTAAAATATTTCTAAGTCGAGTCGATGAAACAACGATGAAACAACGACTCGACTTCGGAAAACGAACGATCGACTCGAGTTGCAAGTCGATCGAGTCGACGATTTTTCGATCGACTCGACTTAGCCGAGTTACGATCGACTCGATCGATCGACTCGATCGACTGCGTGGTATAGAGACCCGTTCATCGATGCCAATGATAAGTAGCCTAATATTTAAATCATAGATAAATTAGCTTGCTATATTGAAAAACTATACCCTGTGTCTTCTTGTACGCAGCTTGGTTTCTAACAAGCCAGTGTGTTCTCCATTGGGTCACCGGGCTCATAATTATATTGATCCACCATTTTTAAAGATTAAAGGTAACTTTATTCCACACCTTCATCATAAAAATATCTACTAATATAATTCTATCATTGCGTTGTGCCTGCCTCTATAATGCATTGAGCAACATTGTCTGTTTGAATTACGTCTCTCAACTTAATTACTGCAAATAAATTAATTATTTAATTAATTGTTCACCATAATTATGCTGACTACATTTGGCGGGAAATGACGACCGTGTCAAAGGTGGTGTGCTTAACTTGTGTTCAAACTACCTTTTGATTGCTAGTAGGCCTACTGTGTGTATGTTTTTCTACTATGGCATAGGATTGTGGTGGCCAATAAAGACTGCTTTGATTGATTTACATGATTGAATCCCGAAAAAATTACAATTCTAGATATTGAATGGCTCAATCGGTTACCTTTTAGAAGAAGTGTCACCCAATACGTCGATATTATATCAGTCTTATGCTGAATGTTCAAATGTTGAAAAAAGACTTTTAGTTTCCAAACCACAGGATTGAGAATTGTAGTTAGCACTGTCCATTGCACCGATGTCTAATGCAGAAGGCATCAATCGATGCCGCTCCAAAACCAATTCACAATCAGGTCAATAACTAGTGATAAGATTACTGTGGAAGACAGAAAGGCAGCCAGGCCGGATTAACAAAAGTGTGGACCCTGTTCAGTTAAACTTGGGCCCCCAACCTTACAGAAGCAAAAAAATGGCACACAACGCGTGTTACATTCATCGAATGAACATTCGTCTAATTATTAATCCATTACTTCTATTATTACAATATCGACAGGTCTTTTAATGTCCCAGTCTAGTCTTAAATTAGGCTATACAGGTTTTAGGCCTATACTCAGAGGTGTAGCGACCGCCCTCCGTACCCTCCGACCAAAGGGGGCCCCTCAAGGAAGGGGGCCCCTAAAGGTGCAAAAAATGTAAGGTATAGGCTAACTAAGTAGGCCTACGTGGCATTAATTTTATTGACTCTATTGCACAATCCATATCGGTTTTATTGACAATCCCGTGCAGTAAATACGGATTACATGTATAAGCTTACTGCAGGTCTATATAATATATATGCATACCGGTACATAATGATTATCACATGAGCCCTGCATATTGCATAGAGTAAATACTGCTTCCAGTTTCTGCATTGTAAGGGGCCCGAACGGTTCATGTGTTCGGAGGGGCCACGCTCTTTGTTGCTACGGCCCTGCCTAATGCCTATGCTACGGCTTAAGAAAATTGAAGTGAGTCATGGTCAGACATTTTCTTCAGACCAGATCATATAGCAAGTGCACTCGAACAAGCAAACAGTGCTGCAGAGATTTTATGCTCCTAATAAATACTTCGCAGGAAAATTTCTGGCAGTCTAGCGGCAGAACAACGACCAGGGCAAAGGGTTTTTACCAGGGTGTTCGCCCCGATTTGCCCTGCTGTAGCGCAGCCATGCACTGATTACAAACTAACATATATTTTCGCGGTTGCGCCAGTAGTAGACCATGGCTTGAGCAGCTGAGCTCCATCCTATGCCTATTATTTTGAGGTTTTCACCCCGGCTTCGATCTCTCTTGTGGCCGCCGTTCGCTGCGCTCAGCTACCCGTGGAGACTTCCTTATGCTTTTTCGCAGCGAAGAGCATTCTCGATAGTGGGTCCAGCTATCTGGAATAGACTTCACGTCGCTCTCCTCTCGCTTCCCAGTGGCTCTGCAGGTGTCACGAAATAGAGTATCCCCCGTATTAATTGTATCCCCCAAATTAAAAAAAGTCGAAAAAATCGCTTCCGCGTGTCTTTTTTTGACAAATTAATTTTCATCTGCTTTGTTTTGAACAATGACACTGACAGGTATGTTTATTCCTACTAGATAATTTGTTTTGCCCTGTTTTTAGAGCACTTTAAGCATTTAAGACACTTAAGAACACTCAGAGTCACTAAATAAATTCGAGTTGTCTTTATCTGAGAATTGCTTAGGACACTTAAAACAATTAGAGTCACTTTAAATTTTGATTACAGCATAAAAAAATTTATTATGCGCATTTTTCAAAAAAGGGGATAAAATGGTTTATCCCACCGGATAGTATAGACCGGTTAATTCCATCCGGGGGTATAGATTAATTCATCCCCCGGATAGCTTTCAGAGGGGATACTCCGTTTCGTGTCACCGGCTCATTCTGTCGTCTTCTTAGGGCTTTGCAGTTAAAAGAAGTTCACCCAATACATCTATATCATGTCATGAGCAGTCTTATGCTGAATATTTTCCTAGGTTGAAAAAAGACTTCTTGTTTCAAAACCGCAGGATTAAGAAGTGTAATTAGCAGTGTCCATTGCACCGATGTCTAATGCAGAAGGCATTATTCGATGGCACTCCAAAACCAATTCATAATCAGGTCAATAACTAGTCAGAAGATTGGCGTGTAAGACAGAAAGGCGGCATATAATTATGGTAGATAACCAAAATGAAAGAGTGAAGCCTTAAGTTGAGCATGAAATGACATGAGCGACCGGTAGATCGGATGGACACAGGAAAGAAAGCTAAAAATAGATCCAGTAACAGACGAAGTTCGTTCACCAAGAACAGTTCTTGATCTGGGCTATGACGAGACAAAGACAATCAAGATGACCTTAATGAATAATGATAACGCTTGGCAATAAGACTGATTTTAAGAATTGTGGCTGGCCAGAGTTAGGCCTATAAACTATTTTTAACCTCGTTTGGAAACCAATTTTTACTGAACAGGAAGCCAATGCAATTATTTATTCACAATGGCTATTTATTCAAAATTCGACGTAGGATAGCCTACTGGTTGTTGTTCTAGGCAACTTCTAGCAAAGGAGCTCTGAACTCTCAGGAGTTTCAGCATAATTTACTTTTACGACCTTCCAGTGCTATTTGTTCAAAGAATTAGCCCGACTGCTTCTGAAACATCTTTTAGGCTACCTACTCAAATGCGAAGAAGTTGAAACATGTTCAACGTTTATTTTGTCTGCTCTAACTGAAAAAGTTCAGGATAAACGGCCTAGCAAGAACGCTGTATGAAAACCTATTTAAACCCTCTGAATCAAGCCAACAAATTCAATGTCAAGTATGCTAGGTATACTGGTATAACATGTCTTGCCTACGGCTATATAACGGCATCGGTGGTGTCAATTAACAGCAAATGATTTTGTAAGAGACGGAATGCATCCATGATGACATTGAATAGATGGCTGCACTTAGTGTCAATTCTTCTCAGTTGTCGACGGTCGAAGAAATGTCTTGAAAGCTCATAATTATCACCATTGACGTAGCCAAGAATTTTTTATGAGGGTGAAGGTTGGGGGTTTTATGGCTTGGACGGAAGTCCCTTCTGACAACAACCCAACAGTATTACAATAAATAATAAGGGAATAAAGTAACAAAGGGAATAAAGTAAGAAAAACAATTGCTTATATATACAACCAATTGTTTTGTTTTACTGATTTAAGTGGATAAATAACCTTTAAAAAACTTTTCCGAGGCCAATGGTGTTTTTAACCCCCCGAAACCCCCCTTGTCAACGCCACTGATTATCACTTAGATAGATGCTACCGCGGCGTCCATATTCGATTCTAGCGCAGTCTGTTCATTTACGATTTCGCTTAAAGAGTTTCGAAATAACGCGTCATGTTACTTTTGTTCAGTACGTATTTCCCAATATCGGCCCACATGCCGGTCGCCTTCAACAATATTTTAGGATCCTTGAGTTCTTTTGGAGTCGGCGTTGTCCAGTGCATCACGTAGGTGTCATTCTTCCAGTCAAACGGGATTTTTGAGCTGAGGTGGTGAACCTTTCGGTCACGATAGCCAGGCCACCAAGTCGGATGACACTGAAGCACGAAGCACGTAACCTGCAGATGAGGATCGACATGAATTAAATGAGGATGCCTCTCGAGAAGCTGATAGAACCGTCTACATCCGTTATATGTAAAATCACTAGTGACGTATTGTTTCATCGATTCCTGAAATACATGCCAGATCTTCGCATCTTTCTTTCCTATCATAACTCCGTTACTTATGACGTCTGGAAATGGAACAAACAATGAAGGCATTCCATCTAGGGATATGACCACATCGTAGGCAAACAGCTCACGGTCGAACTTTTTCACAACAATTGCATCCATGTCCATGTATATTCCACCGTATCTTTTCATAATTTCCACTCGCAAAATATCACTCACGTGCACTATTTTGTCGACAGGTTTCCCGTATATCATTTTGATTAGACCATGCGGTCTAAGCTGAACTTTGTTGTTCTTCTGCAATAGAGGCCAATATTTACCTGTCGGAGCTTCACCATATATAAAAACCTTATCGACCTCAGCAACATATACTAAACTAAGTATACTTAGGTAGAAAAGAAAGTCCATTTCTCCGCCGCCAACCCACATAACATGGGCAATATTAGGAGCCATTTGACTATACGAAGGTACTGGACTTCGCATTTCGTCCACACCATAGAAGAGATTCCTGAGAGATCGACCGAAAGAAGTTTCTAATTCCCAGATGTCTTTTGGGTATAAATATTTATCCAGTACGATGCATAATGGCAAAGTCGTTTCATTACCAATGCGAGAAGCTGAAGAACAGTTTGCGAAGAACTTTGTTCCGTTCACAATTAGATCTGAGATGTTGGTCTTCGTTGGCTTAGAAGTAAGCAGAGCGTGTTCTTCCCATTGAATCCCATCGAAGCCTTTAAAGTAAGCACGGAGAAAGTCCTGTTTCAGTTTGTCGTTGGTACTGCAAACAGTATCTGGTACTTTGACTGTCTCGAGAAATGGATATTTCTCAAGAATCTCGGTTAGCCAGATGTTGTAAAGCATTGAATCCACGACAGGGTAGTCTTTGTAAAATAAAACTATTTTATCAGGTTCCATGTGTTTGAGGATGCTTGTGACACTCAAGTAGTTCGTGAATTCAAAACTCTTTTTCGTACACCACATGTAATACACCGGATATGATGGTTTAGAAATTGCTTCTTGCAACTGTTGAATGCCATCACCCCCCATATTCGTAGTGGACGACATAGGCCTATACATGTAGCTGCTGATATTGAGTCGAATACTTTGATATCGATATATAATCACCACTGATAGAAATATCGGTGACAGAAAGAGTAGTTTCCAGAGTCGTCCAGTATGCTTCATTCTGTTTTATTTGGCTAACAACAGAACACAGCAGATGAATTATTAGTTGGTGTTTCAATAACATGTCATCTGCTAATAATTATGCATAATTATGACTACACGATAAACACGACGACCTATAGTCAAGACGCAAGTATCTGGCATCATACGAGAACCAAGCATACCGGTACTTAAAACTTTACAAATTGCAATCGATACTCGAAGTGCGCACTACTAATGGGGGGGGTCCGTAGCTCAGTTGAGAGCGCTGGTCGTTAAACTGAGAGTCATCCACGCGACCCGGGTTCAAGCAGCATGGTTTTCATTGCCAGAAGGCCGATGGCATCCGTGTCTCATGATAAAGAAGGGACTTAATTGTGGCCTGCAAGCCCAGGTTACGGGCCGAGGGAATTAATGTTCCTGCTATGCATGTGGGGGATCCATAGAATAATGATAACATAACTTAACTGGCGTGAAGAGCAGAACATCAGGTAGGATGCGGGATAGATTCCCGCTATCATACCAAAGGTCCACTCATTCCATCATTTTGCTAGAACGCTTGATAACACTAGTCTGACTATGAATACAAAGAACTAAACATCCCAAAGTGCGATATTGTAATGTGATGTGAATGAATCAGAATAAGAAGTTGGACGACTATTCACATAGTGCTAACAGGATTTTACATAACTAAATAAAGGTGACAGATAAAGCATAAATTATTACCAACGAGAATATTTTGTAACTAAATTCTAAGGCTTATTTTTTTACCTCACATTAAACAAAGTGGTCCGTTTCCTTCTTTGCCCTCAAAATACGTTGCGACAGAAATTGTTCAAGCCTGATATATTTCACCCTGGATAATCAGGTCCTGGCCAGGGAATTCTGTTGGCTTCTCTCTCCAAGGGCAATCCTAGGCTCTTCTTTGCACCAGAGACAACCACCCTCCTTTTCATAGTCAGCTACAGCTAAACAGAGTCTCCCTTGCCAGCGGACTGCCTCTGTTCAGTCTCACGTGCCTGACTCTTGTCTCTCCTTATTCACAGGTCAATCAATATCTTACCTAGCTCCAATGGTTACCCTGCCCGTCGGCCCTGGTTTCCTCATCCCCTCAACCCTGCATTACCCCAATTTGCATATCAATAGCCCCAAGGTTCTTGTGCAGATTGATCTCGAATAGCCCTAACTCAAACCGGTTTAGACTGGTTTAGAGCCATAATAACCCCGGGAATACAGGTAAAACGCCTCTTTGTTCTGTGAGTAGGCCAATCTGCTTCCTCACAATAATAAATTATTGCCCATAAAAACCATAAGTCTCTGCATTTTCGTTCTCAAAATATTTATACTTCTTATTCTTATTCACTTCTGAAGGTCTGAATTCCACTTCTTATTCTCTTCTAGTTCTCAAAATATTACGCCCCTGGGGATGAGATGAGTGAGGTGGTTTCCCATTGCCTTTCCCACAGACAATGATGGGTAAGCAACTTGCCCAAGGTCGCTCCACAGGAGCTTGCGCCCCTGCGTCCCATGCGTGCTAGCCCGAGATATCTAAATCTCTGAATGTCAACTCCCAGCCCGGGGCTTGAGCCGCAGTCCGTTGCAACCAACAGACGAATGCCGTCCTCGCTTACCGGTGTAGCTAACTAGGCCAGTTCCATAATGCTACCACTACTCTTATCTATTCCTTTGTTGTCTAACCGCCTTGACTGCTGCTGCTCTCTACGCTGCTCTATGTATACCGTCTTTGATGTTGGGGTGCTTGGAGCGCACGGTCGCACGCCTTATTGGCCTTACACCACAATTTGATCATGTCACCGATCATATGCGGGATGTCCTGCGTTGGCTCCCTATCCCGCAGCAAATTATATACCGGGTCTATGTTTTGGTGAGGTAAGACCTCTTAAGCGCTTCTCTTGTATATTTGCAGGAGCTATGACACTCTACTCCGGTTGTACAGGGACGCTGTGTTCTGCGTTCCAGCACTCAGTAATCTGGTCATTCCCCAAGCATGAGCTGCTCATGGACAGCATCGTGCTTTCTCTGCTAGTGGCTCCATGATATATGGAATGTGCTCCCACTGTCTACACGCCTAGTATATGGTCAAATGCGTTTTATCGCAGCCTTAAAAATTAAAATAGTGCTTTTCAGATTAGGCCTAATGTGATAGGGAATTTTGAAAGGAAGAGACTACGCTAGCGCGAGTTACAGCTGATGTTGCAGCCTTGGCCTACAGGCCCTATGCACATGGCTGTACACGAGGGTATACGCGGGTAAACAGCGTATACTCACCTCCGGGGAAAAACTGCATCGTATACTAACCTTCCGAAAAGTAGGGTATACGCGGGTAAAAAGCAGGGTACACCGTAGGGCCTACACGCTAGTAAATCAGGTGCACGCGGGGTCGGATGACTAAAAAAACTAAAAAAGGTCGTCAGATTTTTCGAACGGGAAAATGGACGAAATTTTCCCGAGATTTTGGCCGGATGACTAATAAAAAGGTCGTCAGATTTTTCCGACGGGAAAATGGACGAAATTTTCCCGAGATTTTGGCCGGATGACTTAAAAAAAAGGTCGTCAGATTTTTGGGACGGGAAAATGGACGAAATTTTCCCAAGATTAGGTCGTCGGAAAATTTTCCCCGGTCAGCGTGTACTCACCTCAAAATTTACCAGTATAGCCCTGCCTATGTAGGATTTTCTCCAGAAAACAGTAATTAACTCAGTTTGCTTTAAATTTGCACATGCACGTCCGCAGACAATTTACAGGAGAGAGAAGGACGCGGTGATGTAGGGGCTATGTTGCCCCGGGTCCAACCCGACCCCCTTGCCAGGGATTGTGGTCGATTGCTTCAAAACTGTGGCCGTGCTCATCTATAGCAAACAAACAAACAGACTTACTGAAATATATATATAAGATTGAAAATTTTAATGTCCGCTTATGTTATTTCACATTATTGAATTTTCACTGTGCGACACTATGGCAACTTTCGTCCAATCTTATGGGTATAGTAGATTTTTTTATTGGCAATATTAGCGCATTCTTAGAAAATTGTTAAACTTTTACATGCATCATTTGAAAGTCAAATAGTATGTGTACATGCATAAAACATGGTTTATTTTAACATTTTTGCTCTTAGATCTAAAGAAAAGAAATTGTAGAAACAACGTTAAGTGTCCCATCTTAGGTGATTTTCCCCACCAGTGCCATATTGACAGGACATCAACTGCGTAAATTTATACTTGAGGACCCGCTTCTGTCTTGGGCCCCGCAGGCCCTAAGGCCGGGCCTGCATTCCAGAAATTTACATTGTATAGCGACCCTTCAAGAAGGTTACTCAGAGGCGCTCCTATAGCCCAGCCATGGTTAAAAAGAAAGGTCTTGAGCAGCGTTTCGAAAAACCAGGTGATCCTGCTCCTGTGGTTTGCGCTATAGGCGCTATAACTCAAAGGTTCTTAACCGGTGTCTTGCGACACACTGGGGCATATAGTTGGTCGCGTACACATGGGGTGTCGTCGGTGTGTCGCGAAGAATTGATATAGGCCTATATCGCGAGTTCGCACAGCATAGCCTATATAAGCCTATAGACCATCATCCGTCGTTCTTGCATTACGCTTACACAGTGACTTTTTACTGTAGCAGTTCAGTGGGAATAGGCCATGAGAATTCGTAGCACTCTATTTATATGATTTTTATTCCCTTTCATCACAATATGAAGCGACCACAATGGGTTTGTTCTGTTTAAGCCTATAATCATGACATGGGCTGCCGGTACTGTATAACACGCTACCGAGGTTACAACTGATGCATGACGCGGAGCCGTCGGATATGCCTTCTCAGCCTGTTTGCGCATTCAGAGCGTAGCATTCATTACGAAGGTAGACATACTATTAGTTTAAGGCCGGTGGTCCCTATGTCCCAAGGTTCCTGTAGGCATACCGTTTCTTCCAATTTCCAATAATTGGACGCTTTGAAGGACAGCGTTTTAGTTTCGGCAGTGTTTATCCCATGTTTTCTTGCTTTGCCTAGGACTATTAGTGCAGCTTGGACTATCAAATCAAATCAAATCATTTATTGTTCCCACAATAAAACATAACATACAGAGTAATATACTATAACATGACATACTATGAGTAATGATTGACGATAACAGTTACTGTCATGCTCTATATTGTTTTGCCTATAACAATTTATACATAGCTATATCATATTTTTCATTCGTTAGTCTCGTAAGGTCCAATGGGTAAGGCCTCAAGCTTAGAATGCGCAGGGACCTCTGGCTAGACTGTTACGCAACTCTGCGTATAGCACTTAAAAACCTGAGGATCCTCATCTTATCATGATCAAAAGAAAATATTTCAAACAGAACAAAAGTTATATCACTTTTAGCGAGGCAACCCACCGTCTTTTAACGATTCAAAAACGTAACGGAACAAAAAGTAATAAAAAAACGATTTTGGTAAGTCACATCTCAAATAACTGTTGTGAAATTAACTTGATAGTGCTTCGCAACTTGTGTTCAATGTGCCCACGACCAGTGCCAAGACTTATTTGAAGTCTCTTTGCAATGTTCTTGATGTTCTTGATGCGTTCCAAAGGCAAATCTTCCCATATCAACACCAATGCGCCCATCAATTCTCTTACCGCTCTTGGTTTTGGCTGCAGATTGTGATATTTCTCTAGCAAAGCTCTTCGCAATTGATTATCAATCCATCCGGTTCAAATCCGGAGACTTTGGACCATTGGATTTCTCAATGAAACCAGAACAATCAACATTGAGACGATTTCCTTTCATTTTACGGCAAATCTCTTAACTCTCAGCTTAATTTTTGCGCTCTGACTGTTATCAGAGTAAATGTTGCTCATAGCCTTATATCGCCAGGATCTTGCTCAAGAGGTGTCTGAATACACATTTTGTCTGTCATTGACACTTTGGCCATTTTAATATTCTAGAAATGTGAATTTCTTTGATTTAATAGCAAAATTATTGATCTGACAGATTCCATTATATGCCAACGTGATTGTCATCTTGCTAAGTGACTTCACAGGGACGCAAGGGCGGATACAGGAATTTTCGAGGGGGGGCCAAATTTTTTGGTGTTGTGAGACAGGAGAAAATTTTTTTGGTCAATCGACCAATTTTCCGGGAAAAAATACCATTTCATCCGCCGAAAAAACTGATGACCTTTTTTTTTTTTTTTTTAGTCATCCATTCATTTTTTAGGAAAAGAAGATGCCATTTCCGAACGGGGGGGCCACGTCCCGTACGATTTTCTAATAGGGGGGGCAGATGTCCTGTTTTTCTCTCCCACTACATGTGTTTAAAACCAAATGGGGGGGCCACGTTCCATGTAATTTTTAAATGGGGGCCATGGCCGGATTGGCCCCCTGGATCCGCCCCTGCAGGGACGTGAGCTACGCTGGTACCTTGTTTCTGTTTAAAATAGTAACAATAATGATCATCTATCAATATCAAGGCTATTTGATAACAATTATTTGAGATGAGACTGAATAAAATCGTGTTTTTGCTCTTCGTGTTCAATGGCTCTTTTGGCTATTTTAAAGGAATTTTTAGAACTGCACATACTCTTTTCTCCTTTCTCAACCTCCATGGTAAATTACTCCCAATCTGAGGAAAATGACCTATTTTTTACTAGTTTTAACTGCACGGAACGGGACGGAAGTGCTTCTACAACTGCACGAATCCATTTAGAGTTGCACATTTTGTGTAAAACTGCACGTTAAAAAACCTGTTTTTGCTTTTTTGTTGCGTTACGTTTTTGAATCGTCAAAAACCGGTGCCTGGCCTCATTAAAAGTGATGTAACTTTTGTTCTGTTTTCAAAAATTTTTATGAAATCTTCCCATGACGTGCAAATATAAATTGTCTATAAGCCTGTAAAATTTCATTTCGAAATTCCTACATCTGGTCAAGATATTGGCAAAAAACCGTAGGGGTCTTCTTTGCCCACCGTGTAGGCCTATACATTAGTCCACAGAGTCCGTCGTTTAACAATAACCGACTGACTTGATCAGTTGATGAGTGAGGGACTGACTAAAGCGACTGCCGTTAGCTTACCAACTGACTAAGCTGCTTAGAATAATCGACTAACTTACCGACTTGCTCTCGACTTTTTGAGTGATAATTTAGTAGCCTATGTCTATATAGTATAGCCACCTAAACTTCAATATTCTCTGTAAGATTTGCTGATTCGTCCGCAAAATCGAAGGCTCGTGTGCGAAACTTCGCAGTTGCAAATCTGTAAATGCAAAATGTGCGGAAGGAGACTACACGTGTTGTCGGCGTGCGCGCGCGCGCGCGCGCGCGCGCGTGTGTGTGTGTGTGTGCGCGCGCGCGCGCGTGTTGGTGATAGGCCCTTGTGTTCGTGTGCTGTGCGTAGTATTCGTGTTCTACAATCATGGGCGGAGTTTATCAGGATCTAGGGACTAAGCCCCCCTCATAAGCTCACAGACTGTGATAAGGCATACGCCAAGTTTAAACCATGGAACGGGTAATCGTATACAATTTACTATTGAGTTTGTTAGTCTGTTTGTTAGCAAGAAGTAGCATGCGACTGCAGCAGACAATTGACGTCATGCTGCTTTCGACTCAAATCTCGTTGATTTTGCATCGAAATTTCAGACTTTATGTAGGCCTGATCATTGATCGAATTATCGCAGTAAAATGTCTATCGACCCACCGCAAAAGCGTTTACGTCAAAGTGAAGACCTAGGCCTGTTGTCGTTAGGCCTATCACTGAGAAACAACTTTGAATTCGTAAAATGGTAGGCCTAGGTCCTGTTCTTCGCATACCTGATGGAAGCGTATCCCAAAGGCAGTTCTGCATAGCCCTAACGTCATATGAGGAGAGACAAGGGTTACGGGAGTAAAATGTGTGAGGTGCTGTTTGAATGCGACGCTGCGTCCTTAATCAGGATCCTAGACGAAGACACACGAGGTCATGCAGCTATTTGAGTTGGAAAATATTTCATAAGAATGAGCAAAAATCCTCGGATATGCCCTTCAACAGCATCAAATATTTTGATATTTACACACTGCAATGCTATTTAGGCTGTTGTTTTCACGAAATTGCTCATCATTTCTTTGCTGAACGACATGATATAAGACTCAAATGTCTCCTCACCATTGTTTTTTACTTTCACACTGTAATGGTAGTAGGTTTTTAAACTGTCAGCTTGACTTCTAAAAATGCTCATTTTTTCAAAGCAGGTATATACATTGAAGTTAAAGACTTCAGAGTGTGGCCAAATATTTTTATAAATTTTTGGAATTTCCATACCATAACTTTTTAAGATATCATCTTTAAAAAATTACTCATTATTTCAGTGCTCAAATCTAGGGCTTCAATAAATGTCGTCTCCCGTTGATTTTTTTAATTTTCGCACCGTAGTAGTGATATTTTCATTGCTGACAAACAAGGTTTAAGACTTCAGTAGATGTTCCCTCTCATTTGTACAGATTTTTAAAATTTTGACACTGTAAATAGAGGCTTTTTAAGCGGTTATCTGATCAAAATTACTCATGGTGCCACTGCTCAGAGACGTGGTTTAATATTTCAGTAAATGTTCTCTTCTATTGTTTAAATTTTTTCATTTGCACACTGTAATGGTAGCATGTTAAGCTGTAACCTTAACAAATTTGTTCATTATGGAAATGCACTGGATAACATGGTAGAAATTCATACTGATATTTGTGAATATTTCTTAAATATTGGGTAGATGCATTTGACTAATATTATGACACAGAGGAATGAAGGAACTTGTTCGTTTGTGCAATATGAAAGACGGAAAGAGCGAAAGAGAACCATCCATTCCTCCCCCCTCCCCCCAAAAAAATTCATCTGATTTGGAAAAATTGCGTGGGTCACATTTCTATCTCTTGGGGTGCTTCAGCACCCACAGCACTCCCCCAGTTGCGGCACTCTCAACTTCTATTTTACCGCAAATTATTTTCACAATCAAAAACTCAGCTTAGGCGATATGTTATAATACACAGGAAATAAAGAATGATAAATGAATCGTCCTTTTATATCCTTTCGGAGACTTTCACTGCTAGCAATTTACGTGCGTTGTTGAAATAATTCCATGTTTTCAATCCCGTAGACCTAAATCTTTTCCTAAATGACCGCTGTAAAATGACAGACCTAAATGATAGCCTACTATGGTTTCATTCAGGCAGGCCTACTTTAGTTGAAGTTGTTAATGTTAAGACATTGAAGGTCTATGGTAAATCTGTACTGTGTTGATGAAAACAGGACTTGGTGAGTCATAAAATGGATAGATGAAACTAATTCTTCATTAAATCAAAGCTGTATTAATTAGTTGAAGCATTTCTTGCTTAAATCACGAAAATAATTATTGATTAAATGAAGCTGTATTGACGAAAACAATTCTTGATGAAATAGAAGTTGGATTCATGGAAAGAATTTTGAATAACCAATAATGTTAACAATAATATGACCATACTCCTGCTTTGAATGACCTTCACTCCCCTGCGACAAATTTAATGTCTGCAGGGTTCCCTCTTGGATGGATGGATCCAGATTTGACGAGCGTTTAAATTATGACAACAGAGGCCGTTGCCCTCGAAAGAAATTTGTTTGGTTACCTATATTTTGTTTACACGTTGCTTGAAATAGTTTCTCTTAAAATCTTTTCCCCGGTGTTCATGCACAGAGATCGAAATTTAAATTACATAGCGAACCTTCAAGAAGTCTACTCAGAGGCGCTCCTAATCCAGCCACGGTTCAAGAGAAAGATCATGAACAACGTATCGAACACCAGGCTTTCTTGCTTCTGTGTTTGCGCTATAGGCAAATAATATAATGTAGACCTAACTCAGAGGTTCTTAACCGTTGTGTCACGACACACTCGGGTCTAGTTTGTCGCGTAAACATGGCCCGGGGTGTTGTTGGCGTGTCGCGAAGAATTGGCATTATATCACGAATTGGCACAGCATAGGCATATACATTCGTCGCTCTTGCATTAGACTACACATAGCCTAATACATTGACTTGTTTACTCTAGTAGTTTAATGGGAATAGGCATGGGGGGATACTTAGGGGAGGACAGGCGGACGGTAGCCCTAAATGGATGTGGTGGGGTACGGCCCATGCATTTGTCCCCCCCCCCAACCGTTAAGTGTTAGGTTATGCACACACTTCACGAAACACACTGTGAGGTTATGACGTTATAGATGATAAAAGAAGCGAGCAAATGAGGTAATGACTAAAAAAAGAAAAAAGATCATCACATTTTTCATCGACATTTCGGACGGATATGACTTTTTTAAAAAAGGTCGTCAGAAATTTTTGCCGGCAAAACGATGGAAAATTGTGTCGGCGTTTTAGTTTCGGCAGTGTTTAGCTCTCTTATCCCATGTTTTCTTGCTTTGCCTAGGACTATTAGTGCAGCTTGGACTATGAGTAATGATTGATGATAACTGTCATGCTCTATTGTTTTACTAAATTATATATTGTACATTTGTACTTAAAATTGTTATTTATGAATATTAATTATAGGCCCAAGAGTTTTATATCAAATCACTCTCACAAATTTCATTTCTTGTAGGGACCTACATGTAATACGGTACATGTATTTCTCAAATGATGACTTAAACAATTACATAATGACACTACAGTTAGCTGAATCCTTGAGAGTACGGTGAAAACGTATGGAATATCAGACAAAAAATGAAATTAAGGAAAATAATAATAGACAGTAAATAAATAGAGTAACAAAAATTTAAAAAAAAAACGATAAAAAACGATGCGAAAAATTAAAAAACGACGTTTTCGGGAGAGAATTAAAAAACCGAGAAAAACGTTTTTTACAACTATAGTAATGGTAGTATAGGCTTTTTAACTGTCAGCTCGATTTAAAAAATGCTCATTTTTTATAGCAGGTAGGCCTATATACATTGAAGTTTAGGACTTCAGAGTGTGGCCAAAAATTTGTTTAAATTTTTGGAATTTCCACACCGTAGCTTTTTAAGATATCATCTTTAAAAAATTACTCATTATTTCAGTGCTCAAGTCGAGGGCTTCAATAAATGTCCTCTCTCATTGATTTTTTTATTATTTTCGCACCGTAGTAGTGATATTTTCATTGCTGACAAACAAGGTTTAAGACTTCAGTAGATGTTCCCTCTCATTTGTACAGATTTTTTAAATTTTGACACCGTAAATAGAGGCTTTTAACCTGTCATCTGATCAAAATTACTCATGGTGCCACTGCTCGGAGACGTGGTTTAATATTTCAGTAAATGTTCCCTTCTATTGTTTAAATTTTTTCATTTGCACACTGTAATGGTAGCATGTTAAGCTGTAACATTAACAAAATTGTTCATTATGGAAATGCACTGGATAACATGGTAGAAATTCATACTGATATTCATGAATATTTCTTAAATATTGGGTAGATGCATTTGACTAATATTATGACACAGAGGAATGAAGGAACTTGTTCGTTTGTGCAATCTGAAAGACGGAAAGAGCAAAAGAGAACCATCCATTCCTCCCCCCAAAAAAAATTCATCGGATTTGGAAAAATTGCGTGGGTCACATTTCTAGCTCTTGGGGTGCTTAAGCACCCACAACACTCCCCCAGTTGCGGCACTCTCAACTTCTATTTTGCCGCAAATAATTTTCACAATCAAAAACTCAGCTTAGGCGATGTGTTATAATACACAGGAAATAAAGAATGATAAATGAATCGTCCTTTTATATCCTTTCGGAGACTTTCACTGCTAGCAATTTGCGGTGCGTTGTTGAAATAATTCCATGTTTTCAATCCCGTAGACCTAAATCTTTTCCTAAATGACCGCTATAAAATGACAGACCTAAATGATAGCCTACTATGGTTTCATTCAGGCAGGCCTACTTTAGTTGAAGTTGTTAAGACATTGAAGGTCTATGGTAAATCTTTACTGTGTTGATGAAAACAGGACTTGGTGAGTCATAAAATGGATAGATGAAACTAATTCTTCATTAAATCAAAGCTGTATTAATTAGTTGAAGCATTTCTTGCTCAAATCACGAAAATAATTATTGATTAAATGAAGCTGTATTGACGAAAACAATTCTTGATGAAATAGAAGTTGGATTCATGGAAAGAATTTTGAATAACCAATAATGTTAACAATAATATGACCATACTCCTGCTTTGAATGACCTTCACTCCCCTGCGACAAATTTAATGTCTGCAGGGTTCCCTCTTGGATGGATGGATCCAGATTTGACGAGCGTTTAAATTATGACAACAGAGGCCGTTGCCCTCGAAAGAAATTTGTTTGGTTACCTATATTTTGTCTACACGCTGCTTGAAATAGTTTCTCTTAAAATCTTTCCTCCGGTGTTTATGCACAGAGATCGAAATTTAAATTGCATAGCGAACCTTCAAGAAGTCTACTCAGAGGCGCTCCTAATCCAGCCACGGTTCAAGAGAAAGATCATGAACAACGTATCGAACACCAGGCTTTTTTGCTTCTGTGTTTGCGCTATAGGCAAATAATATAATGTAGACCTAACTCAGAGGTTCTTAACCGTTGTGTCACGACACACTCGGGTCTAGTTTGTCGCTTAAGCATGGCCCGGAGTGTTGTTGGCGTGTCGCGAAGAATTGGTATTATATCACGAATTGGCACAGCATATATGCATATACATTCGTCGCTCTTGCATTAGACTACACAAAGCCTAATACACTGACTTGTTTACTCTAGTAGTTTAATGGGAATAGACATGGGGGGATACTAAGGGGAGGACAGGCGGACGATAGCCCTATATGGATGTGGTGGGGTACGGCCCATGCATTTGTCCCCCCCCCCCAACCGTTAAGTGTTAGGTTATGCACACACTTCACGAAACACACTGTGAGGTTATGACGTTATAGATGATAGAAGAAGCGAGCAAATGAGGTAATGACTAAAAAAGAAAAAAAGATCATCAAATTTTTCATCGACATTTCGGACGGATATGAATTTTTTTTAAAAAGGTCGTCAGAAATTTTTCCCTGCAAAACGATGGAAAATTTTGTCGGCGACTCAGCCATTCGTCCGCCCAAAATCTCAAAATCTCGCGTCCTTCCTTCGCCACTCGTTTTCGTTCCCAGCAGGTCTCCGCCCAAGTCTCCGCCCATGGGAATAGACAGTGAGAATTCGTAGCACTCTATTTATATAATTTTTATTCCCTTTCATCACAATATGAAGCGACCACAATGGTTTTTTCTGTTTAAGCCTATAAATATAATCATGACATAGGCTACAGTATGACACGCTACAGATGCTACAACTGATGACGCGGAGTCATCGGATATGCCCTCTCAGCCTGTTTGCGCATTCAGAGCGTAGCATTCATTACGAAGGTGCACGGACATAGTTCAGGGTTCGTAGTCCCAATGGCCCAAGATTCCTGTATAGGTCTACCGTTTCTTCCAGTTTTCCAATAATTGGACGCTTTGAAGGCTAGCGTTTTAGTTTCGGCAGTGTTTATCCCATGTTTTCTTGCTTTGCCTAGGACTATTAATAGTGCAGCTTGGACTATGAGTAATGATTGGTGATAACTGTCATGCTCTATTGTTTTACTTATAACAATTTATACATAGCTATCCTATTTTTTCACTCGTAAGTCTCGTAAGGTCCAATGGGCAAGGCCTCAAGCTTAGAATGCGCAGGGACCTCTTGTTAGATTGCTACGCAACTTTGCCTGTAGCACTTACAAAACCTGTGGTGATGAGGATCTTACCATGATCCAAATAAACCTCAAGGGACAAAATTCCCATCCACTGTTAGGCCAAACAATTTACACAGAGCCATAAAGCAACATAGTATCGTAGATATAGATAAGTGTGATTGAGAATTTTATAATCATTAGAAACTAAAAAACAATCAGTGTCAGCATTTTCATTTATTAAATTTTTATCAATTTAAAATAAGTAGGCCTAAGCATAAGCTAGTCTAACTTTAGTATAATTAATAGGCCTATCACGATTGCAAATTTGATTGTATGTTTAGATGTGTCGTGCGCGGAAAGAGGCTTGGAGTATGGAATGTAGAAAACATGTTATTTCTTGGTTTAACCCATTTTCTACTAGCGCACCCTGGGAGGGTGCATTCAAAAACTCGCTAAAAAAATTCTTATCCGTTTTGAACCAAATATTTTTTTAATTTTTCTGATCTATATTGAGTTGATTAAACAATCCATGCAGAGTTTCTCTAGTTTTAAGCTTAAAATCCTTCCTTATGCAATTTTATCTTAATCTGCAAATAACTCAACTTTATTATTAGGCCAAAATTAATTGGTATATATATAAGTAACATTAATCTACCAAGTTATTTTTTTCTTATAACTTTGGTTTGATAGGAAATTCAGAAAAATTAAAGGTAGTGAAATCTTTTCAAATTTAAATTGCAAACATAAGTCCACATAAGTTCATGCCGGTCGACATAACGCAATTAAAATCTAATCAGAAGCAAAGACCATAAATGTGTACTAAATTATATATTGTACATTTGTACTTAAAATTGTTTTTTATGAATATTAATTATAGGCCCAAGAATTTTATATCAAATCACTCATACAAATTTCATTTCTTGTAGGGACCTACTACGGTACATGTATTTCTCAAATGATGACTTAAACAATTACATAATGATGCTACAGTTAGCTGAATCCTTGAGAGTACGGTGAAAACGTATGGAATATCAGACAAAAAATGAAATTAAGGAAAATAATAATAGACAGTAAATAAATAGAGTAGGCTAACATAAAAAAATTTAAAAAACGATAAAAAACGATGCGAAAAATAAAAAAACGACGTTTTTGGGAGAGAATTAAAAAACGGGTAAAAACGTTTTTTACAACTATGGTAATGGTAGTATAGGCTTTTAAACTGTCAGCTCGATTTTAAAAAATGCTCATTTTTCATAGCAGGTAGGCTATATACATTGAAGTTTAGGACTTCAGAGTGTGGCCAAGTATTTGTTTAAATTTTTGGAATTTCCACACTGTAGCTTTTTAAGATATCATCTTTAAAAAATTACTCATTATTTCAGTGCTCAAGTCTAGGGCTTCAAGAAATGTCCTCTCCCATTGTTTTTTTTAAATTTTCGCACTGTAGTTATAATAGTATGCTGCACTATCTATTGTAGGCCTATCAATATAGAGATACAATCGTGTCTGCTTTCAAGGTATGTATTCTTCCTGCTGGTCCGTGCACGAGTGATGCACTGGAAGAGTGGAGGCACTGCCAACGGGTCGCCCAGTGTCCCCGCCATCCGTCGACGCCAGAGGCGTGGCCCCGCTGGCCAATCAGGTGCCTCCACATCTTTCCTTTTACGGAACAGATCTATAGAAAACCTACATACTACATTGTTCTTGCTACGAAGTAATGAACTTATGACTACGGTACTAAACTACGGTACTAAACTACCTAGGAATGTTTGTAACATTCCAGTGTCAAATATCTACTATCTAAAGTTAATATCGCGATATCTGGTTGGCTTTTGTGTGAGACGTCCAGCTCTTGTTCGGTATCCTGCCTGGGTCTTGTCCGCTGGGCCCTGGGCCGTGTCGCTTCTCGGGCTCTGGGTCGGATCGACGGCCGGGCTGCTGGGCTGGAGAGGGGTGTGGAGGGCGGTGTTGGTTGTGGTGTTATCATCCTCGTCCACTTCGGTCTTGATTGTGATTGGCTGTTCCGACGTGCGCTGTATGTGTCTTGAAGTTCGTCGGAGTGTAGTCCCTCCTTCCCACCTAAGCATGTACGAGCGGTGTGGGAGTATTCTTTGCACTTCTGCCTTCCTCCAATCCCCTTCGTCGTATCGGGCTCTCACTGTTTGGCCGACGTGGAAGGGTGGGCGAGTCTTTGCCCCTCTGTTGTAGTAGGACGCCTGCTTTTTCTTCGCGGCTTCCAAGGCAGTCTGCGCCGCGGGGGCTGTGGGCGGAGTCAGCAGTGCTGTGGCTGTCGGCAACAGGGTTCTCGTTCTTCTCCCGAACATGATTTGTGTTGGGGTGAGCCCTGATTGGCTCGGGGTGTTTCGCCAGTCGAGTAAAGCGAGGAAAGGGTCTCTCCCTGACTCGCTAGCCTTCGTCATAAGGCGTTTTGCCATTTTGACAGCTGACTCCGCCTTCCCGTTGCTTTGTGGATATCGCGGGGAGGATGTCAGCGTCTTGATTTCCCATTTGTCAGCAAATGCTCTAAATTCCTCTGACCCAAAGGGGGAGTTATCGGAGAAAATTTCGTCGGGGACCCCATGACGTGCGAAGTGTTGTTTCAGCGCATAAATGATGTCTTTGATTCGCTTTGATGGGACCCGGTCAATTTCGAAGTAACCCGAGAGGTAATCAACGGTGAGTAGGTAGTCGTTACCGCGGTGGTAGAATAGATCCACTCCTATCTTCTCCCACGGTCGACTCGGCGCGGGGTGTGGGCTTAATGGCTCTTTCTGCGTCTCGGACTTGAACCTAGCGCAGATGTCACATCTGGCCACCAGGGTCTTAATGTCTGCGGTTATCCCTGGATAGAAAACCGACTCTTGGGCACGCCGGATACATCCATTAACGCCAATGTGGCTGGCGTGAAGACGGCTTAGGATGTCTGCTCTAGCTGCGTGGGGTATGACCACTCGATTTCCTTTGAACACGAGACCTCCGCTGATAGCGAGTTCGTCGGAGTAGCTGGCGAAAAGCTTGACAGAGGCGGGGAGGTGGTTCGGGGAGGGTGGCCACCCAACGTTGATCTGTCGTATCAACAGCTGGTAATCTTCGTCAACCGCGGCGGCCGCGGTGAGGGAGGTGATTGTCTTCTGTGAGGCTACAAGTGTCAGGTCTAACATCTGCCGTTTGTCTGTTAATGCTGCTATTTCCGCCGGAAACTCAGGTGTCGCCTCCCCTGGCGCCAGAGGGGGGTACGCACGGGATAATGCGTCTGCCAGAATGATGTCGGTGCCTGGTGTATATACGAGGGTGTAATTGTAACGCTGTAGTCGTAATAACATGCGCTGCAGGCGCTTGGGGGCTGACGATAGTGGCTTCTTGGCGATCGCTAGGAGGGGCCTGTGGTCCGTCTGAATTGTCACGTGACGGGCGTACACGTATGTATGGAAGCGCTCCATTGCAAAAATTATAGCCAGTTGCTCCTTCTCAATTTGGGCATAATTTTGCTCGGTCTCTGTTAAGGCACGTGACGCATATTCTACCGGTCGGCCATCTTGTAATAAAATGGCGCCCAAACCGGCTTGGCTCGCGTCGCATTGAACGACAATTTCTTTGCTCGTGTCGAAGTAGGCTAGCACTGGCGCGTGTACAAGCATTGCTTTCAGCTTATCAAACGCTTTGCCGTGGTGTTCTGGTCGCCAACAGAACTCACTGTCGCCCTTGAGTAGGGCCCGAATGGGCGCCGTTGTTTCGCTGAAGTGTGGGCAGAACTTGGCTAGGTAGGTCGCCATGCCAAGGAGTCGCAGTACGCCCTCGCGGTCATGTGGTGGTGGCATTGCATAAATGGCCTGCAGCTTCCGTTCGTCCGGTTTTAGTCCTGTCCTTGTCAGATTATGCCCGCAGTAGAGAGTGGACTCGCGATATAGGCGCAGTTTTTTTCTGTTTAACTTGATGCCTTTGTCTCTGCAGCGCTGCAGCAATGCGTGCAGGTTTTTGTCGTGGTCAGCGCGAGCTATGTCCTCATTTTCGCCCGATCCATAGATTAGGATATCGTCGGCTATGCAGGCAACTCCCCGGAGGCCGGCGAGGGCTGCATGTATCCTACTTTGAAAAATTTCTGGGCTGGGGCTTAGACCAAAAGCTAAACGTAGCCAACGGTACCTGCCGAAGGGAGTTTCGAACGTCGTGAGTCGAGATGAAGAGTCGTCCAGGCGCAAATGCCAAAATCCGTCCTTCGCGTCGACCGTGCTGAATACTTTCGCTCCCGCTAATTGAGGAAGTATATCGTCGATTGTGGGCATGTAGTATTGTTGTCGCAACAGGGCCTTATTTAAAGGTTTTGGGTCAATGCAAATGCGGATTCGGGCGTCGGGTTTCCCGACAACGAGTAGCGCTGAAACCCAGGGACTATATTCGCTCACGGGTGCGATGACGTCATTTTCTACTAACCGTTTGAGCTCCGCTTCCACCTGGTCGCGGACGCCCAACGGGAGTCGGCGGAGGGGCAACTGGACTGGCGGCACGTCCTCGTTGATCTGGAGGTGGACATCGCCTTCCAGTAGGCCTAAGGTTCCGTCGAACAAATCTGCGTATTCGGCCGCGACGTTGTCTTCGGTCAGGGTTGCATGGGAGTTGTCGCGCGCGTTGACCGTGCAGAGGTTTTCTGCGTCCACGTGGAGGAGGCGAAGTGCTTTGCACGCTGAGAGACCGAGGATCGGCTGCTCGTGCTGGGCCGTGACGTAGAAATCGAGGTGGTGTATTTGCTGCGTTTGCGGGTGCTCGACCGGAAGTGTTATAACTCCGAGGGTTTTTAGCGCCGTCTTGTCGAACATTCGGAGTGTTGCGGTCGCCTGGCGGATGTTCTGCTTCCGGTTCATGTCGCGGACGATGGTCGACGGCAAGAGGTTCACGGATGCTCCGGAATCTAACAGGAAACGGATTGGGTGGTCGGCGACCGTCAGTCGCACGTGCCAGCGGTCGCTGCTGGGAGCATTCAGCGTGAGGAGTTCTCCGTCTGAGTCCTCTTCAAGTTCGTGCACTTCCGGTCGGCTCTGCTGCTTTCTAGTCGGCGCTGACTGACAGACGGCCTCAAAATGGGATAATTTCGAACACTTCCGGCATCGTTGACGATAGGCTGGGCAGCTTTCCCGACGGGGTTCGTGCCTACGGCCGCAATATTTGCAGCGGCTGTACTGGTCGTTGGGCGCATCCGGAAGTGGCCGGGATTGGCGTGGTCGCATCGCGGGTGCCCGGTGTAACGCCTGCACTTGGTCCTGCGCCGCCATGGAGCGCAGCTGCTGTGCGGCTGATTCACTGGCCTTGCATATGTCGATGGATTTCGCCAATGTGAGGTCCCGGATCTGGAGCAATTTGTGCCTGGTAGCATCATCCTTAATCCCAACGACGACTCGATCACGTATCATGGACTCTTCCACCGCCTCGAACTGGCACGATTTCGCCATTCGGCGAATGTCCCCGAGGAAGGTGTCAAATCTCTCGTTCGTTTCTTGTACCCGCTGATAGAAGATATATCTCTCGTAGGTTACGTTAACGGACCCAACACAGAACGTTTCGAAAGCTTCTATTAGTTTTGCAACGTCTTTCTTATCGTCGGCGGTCAGAGCGAGGTTCCGGTACGTATCGTATGCCTCGCCGCCCAGACACGTGAGAAAAACGGCAGCTTGTTTCTGAGGGCTGGCCTCGACTAACTCGGCAGCAACAACATAGTTTTCCCATTGTTCTCTAAAACGTCTCCAGTTATCGGCAACGTCGCCGCCAGACGTCTTCAACGGCTCCGGTGGACGGAGATGAGGCGCGTAGCTCATGGCAGTGGTAGTCGAACAGCGTTGAAACGGCGGGTTCAAATGGCTCTGACACCATATAATAGTATGCTGCACTATCTATTGTAGGCCTATCAATATAGAGATACAATCGTGTCTGCTTTCAAGGTATGTATTCTTCCTGCTGGTCCGTGCACGAGTGATGCGCTGGAAGAGTGGAGGCACTGCCAACGGGTCGCCCAGTGTCCCCGCCATCCGTCGACGCCAGAGGCGTGGCCCCGCTGGCCAATCAGGTGCCTCCACAGTAGTAGTGGTATTTTCATTGCTGACAAACATGGTTTAAGACTTCAGTAGATGTTCCCTCTCATGTGTACAGATTTTTAAAATTTTGACACTGTAAATAGAGGCTTTTTAAGCGGTTATCTGATCAAAATTACTCTTGGTGCCACTGCTCAGAGACGTGGTTTAATATTTCAGTAAATGTTCCCTTCTATTGTTTAAATTTTTTCATTTGCACACTGTAATGGTAGTATGTTATTTGCACACTGTAATGGTAGTATGTTAAGCTGTAACCTTAACAGGGAGGGGAATGGAGTATGCAAGCGTCTCTAAAAGCCTCTGCTACTCAAATGCCCACCCACGCAACCTTCACGTGGTCCCTCCTGTTTAAACAGAGTGCGTGGTGGACGACCGAATCCTCGCCGGTATAAGCGAGTGCCCATGGGCGAAGAAACCGAAGGACGGACGATGGAGTACATCGACGCTGAGAGATGGTGTCTCTTTAAAAACACCGGGAGGAAGGCAACGGGAAACCACCTCTCTATTTTCCCAAGTTATATGAAAAATGACGCCAGAACCTAAAACAGGAGGCTCAACATCGCGAAGAATGGCGTCGTTGGACATACGAACCTGCCTGAGGGCAGAGAACCAAAAGAAGAAGAACCTTAACAAAATTGTTCATTATGGAAATGCACTGGATAACATGGTAGAAATTCATACTGATATTCATGAATATTTCTTAAATATTGGGGAGATGCATTTGACTAATATAATGACACAGAGGAATGAAGGAACTTGTTTGTTTGTGCAATCTGAAAGATGCAAAGAGCGAAAGAGAACCCTCCATAACCCGCTCCCCCCCAAAATTCATCTGATTTGAAAAAATTGCGTGGGTCACATTTCTAGCTCTTAGGATGCTTGAGCACCCCAGCACTACCCTAGTGGCGCCACTGTCGACTTCTATTTTGCCGCAAATAATTTTCAGAATCCAAAACTCAGCTTTGGCGATATTTTATAATAACCTACACAGAAAATAAAGAATGATTAAAATGAATCATCCTTTTATATCCTTTCGGAGACTTTCACTGCTAGAAATTTACGTTACGTTGTTGAAATAATTGCATGTTTTCAATCCCGTAGACCTAAATCTTTTCCTAATGACCTCTGTAAAATGACAGACCTAAATGATAGCCTACTATGGTTTCAATCAGGTATACGCCCAAGGCCGTAGCTGAGGGGGGTGTTTTGGGTGTTTGAACACCTCCCGAAATGGAAAATGTAAAAAATAAAGTATTGCATTTACTAGCACATGATGTAAAAACCATGAAATAAAACCATGAAAACATCCCCCGAAATGAAAAATGTAAAAAAATTGAATGAATTGGTGACATTTTTTGAAGACTTTGGCCGGATGACTGAAAAATCATCAGTTTTATCGGACGGGAAACTGAAGAAACACCCCCCGAAATCAAATCCTGGCTACGGCCTTGGGTAGGCCTACTTTAGGCTAGTTGAAGTTGTTAAGACATTGAAGGTCTATGGTAAATCTGTACTGTGTTGATGAAAACAGGGCTTGGTGAGTCATAAAATGGATAGATGAAAAGAATTCTTCATTAAATCAAAGCTGTATTAATTATTTGAAGCATTTCTTGATTAAATCATGAAAATCATTCTTGATGAAATGAAGCTGGATTGACGAAAACGATTCTTGATGAAATAGAAGTTGGATTCATGGAAAGAATTTTGAATAACCAATAATGTTAACAATAATATGACCATACTCCTGCTTTGAATGACCTTCACTCCCCTACGACAAATTTAATGTCTGCAGGGTTCCCTCTTGGATGGATGGATCCAAATTTGACGAGCGTTTACGACAGCAGAGGCCGCTGCCCTTGAAAGAAAATTTGTTTTTACCTATTTGTCTACCCGCTGCTTGAAATAGTTTCTCTTAAAATCTTTCCCCCGGTGTTTATGCACAGTGATCGTCTTTGAATAGTTCATACTGCGAGGATCGCTCTATACATGTCCAGATGATTATTTCCATTATTTTTGTCTTGTTTTGCGGTGATCCATTCACACTATCGTTCATTTTTTTTATTAATATTGTGATTCCGCTTAGACACGTGCTTAGCTCCGCCTCCGACCCTCCGTTTAGCGACATACAGCATTGGCGCCGTAACTGTGAAACAGCGTTTTCATTTTGCGGTAGTAGTCACTCACCACATCGAATTTTAAAATATCCGTATCTCGGGTATTGAAGTGAATTGTGAGTTGAAACTGTCGCGTTTTACCTACAAATTCGCAAGAGAACGTTTTGCAAATTGTTTCATAAGAATAATATTCAAACAGACCGAGAAACGTTCAGACATATTTTGGTATAGATTAATATGATGCGACTGTATCAAATCGCGCGTCGAAATAAATTCTAACCGGGGGAGACTTTGTTTCGACAGGGGATGCTAAGCTTAATAATTTAGAGATTACGATTACCGGTAGCTTATATATCATGAGCCAATATGACTATGCATGCATTACGTATGCACACAGACACACATAATTATATATACATACATATATCTATATATAGCGCCTTACCACTTCTGAAATTTGCTGGTCCAGTGCGTCATGAAGTGCTGCAACTACCGTGAGAACTGACGCTGTTCCATATAAGGGGCAGCTTACGCCGAAAATAAGAAGCGTGAATGAATCGGCAGCTTAAACTTCGAAATAAGCGTGCTTTGCAGACAACGCCCGATAACATAAATATTATGATAAACGACGTGTCGCCGTGTCCTATTCAAACAACCACACTACCGCAGCTAACCGATGCATACTAATATAAAAACCATAGCACCGGTTAAACCAACGTGATGAACAACTATTGAAGTCACAACAATCGCCTACGTTATGCTATTTGGCCAACGCTATATATCAAGCAACAAATCAACAGTATAGGCAACCATGGGCGCCCGCACACAGGGGCAAGGGGGGCACTTGCCGCCCCTGGAAAATTGAAACCTATGTTTTTTTACCTACTACTTTTGGGATTTTAACAAATTTCTTTGCATTAATGCACCATTGATACGAATGATACAGACAATGAAAGTCAGAAATCCACATTTAGAGATCTCTATAGAAAAAAACATGCTTTTATAACTTTCTGCCTTGCATGTTCAAGCTCTTTCTAAAAACTCTTACAATGACCATTGGCTTTCAACCTTTCTGTGGGCACCCATGCAAACAGCAGGCCTATCGATTATGGCCTACTTAAGTGGAATCCAGCTGTAATGCAATTAATCACAACTGCAAAAAATTAAATACTAACGCAAAAATTTGAAAATTTCTCAAAGTACACTGAAATTTCATCAGGGAGATCTGCTTGTTCACCAGCATTGTAATTATATAAACCAAGTCCGCTATAAGCCAGGCTCCATTTTGTCCATTTAGCAAGCTGCCAGTTGGCCTACAGAATCCAGGGAGGTCAAACTGTAGATAAACTTGGCTCTGGTTATCATGCCTCAGGATTTAAACCCAAAACTGACAAAGAGATCTGTTAAAAAGAATTGATACCCACACTCATCTGATCTTCAGATATTCCACCTTCCTAAATTACACCCGCATTAACAGTTACTCTGGCCCTCTGGCTACCAGACTCGGACCTCTTTCTGACTAGGCTACTCTTGGGAATAGGCTTCTGACTCGATGCAGAACATGTGAAACTGCTGGTGCCCTGCGATTGGCTTTCAAATGTCGCTTTAGAAGCATGCAGCTAAAGGAGCAATTGCCCCTTGCAAACGGACACCTTTTTCGTTCATTTGGTCATTCGTTCATTCTATGGAATTATATAGCGCACCTTTAGAAAACTACTTTTTAGCATAGATCTGCTATTTGATTTGTAACAAACTTCTAAGGAAACTATTCATATTAAAAATTATGCACAAAATGAAACTGAGAAATTTGCATAAGAAAGCTCTTTGAAAAATACCCGTATTCCTAATTTCCATACAGCATTGCATTTTCAAGCTCTTGCTGCTACAAAATTTAATCGTGACTATCGTAAATTTTTTGCCCCCCCCCCTGCAAAAATTTCTGCGGGCGCCAATGTAGGCAACGCGGTCATTCAAACGTCGAAAACTAGACGCAATGCAACTATTAAACTTATAGACCTAATGTCGCCTTTATTCGCCACGAAAGTATTAAACATGAACGAAAAGCGCCTAAACTCAGAGTCGAATCGTGAACAGTGGGAAGGTATATAGCGGAGACTTGGTCCGAACTTTGGGGGGGAGCTACGGACGAGCGGCCGAAGGACGATCGCCGAGCAGGAGAGGGGTTTGGGCAGAGGACGTGCAATGTCGAAATGTTTTGAATTTCTACACTACAATTGGTAGCATTTTAGGCTGACACTTTAACGAACTTGATTATCATTTCAGTGGCGCTAATAGAACTGGTCCAAGAATTCAAAAGTGCCCTATACACCCCATGTCGAAAATGTTTGAATTTCCACACTGCAATGGTACCATTTTGGGGTGTCATTTTAACGAACTTGATCATCATTTCAGTGCTAATAGTCCTGGTCTAGGAATTCAAAGTGTCCTTTCCATGTCGAAAATTTGTTAATCTCCATACTGCAAATTAGCATTTTAGGCTGTCAGTTTAGCGAAATTGTTCATAATTTCACTGCTAACAGTCCAAGTTTAGGTTTCTTTGCTGGTAGACATGGTTAAGACTTCAATAAATGTCCCCCACATTGTTGAAAGTTTTGGAATTTCCGTATTATAATATTATTGTAGGAATTTAAGCCGTCATCTTGATAAAATTGCTCAGTTTTCAATGCTAATAGTCATGGTTTAAGACTTCAGAGTGTCGCATCCCAATTGTTTAAAAAAATTTCTTCGCTGTAACCGCAGCTTTTTAAGCTGTCGTCTTCACAAAAAATTTCAGGATTTCAGTGCTCAGAGACATATTTTAAAACTTAAATAAATGCCCACTCCCATTGCTTAAAATATTTTCAGCTTGCAAACTGTACGGTAACATTAATTTTAAGCTGTCATCCTAAGAAAAATTTGCTCACTATGAATAAACAGTGTTGGCTTTCTTGGCGCTGAATAAATTTCGAGATTAGGCATATACGATTACCGGTAGCTTATATAATCATGAGTCAGCCTTACGTATACACACAGACACACACATAGGCCTAATTATATATATAGCCTATATATATATTATATATACCTATACAGATCTGTGACCATGCAGCGACCAGCATTCTCGATAGTGGGTCCAGCTATCTGGAATAGCCATCACGTTGTCCTCCTCTCACTTCCCAGTGGCTCTGCAGGTTCTTTCAGTATAAATCTTTAGGGTGGCGCTATATAAATAGGCAAACAATTGGAGCACCTAAAAGGATAGATAGCCTGAGATAGGCCTATCAAATAGTTTCGAATTTGGTCAGAAATGTATTTGCCGAATAAGCAGATCAACTTTCTCTAGCGATTGTCAGCGCCTGGCGTATTAGTGATGATAGACATGTCTATTATCACTAGACATAAAAACCATAGCACCGATTAAACGTGACGAACAACCACATGTATTGAAGCCACGTTAATCGCCTGCGTTGTGCTATAATATGGCCAACGCTATAATATTATATCAAGCAATAAATCAACAGTAGGCCTATAGGCAACGCTCTCATTCAAACGTCAGAAATTAACATGCATTACGTATACACACAAACACAAACATAATTATATATATAGGCTACACACATACATATATTATATGCCTACAGTGGCGTAGCCAGGAATTTTTCATGGGGGGGGTTTTATGGCCGGAAACCCTGTTTTTTGCTCTTTTTTCTTACTTAAACGGAAAAATAACCTTAAAAAAACCTTTTTTCGGAGCCAATGGGGGGGGGGTTTAACCCCCGAAACCCCCCTTGCCTACGCCACTGTATGCCTATATCAACATAGATATATATTGATATACCTATTATTTTGAGGTTTTCACCCCGGCTTCGATCTCTCTTGTGGCCGCCGTTCGCTGCGCTCAGCTACCCGTGGAGACTTCCTTATGCTTTTTCGCAGCGAAGAGCATTCTTGATAGTGGGTCCAGCTATCTGGAATAGCCTTCACGTCGCTCTCCTCTCGCTTCCCAGTGGCTCTGCAGGCTCTTTCTTTCGTCTTCTTACGGCTTTTCTTTCTGTCCAGGCCGCCTGGGTTGGGGAGAGTGTTTCAGTATAAATCTTTAAGGTGGCGTTAGCCGCGCTATAGAAATTCATGTTTTGATTGATTTGATTCGCAAAAACAGAGTGCATACTGAGCCTACAGTGTACACAATAATTAATTATTAGGCCTTTCATGGCGCAATTTCATAATGTGTCGCATAGCACTTGAGTTCCGATCAGGTGAGATATTAAGAGTTTAAATACATGTAAGGACTTAAGACTTATATATAGCTCTTACTTGCGTTTCTGTCTGATTTTAAGATCAATCTACCTGGCAGTGGAAACTCAAAAAATAACCCCACAAAATAATATTTGCAAATATTGTATATATGTTAAAATCGGTAGCTTTCGAATAATTGGACAATTTGTTCAGAGATTCTAGACTCATTCTTGCTATTATAATTAACAATGATGAAAAATATTAATATTGCATGCGTGGGGCCCCTAAAGTTCGGCCGAACATGTCGACCATGCCTTAATCCGGCCCTGAAGGCAGCCTATGGTAGATAAGCAAAATGAAGGAGTTAGGTCTTAAGTTGAAAATGAAATGACAAGAGCAACCGGTAGATCGGATAGACACAATCAAGAAAGCTAAAAATAGATCCAGTAACAGACGAAGTTCGTTCACCATGAACAGTTCTTGATCTGTGCTATTACAAGACAAAGACAATCAATATGACCTATTTGAATAATAATGCTGTCTGAGGAATGAGATTGATTTTAAGCATTGTGGTTGGCCAAGGTTTTATAAACTATTTTTAGCCTCGTTTGAATTTTTTGGGCTAGACAGGAAGCCAATGCAATGATTTATTCACACTGGTTAGATCTATTTGTTCAAAAGTCGACGTAGTCTATGTTAGTTGTTGTGCTAGGCAACTTCTAGCCAAAGCTTCAGCATAATTCACTTTTGCGGCCTACCAGTGCTATTTGCTCAAAGAATTACTACTTGTGAAACATCTTTTACCTACTCAAATAAGAAGAAGTTGAAAGCATGTTCAACGTTTATTTTTGTCTATACTCTAACTGAAAAGTTCAGGATAAACGGCCTAGCAAGAACGCTGTATGAAAACCTATTTAAACCCTCTGAATCAAGCAAACAAATGTTAAATATGCCAGGTATAACATGTCTTGTCTACGGCTATAATAACGACGTCGGTGATGTCAATTAACAGCAAATGATTTTGTAAGAGACGGAATGCATCCATGATGACATTGAATAGATGGCTGCACTTAGTGTCAATTCTTCTCAGTTGTCGACGGTCGAAGAAATGTCTTGAAAGCTGATAATTATCACTTAGATCAGTGGTTTCCAACCGTTTTTTTTACTTTAGGGCCACTTTTTCTAAGTTAGAGGACACGAGGGCCACTTTTTCTTAGCTGAAGGACACTAGAAGGCCACGAGGCTAAAATTTAATTAACTAAAAGCGTATAAAATTGATATAGCCTAGTTGAATCAAAATGGAATGTTTGGTTTTATTTATAGACGTCAAAATCAAAATAATTTTTAATAGAAAATAATTATGTGTTCTATCCTGTCAAAATTGTCAATTTTTCATATATTTTTGCTAATTCTTTGAGGGATGAGGGCCATTTTTCTCGGCTTGGCGAGCCATTTTGGCCCGCGGGCCAAGGGTTGGGAACCACTGACTTAGATAGATGTTACCCGGTGTCAATATTCAATTCTAACGCTGCTTGTCCATTTATGATTTCCCTTAGGCCCTAATGAGTTTTGAAATAACGCGTCATGTTACTTTTCTCCAGTATGTATTTCCCAATATCCGCCCACATGCCAGTCGCCTTGAACAAAATTTTCGGATCCTTGAGCTCGTTTGGAGTCGGCATTGTCCAGTGCATCACGTAGGTGTCATTCTTCCAGTCAAACGGGTTTTTTGAACTGAGGTGGTGAACCAAAGGGTTACGAATGTCAGGCCACCAAGTCGGATGACACTTAAAGTGGAAGCACTCGACCTGTAGACGTGGGTCGATACGAATTAAATCAGGATGCCTCTCGAGAAGCTTTTTGAACCGCCTACATCCGTTATATGTATAATCACTGTCTATAAATTGTTTCATCGACTCCTGAAAAATAGTCCAGATCTTCGCATCTTTCTTTCCGATCATAACTCCGTTACTTATGAGTTCTGGAAATGGGGCATAGAGGGACGGCATTCCATCTATGGATACGACCGCGTCGTAAGCAAACAGTTCACGGTCGAACTTTTTCACAACAATTGCATCCATGTCCATGTATATTCCACCGTATCTTTTCAGAACTTCCACTCGCAAGATATCGCTCATGTGCACTAAGGTCGCGATAGGTTTCCCGTATATCATTTTGATTAGCCCATGCGGTCTAATCTGAATTTTGTTGTTCTTTTGCAATAGAGTCCAGTAGTAACCTCTCGGAGCTTCACCATAAATAAAAACCTTTTCGACCTCTGCAACATATACTAAACTAAGTATACTCAGATAGTAAAGAAAGTCCATTTCTCCGCCGCCAACCCACATAACATGGGCAATATTAGGAGCCATTTGACTATACGAAGGTACTGGACTTCGTATTTCGCCCACACCATAGAAGAGGTTCCTTACAAATCGACCGAAAGAAGTCTCTAATTCCCAGATGTCTTTTGGGTATAAATATTTATCCAGTGTTATACATAATGGCAAGATTGTCTCATTACCAATGCGAGAAGCCGAAGAACAATTTGCGAAGAACTTTGTTCCGTTCACAATTAGATCTGAGATGTTGGTCTTCGTTGGCTGAGAAGTAAGCAGAGCGTGTTCTTCCCATTGAATCCCGTCAAAGCCTTTAAAGTAAGCACGGAGAAAGTCCTGTTTCAATTTGTCGTTGGTACTGCAAACAGTATCTGGTACTTTGACGGTCTCGAGAAATGGATATTTCTCAAGAATCTCGGCTAACCAGGCATTGTAAAGCATGGGATCAACGACAGGGTAATCCTTGTAAAATAAAACTATTTTATCAGGTTCCATGTGTTTGATAACGCTTGTGACACTCAAGTAGTTCGTGAATTCAAAACTCTTTTTCGTACACCACATGTAATACACTGGATAGGATGGTTTAGAAATTGTTTCTTGCAGCTGTTGAATGCCATCACCTCCCATATTCATAGTGGAAGACATAGGCCTATAGCTGCTGATATTGAGTCGAATACTTTGATATCGACATACAATCATTACTGTTAGAAATATCGGTGCCAGAAAGAGTAGTTTCCAAAGTCGTCCAGGATGCTTCATTCTGGTTTATGTGGCTAGCAACAGAACAAAACAGATTAATTATTAGTTGCTGTTTCAATAACATGTAATCGGCTATTAATTATATGCATAATTATGACTACACTGTAAACACGGATCGAAAGGTTCTTAGGACGTGTCAGACGAGCTGGATTCCTTCCATCCGACTCCCCCAAAGCAGCCATTATAGCTGAGTCTGCTGATGCTGCACTCTTTGCAGCTATTATTATAGACGACAATCATGTTCTTCGCAAATTTTTCTCCGATAGACTCCCTGGAAAATACAATCTACGCCCTAGGCTACATCCATTCGAACTAACCAATAAAAACAATAAAAACTTCATAACACGGATGCTGTATAAAAACATTTACTAGGCTTTATCCGCTGCTCCTTTGTGCTTGTTAACTGTCGCGTTATGTCGATCGGTTATTTTGTCAATAAAACGAATATCTATATACGGCGACATAGTGAAGACGCAAGTATCTGGCATCACGAGAACCAAGCATACTTAATATGACTTTACAAATTACAATCGATACTGGAAGTGCGTACTACTATTAAATCTTTTGCGGATGACACACGGGCATACAGGGTGGGCCAAAAAAGACTACCTAAAGTTTCTTTGCCAATATCTTAGCCAGAAGTAAAAATTTCCAAAAGAAATTCTGCGATCTTAAAGACAATTCATATTTACACAATCATGATAGCCAGATTTCATCAAAATATTTCAAACAGGACAAGATTGATATCACTTTTAGTGAGACCACCCACCGTTTTTTGACGATTCAAAAACGCAATACAGCAAAAAGTGAGAAAGACGCGATTTTATTAAGTCTCACCTCAAATAATTGTTATCAAAAAGCCTTGATATTGCCAGCTGATCATTATTATTAATATTTTAAAGTGATACATGGTACCAGCGTAGCTGCAAGAATCAATTTGGTAAACAAGGAATCTGTCAGATTCATAATTTTTTTATTAAAGCAATGAAATTCAAATTTCTAAAAAATGAAATTTTCCAAGGTTTGAATGACAGACAAAATGCGTATTCAGCCACCTCTTGACCAAGATCCTGGAAATAAAGGGCTGTGAGCAACGTTTACTCTCACAAACAGGGAGAGCGGAAAAATTAAGAGTTAAGCTGATAGTTAAGAGATGTGCCGTGATTGAAAGGAGATCGGCTCAATGTCGATTGCTCTGGTTTCATTGAGAAAACCAATGGCCCCAAATCTCCGGATTTGAACCCAATGTACCGGTATTGATAATCAATTGCGGAGCGCTATGCTGGAGAAATATCACAATCTGCAACCAAAACCAAGAGCAGTAAGAGAATATTGATGGGAACATTGAAGTTGATATGGGAAGATTTGCCTTTGGATCGCGTCAACAGGGTCATCAAGAACTTTGCAAAGAGACTCAAACGAAGTTTTGGCACTGGAGGTGGGCACATTGAACACAAGTTGTGAAGCTCTAACAAGTTCATTTCACAACAGTTATTTGAGATGTGACTTAATAAAATCGTTTTTTGACTTTTGGTTGTGTTACGTTTTTGAATCGTCAAAAACCGGTGGGTGGTCTCACTAAAATTTATATACCGTAACTCTTTTTCTGTTTGAAATATTTGTATGATACATGGCCAGCATGTGTAGATATGAATTGTCTTTAAGCCTGTAAAATTTCATTACGAGATTCTAACCTATGGCCAAGATATTATCAGCAAAAGCCCTTTGGGGTCTTTTTTGCTCACCCTGTATATCTGCACTTCATTGCTCCACTTGACGCGACTGGGGCTGCAGCCCGTACCTTGCAACGGGATTGACTATTGCGCCTCCATCTTCGCTGGTCTCCCACGGGCTCGGATCGAGGGGGAATGAATCGGCTCCATCGAAGTGACCGGGCTGCGGCGTGCTCATTTACTGATTCGCTAAGACCGAACTCATATCCCTGTCCGTATTGTCTATGTCAGTGCTGTCCAACGTGCGGCCCGCGGGCCGCTTGCGGCCCGTGAGGTGATTTCAAGTGGCTCGCAGATTAGAGTCATTAGACCTATTCCTTATTATCGTTCACATACATGCACACTAACGTCATCTTGCAATTTGATCGTCATGACTTGAAAAGAAAGGAAGTGAAATTCAGCTATATCCGGTGTTCAAAATGTCCTCCTTGTTCACGGACACACGACTGCAGACGCAGACGCTACTGTTTGATGGTCCGGTCGATGATCACTTGGTCAAACATCTGCCACTCTTCAATCAGACGCGCCCTACGCCCTACGGTTATCGATGTCATGAATACGCGTGAACGAAAAAAGCGCCCTCCAGTAAATGCACCTGGTACTCCGGATCGAGGTCTGGACTGCTGGGCGGCCACAGCTGCGGGATATATGTATCCCTGGACAACTACTACGTCTACGGTCGTGTGTTTGTGAACATGAAGGACATTTTGAGCACCATAATTATATAGCTGAATTTCACTTCTTTTCAGGTTTTCCATGTTGGAAAGTTCAATTTTTTGGTGCTGCATTTTAAACGCTCATAAATTTTACAAACTCACGAATATTTCTAATCTGCTTTAGGATCTCGTGTAAATATGGTCACTGTTGCTCTGTTTAAAATTTCAGACAAATCCTAAAAGTTTTGACCGAGTTATTACACTTTTTGTGGGGGCCACTTTTTATCCAGACACAGTTACAATAGGTAATTGGGGCTGTGCAATTTTTCTCCAGTCTGGGCAACGCTTTCTGCGCAGTTTGTTTTATCTCTGTTTTATCCTTTATAGGCCTACTCTATCTACAGTATAAGCAAGTAGGCCCTATGCTTTAAATGGGATGATTTATCTAAATAAATAAAAATATAAAAGGTTTGTTCCTAATCGAAGATCTCGGAAAGTTCTTGACAGATTCCTTGAAAAATTTTACCAAAACGTTCCATTCGATTACGATCGGGTTTGTAAAATGCTTTTCTGGGAAAAAACAAATCGTTTGGACAAAAAAACACAACTTTCATTCGACTCGACCCGTTTATACATTTGAACTTTCACGCATACTCCGCCATTTTGGCCCGTGTATTTATAACGTACAGAGATGCCACTCTGAATTTTGAAAAAGGTCAGATCCGGTCGAAAAAAGGCTAGATTGACAATTTCTCTCGAAAATGCATGGATTTTTCCATTTTCCGAATTCAATTTATTTGCATTTGAATGCGACCGTGTGGGAGGAAGAGAGGGGGAGAGAGCGGGAGGAAGGGGAGGGGAGGGAGCGGATGGGATGGAGGGAGGGGAGAGTGGGAGGAGGAGAGGGAGGGAGGGGAAGAAACGGGAGGGAGGGGAGAAGGAGGGGAGGGGTGGAGGAGGGAAGGGGGAATGGAGGTGGGGAGGGACAGGGGAACGGAGGGAGGGAGGCAGCGTAAGGGAGGGAGGGAGGCAGGGTAAGGGAAGCAGGGAGGGAGGGTTGGACGGTCTTTTCAGCCACAGTAACGCGTGGCCGGGTACAGCTAGTATCTTATAAAATAGACAACGATGAATAAGCAATGAGCGATGAATAAGCAACGAGTGCACCATTTATGATACTATGTTTGGAAGTTGTTCAAAGCGCTGTCGTTTGGCTGTAGTAATGAGAAATTCTATATATATAGATATGACTTTCAGTAATACATTTATTACAACTCATTTCTGTAGAGCAGCTCTTGGCAGACGTTAGCTGTGATGCAGTGTCTCATCCTGCTCAGATATGCAATAGTCTAATAATCCACATCTAACAAAAGAACGTAGCATTTGGCCTATGTTGGCTCGCCTCAATCGCTTGGGCAGATTTATGGTCATGGTCTATGCCAGGGGTTCTCAAACTTTTTTTTCATTGTACCCCCAAGTAAAAAACCGAATGATGGCGTACCCCCAGCAAAGTCAGATCGGAAACAAAATGCCATTGTAAAGCCCTCTTGCAGTGGCAACTAAAAGTCCATCATTGTTGACATCGTGTATTAAAGTCGTATAGGCCTGGAGAGAGCAAAATTTTAAATATATGTGTGGTTGGGCAATCTTATCAACAAAAAGCGAAAATTGGTCTATAACCCCTGTAAAAAAGAGCTAACCTACAGTGCTGTGGTTTTTTTTAATACTTGCACAGATTTAAAATATCTAGTTTAATATTTGCCAATATCAAACGCAAATTTAGGTAATATTTTGGTTTTAATAGCCACAATAGTTTAAAAACTGGTTTCACCCAGATATGACGTGCCGAAAGGAATCACAAAATTTAAAGCTCGACCAGAAATAAATCCTTTGGCCAATTCGAAACTCTCCCCTATTTGAGCTCTATAAATCTATAGGCTGTGAATTTCTGTCGTTGGTTCTCTCAATCATTCATACATTATTCAATTGTTTCAAAATTATAATAATAGATAATAATAGGGCTAAACATAAATATGTTGCATGCACTATGTAGTATGTGAATCTAATAATATGCTGCGAAAGAAAGAAATTACGATGCTGTTACATATTACAACGTTAAAAATCATTGCCGATCAAAGAAAGATGGACACAAAAGTCCATAAACTCAAAGAAAAATTATATTTCTGGAATTTTTCGCGTACCCCTTCCCGGCGTCTGGCGTACCCTCAGGAGTACGCGTACCACAGTTTGAGAACCCCTGGTCTATGCAATCGCGTGCCAAATACCTAAGATGTTCATAATATATATGTATATATAAAATTATATATATACATATATTTATATATATATATATATAATAAGCATCATCAAAATTATAGAATGTATACTTGTGACGACTTGTCAGTTATTTTAAAGTAAAATAATCCAGCCTTTCTGTTAAACTATAGTCATAGGTTCATGGGCGGAGATTTAGGGGGATGTGGTGGGGGGACGGCCCATGCATTTGTCCTCCCAATCGGTAGCAGGTGAGTGATAGGAACACACGGTGAACAAAAAACGAGACGAGGTGATGACTAAAAAAGGTCGTCAACTTTTTTTGCAGGGAAAAAACAAGGTTTTCCATCGACATTTCAGACGAATGACTAAAAAAAGGTCGTCAGAAATTTATCCCGGCAAAAAGATGGAAATTTTCGTCAGCGTCTCAGCCATTCGTCCGCCCAAAATCTTTGTCCGCCTTTTCGTCCCCACAAGTCTCCGCCCAAGTCTCCGCCCATGCATAGGTTCTAGGTTAAAAAAATTATATTAAAATAAATTTATAGGCCTAGGCCTAGGCTACTCGAAATGACAACAATATTTAGCAAAATCTAAAAAGTTCAAAGACGTTGGGCAAATCCTAAATATTGTTCAATTCTGATATTTTTGTCTCCATCGGTTTTCTACCAAATTTCTCATGCTCTGTTATGGAACAGGTATACGGGTCAGACATTAGGCTATATGTCATGGCTAACAAATTTAGGCCTAATTAAGCGTGATAGCAGGTTCCCGCGACTTCGCTTTTGTGGGCGCTGTATAAATTTCGAGATTACGATTACGATTAGTCAGAGCACATACTTCATGCCAAAAGATCTTAAATTTTCAGACCCTAAATGAAAAAATGTTCACTACCTTTTCAATTCCTTATAAATTATAGATTCCCATAGGAATACGAGAACGACTAAGGATATAGACAAAAGTCGATCCATTTTTTCATGTAAAAATTAAATATTTGCACGATTGACCCCTTTAGCCCCCCTAAAAAAACCGTAAGGTACGCACGAGGTTTGGTTTGCCAGACAGTTTGGCAGATACGAAAGAGGACCATTTCCAAGATTTCGACCAAATGACTAAAAAGGTCGACAGAAATAAATTTTGACGGCCGAGATAGAATATTTTCTTGAGATTTTGGTCGATGACTAAAAAAAGGTCGTCAGAAATTGTGGCGACTGAAAACAGAAAATTTTCTCCCGCAAATTTAGTTCCCCCCAAAACTAAAATCCTGGCGCCGCCACTGATAGATAAGCGTAGGCCTACAGAATTAAGGACCGATATGTAGTAGGCTTGGCCTATCTAGGACTTTTCAGTCCCTTACTTTATGATGTTGGTTTTAAATTTTTAATTTAAAACTTTTGTGAGCGGGGCGAGCGCCTATAATTATGCTTTGCAGCTTTCCCGTCGTTCGGAAAATTGCTTGCATTGTGTAGGCTGCATGCAATATAGTAAAAATATAACGCAGAGCAATTTCAGCAGAAATAAATTGCATTAAATCTGTGAATCGAAATGTAAGAGGCGTATTGGGTAAACAGATTTGAGCCATCTGGCGTTTCCCTGATCAATGCAGACTGAGTCTTATTATAATAGGCTACCATCATTGCCTTCGATGAAATATCCTTCTTTGTCACGCAAATCTCACATTACGATGATGGCATCAAAGGCGTAATTTCTATTTTGGTCTTGCATGCAAAGAAATATATTTTAACATGGATGGCATGCAATGCGTGTAGGCTACTCGCAATAATATTATTGCTATTTAGATCTGCTCGGCAGTTAGAACTTAGAAATACAATTCATCATCGTTATTTTTTATCCGAGGTGTCTACATTTTTCTTATTTGTAACTGGCTGCGGTAGGTCTATATCAAAGCTCGAGGGTACGCGTACCCTAAAATAGAATACGTTAAAATACGTACGTACCTTTCAAAAAATAGAATACGCGTATGATACGTACCATACACGAAAATTTCATTTATGGTTTACTCAGCGACCCATAGCCAACGTATAATCTGACGTCAACTGTTACAGTAGGCCTATGCGTCATTGAAACCGGTACAAAACCGTAGCAGTAAATTTAATTCGATAAATTCTTTGGTTATAATTAATTTAATGCAAATTGTACTGTCTTTGTGATGAGAGCTAAGTAGGCCTACACGTCGCTTGTTTGCAAATTGGTGTAGCCTAACTCGAAAGTTGCAGTAGGCTATATATATATATTAGACTGGTCCACAAAATTCATCTAACAGATTTCAGTTCTCCACAAGGCTTGTTTTGTTCCTTATCATGATTGTAATAATCACAAAATTTTTTAATGAAAATAAATGAAATTTAGAGGTCAACCCATTTGACACTTTTTATGTTATATGGACAGAAGTAGATAAATTGTTCCGCAATGGTTAATGTACGACCTGAGCGACATTGAGCGATGTCTGGGGGGAATTCCATTTCTCAATTACTTCAACTCTAGTCTTGGCCTGAGAGTCACCTTCTTGTGTGCCGCTCACCATTTATGGGATTGCCAAGAGTTTTTCCTGACAATTTCCAGTGACAATAATAGCTATGCGGTCCATAATTTTCTTGGATCCGTCGATGCTGGGCAACATTTTGCCTTCTCAGTGAGGTAATAGCAGGCCTGCCAGTGTGCACTCTTGTTCTTCCATTGCAGCTGCTTCTTGTTTTTCTTTTATACCGAACTTCTGGATAATGCGATTTCTGAAATGAATGTCATACCGTAACTAATCGCCAGTGTGGCAGCTCCATCTACAAACACAGCATCACGGTCTGGAAGGCCAACACGACACAATGCACCAAATACTAAGCTAAAGAGGACTGGAAGATGCTCTTTCATTTTTTTGGAAATAAGGCAGTTAGTAGCAGCAGCTGTGTATGCAGCCACTGTAGAGTGTAGACGAATACGTACTATGACTAAGTGCATGATCTCAATCTCATACTCATCAATGCAATCACATTCTTCTTCTGAATCCTGACTATAGATGGCAACGCAGAAAGTTCACCTACTGCTTCATTGCTGCCTTTTGTCTTGCGTTCTTCAAATCAATTTTCACCATTCTCTTTTTCTCGCCGTTGCCTCTCTGCTTTCTTTTCCTGGTGTCTTCAAGTTTACTCCACTCATGCTGTTGGAAAACACGTCTTATCTTTGTATTCGAAGGATTTCCCGATCTTAGTCTTGCAGGATTTCTGTCATCACATCCTTTGAGGCAATATCGAACAATTCTTGAAGATCACCTTTGAACATTGTCTTCTTTCATCCTGTCACTTTCTCTTTTTAATGGTCTGTGAGTTTTCAGAGTTATGTACTTCTGATAAAGCTTTGACAGTTTCCTGACACACCGGTCAACCAGCTGTGTTGGTATTCTAGCAAGCACCCAAATACAAATAACTGCATCACAGGCCATTTTTTAACTTTCCTGAAGGGGCCTCCCTTTTAGTAATGTGATGAAACTGAAGCAGTTGCTGTGCATGCAGGTTGTGTGGCAATCTTGCAGTAGATAACCGAGAGACTGGTTTTTCCAATAGCCAGTGCTCTGGGTAGGATCTTAAATTAGACGAAGCTATGTTGGTATAATAACGACGTTTAACACGACGAAAAGACATTATTAGCACTCAAGTAAAATGTTCAGAATGGGTTGACCTCTAAATGTTGTACAATCAGGCTGAAATTTTACAGGGAGACTATCTACCCCAAGTGAACAAAAATAAGCCTTGTGGAGAAAGAATTCTAAAAACTTAATTTTTTGCCTATGACTTGTGGACCACTCTAATATATATATATATATATATATATATATAGGCCTATAGCCTACGAGTCAGCGATGCCCAGAGAACGTGGGAAGGAATGGACGCACGTGAAAGTTTTGAAAAATGCGAAAAACAATTATTTGATTGAATGCAATTTTTTCGACAAGCAGTGTTGGGTTGGATCAGGCAATCGCATAAGAACACATCTTTGAAGTGCTGCAGCAGAACTGAGACGACTGACTGACATTAGTGCATTAAGTGCAATGTAGGCCTATGCTGGATAAAAAAAATAGACCTACAATATAGCATTGCAGCAATTTACTACACCGTTTACTGGGTGGTGAGTGTTTGCTTAAATTAAATTGAACATTCTTATAATGAGCAATGACGTGGTTAACGTATTTTATTTATTGTTTACGTACCCTAAAATAGGGTACGTTAAAATACGTACGTACCTTTCAAAAAATAGAATACGTACGGTACGTACCCTCGAGCTTTGGTGTAGACCAATATTAAAATCAACGAATATTTGTTGCATGACTTCTGTTCCTAAGCTTTGCATCCCCAGAAGCTGCGCCATTTTTTTTAATCTATGTCAAATGTGTGATTGATTGACAGAATGATTTAGATTTAGACTTTCACAGATCGAGGTGGTTTAGGTACTTTTATTCCGATATCCTCGTTGAAAAATTTCAGGTAAACTAGAACAAAAATACACTCGATTTGGCATCAAATGCTCAAAATCGCGTCGGCTTCTGGGGCTCCCACCAGACCCAGATGGGGGAGCTTACGACGCTCCCCATACCCCCTAATCGTTAGGACCGGACTTCTTGCCTTCGGCAATCGCGGCTTCACGCGTTTCGCGCTCGGTATTATTACTCCTACTAAGAATTTTCATTTGGCCCCCCAATTTCTTAGGACGTGGTTGCGCCTATTGGCCCTGGCACGATCCAACGTTGGAATTCTTAGGCCGTTAGCCTAAAAATTACAATCCCAGCACCGCCTCTGCATTCGACCAACCACGCACCAATTCCCCTTCTTCCCTCACCAACACACACTATTAGCCTACGATTAAACCAGTGCCTAAAGTGTGGAAAAATAACAGCCTGGACGCCCCTTACCTCTCCAAATGAAGTGCCTGGACGCCCCTTACCTTTCCATGCTGTGCTGGCCAATTAGTGGCAGGACGGCACTCAGATTTTCAAATAAGTGCATGGACACCGTCCATGACCGTCCAGGCACACTTTAAGCCGTCTGAATGCCGCACCATTTGGATCGAACAGACGAGCGCTTTTCAATGGTAAGCTTAGCTGGTTCGCGCGACTTAGTTTTCTTGGCGTTGAACAAATTTCGATATTATAGACTACGATTACCAGTACCGGTATAGCTTATTATTATATGACTGTGCATCACGTACACACACACACACACACACACACACACACACACACACACACACACACAGCCTTACCACTTCTGAAATTTGCTGGTCCAGTGCGTCAAGAAGTACTGCAACCACCATGCGAACTGACGCTGTTCCAGATCGGATCAAGGCAGCTTTCGCCGAAAATAATAAGCGTACGTGCGCTGCAGACAACGGCCGGTAACATACGATAAACGATGAGTTCGATTTAAACAACCACAGCCAACCAATGCATAGGCTACTGGACCAGTACTAATCAGTGGCGGCGCTACTCCAGGGCATGGCAGGGCAAATGCCCTGGTAAAAAGCCCTTGTTCTGGCCGTTGACCTGCCTTTTGCCCTGCCAAAATTTCTTCGGGCATAGGCTTAGGCGTTATTGTTGTTTCGTACTCTGTTCACGTCCGTCCGTCCGCACTCTGGCATGGCAAAAATTCTGGCAGGGCAAAATTTCTGACAAGGCAAAATTTTGGCAGTGCAAAAGTTCTGACAAGGCAAAATTTTGGCAGTGCAAAAGTTCTGGCAGAGCAAAATTCTGGCAGGGCAAAGGTTCTGACAGGGAAAAAATTGTGGCCGGGAAAAGTTCTTGCAGGAAAAATTCTGGTATGGCAAAATTCTGTCATGACAAAAGTTCTGGCAGGGTAAAATTCTGTGGCTGTCTATCCACATTACCGTATACAACTAACAGCATATGCCTAACTGTCCCTTCATCGTTTTCCAAATGAGGCGTAAGAATTAACAAAATTGCTCGTGAATTCTATGCTCAGAAACGTGGTTTAGGATAACATAAAATGTCGCAACCAAGCTTCTTTTGCTTGATTAATGTTTACTCAAACAGACTAAAATCCTTTACCTTGTTACCTTGTGCTGTCAGCTCGTAGAGCTCTAGCGATCGTCATGACACACATTCTCCATTGTTATTTGGTTTGTTGTGTCTCATGACAATTCTCTTGGCATGTTAGCAGAGGTGGTTTGCCATTGGCTTCCCCTGGTTTTGCCTGCCGTGCCCGTTCGTTCGTCTTCCTAAGGAAGGGTAGCCGACTAACAGTCCGCACCACGAGAAGGTGGGCACAGAGGAATTTGGTTCATCAGCCCAGGTCGGGTCCGAGTCTACGCTCGTCAGAGACGTCGGTCAGATCACCTTCCTGCTTTACTCTGTCCCAGAGTGGCTGGCGAACCTTTGCGGACCCTTTAGGTCCTTAAGGCCTATCCTGCTGTTTAGTTTAGTACTATGTGAGGCGCCCTTGTAACGGCATGGCTGTGTTACGGCGCCATAGAAATCGTCATTGTTATTATTATTATTATTATTATTATTATTATTATTATTATTATTATTATTATTATTATTATTATTATTATTATTATTATTATTATTATTATTATTAGGTTACTATAAACAAAAGTACTAATTTACTGTTGCTTCTTTGCCTTATGTCACTAAAATTCATTATTAAAATATTGTTCATTTTATTTGAAACCTATATTATAAAACAAATGCAGTGTCATTGGATGTAAAATATACTTAAATTGTGTAACAAGTAATGTAATTAATTATGAGTTGTGAGAGCGAGCGCCATATAGGTGCAGGGACAAAATGTAAGTGACTGTAAAGCAAAGGTCATACTAAATGAATGTCTACCCTTGAGATGGCGGGATGAACGTTCAAGGGGAATTTACACCGTTGGTGTGCGGGGAGGAGTGGTACAGAGGGAGATGCCGAGGGATATGTCCAGAAGGAAATCCCTCATGCCATCTATCATTAGTGGGGAGGGGGGATTTTCCGCTGGCACAAGTTGGATCAGGCTACTTTCTCCCCCCACGTGGCAAACCCTGATGGGTGCGAATGTGATGGAAGCGCAAGGACAAATTTATGTGAGTGTTAAGCAAAAGTAAAATTAAACGAAGATTTACCCTGTGCTATGACGGATTGTTCGGGGGATTAACCAGGAGGAAGTCCATGACAGCCCCCAATAGAGAAAACTAGGCGTTCTCATTACTCAGCTACATACTGTTTTAAGGACTCGGGAGACATCAAGACGACTCGGTGATCTCTCCATGGTCCTGTTTCAAGCAAAGCAGTGAAACAATAATTATATTGATCCCACTAAGTTCTTGTTATGAACCTCTCCTAGATAGGCACCACCAGCAGTGAGACTTTTCACAGAACTTCAATGGAATGACTAAAAAGGTCATCAACTTTTTTCCGGGGAAAAATGTTTGGGGGCGAAATTTCAACCCGACGACTAAAAAATGGTCATCAACTTTTTTGGACCGAGACAATATTTGTCGGCGCCGCTCGTTCTGGAGCAAGTCTCAGCCCCAACAAAGCCCAAGTTCTTTTAGCCCCCCCTCCAAAGAACGGAAACCAAACTCCGCCCATGGCTCTGTCTATCTTTGGCTAGTTCAATAGGCCTTGTTTATATTCTCAAAACGTACTTCTATAATAGTACATTTGTATCATTATCGAAGTGACGTCACTAGAGGCCAAGTTTTTTTAATTCGTGAAGTGAACTTATGTAATAATAAAATTGTGTCATAATCAAAGTGACGTTACAATGGGCTTAGTTTCGCATTCTCCAAAATTAATGAAATTATATGACAGTAGATCTGTATCCTGATCGAAGTGACGTCACAATAGACCTAATTTCGCTTTCTCAGTGAACTTATTTAGTTGTAGAATTGTATCATAATAATCGAAGTGGCGTCACAAAAGGCCCCGTTTAAAATTCTAAAAATTAACATCTGTTTGTAGACCCTGAACCTAGTAGATCCTTATCACACTCATTCAGGGGCGGATTGAAGGGGCCAATCCGGCCAAGCTTCCCCCCATTCAGAGATTTGCATAGACGTGGCCCTCTCCCCATCAAGTTTAAAGAAGCTGTAAATCAATGCAACGGGAACAGGAAGGTGAGAGAGAAAGTAGCACGTGACTAAAAGTCATCAGATTTAAAATAACCGGAGTTACCAAGGGTTTTTAGAAGTTTTTTGGAGAAAGATAAAAAAAAATTTGGCGGAAGATCAACGGAAATTGTTGACGACACAAGACCAAAAGTTTGGGCCCCCACTTCCAAAATTTCTTTATCCGCCCCTATACTCATTCAACTCAGATCGAAAACGTATGTCTATAGTCAACTTTCACAGTCCACTAACACGAAATCGCCAGCTGCCAAAATAAAAGGGTTAGTAGCTGCACTTGTGTGTAAAACTGAATTACGTTATTATTATCATGTGGGTCACTTTGAGACTTCAAGAAATAGTAATTAAACTATTTCTAAGTCGAGTCGAGTCGATGAAACAACGATGAAACAACGAGTCGACTTCGGAAAACGAACGATCGACTCGAGTTGCAAGTCGATCGAGTCGACGATTTTCGATCGACTTGACTTAGCCGAGTTACGATCGACTCGATCGATCGACTCGATCGACTGCGTGGTATAGAGACCCGTTCATCGATGCCTAATATTCAAACCATAGATTAAGTGGCCTACTTTCTATATTGAAAAACTATACCCTATGTCTTTTTGTACGCAGCTTGGTTTCTAACAAACCTAATTAGTATGGGCCTATGCATTTGGCTGATAAATGAGATTTAAAAACAAGTCTATATTCTTGCACAACGTAGGACTTTCACCTTTTAAATATTGATTCTCGCCTTAATTGACAATGTAGTTCTATTTTATAAAAGAAAATTTTCTATTACCAGAACTGAATAGTCTCTGTGTTGAAATATTTTCGATTGCCGATTGCATCGTTGTTTCTTCTCAGTTCAAGCGTTAGCAAGAGTGTTTGACGCATGTGGTCAATGACTTGAAACGGTTTAATAAACACGTTGGTTGAAAGTGTTTTTGTGTTTTTGCCAACGAGGAACTTGATTTCTGGGCCGAAATCTTGGTCTGAATAGGCTGACCACCATGTAGACCTAACTGTGGACTAAATCATAGATTAAAGGCTGACAAAGACTGAAATTCTGATGAACTTTCCTCGTCCACAAATGAGGGAAAACTCGGGAGGACGTCGATCCTACGGGGGCTTAGGGAATCGAACCCAGCTCCCCGGATCTCCAAATGTAGCTCCGCTGACCTCAATGCCAGTGTGTTCTCCATTGGGCCACTGGGCCCCTAATTATATTGATCAACCATTTTTAAAGATTAACGGTAACTTTATTCCACACCCTCATTATAAAAATATCTACTAATATAATTCTATCTTTGCGTCTCTATAATGCATTGAGCAACATTGTCTGTTTAAATTGCGTCTCTCAACTTACTTACTGCGAATAAACGAATTCATTGATTAATTACGTTGACTACATTTGGCAGTAAATGACGATCGTGCCAAAGGTGGTGTGCTTAGCTGGTGTTCAGACTACCTTTTGGTCGCTGGTAGGCCTACTGTGTGTATGTTTTTCTATTATGGCATAGGATTGTGGTGGCCAATAAGGATTGATTGATTGATTGATTTACATGATTGAATCCGGGGAAAATTTAATTACAATTCTAGACTTTGAATGGCTCAATCGGTTATAGTTTAGAAGAGGTGTCACCCAATACATCGATATCATGTCAGTCTTATGCTGAATCTTTTTGTTTCCAAATCACAGGATTGTGAATTGTAATTAGCAGTGTCCATTGAACCGATATCTAATGCAGAAGGCATCAGTCGATGGCACTACAAAACCAATTCACAATCAGGTCAATAACTAGTCAGAAGATTGGAGTGTAAGACAGAAAGGCAGCCAATGCCGGATTAACAAAAGACAGTGGGGACTCTGTTCAGTGAAACTGTGAGGCCCCAACCTTACAGAAGCACAAAAAATGACACACACAACGTGTTGCATTCAACGAATCAACATTAGTCTAATATTAATCCATTACTTCTAGTTTTACAAGATCAACAGGTCTTCTAATGTTCCAGTCTAGGGTTAAATTAGGCTATATATAGGCTACAGGTTTTAGGCCTATACCACGGCTTAAGAAAATTGAAGTGATTCGGGGTCAGACATTTTGTTCTAACCAGACTATATAGCAAGTGCACTCGTACAAGCAAACAGTGCTGCAGCGATTTTATGCTCCTAATAAATACTTCGCAGGAAAATTTCTGGCAATCTTGCGGCAGAACAACGACCAGGGCAGAAGGATTTTACCAGGGTTTGCCCCAATTTGCTCAGCTGTAGCGCAGCCACTGATTACAAACTAACATATTTTCGCGGTTGCCCCAGTAGTAGACCCTGGCTTAAGCTCAATCCTATGCCTATTATTTTGAGCTTTGCACCCCGGATTCTATCTCTCTCGGGGCCGCCGTTCGCTGCGCTCAGCTACCCATGGAGACTTCGCTATACTTTTTCGCGATCTGTCACTATGCAGCGAAGAGCATTCTCGAAAGTGGATCCAGCTGTCAGCGCTCCACAATCACTGACAATTTCTCCAGTCTCTTCTTTAGTCCAGTAGCGCAGCCTAGGCCTAACCTAGTCACTGTATTTCGGTATCTAAAGCTAGTGTATAAGTTTCTAAAGTTCTTAACTTGTTCAATTACAACAAAGCTCTGTTTCTTGTATTTTCTTCTTCGTTCATAACAACGCAAATAACACAACAATGCATCAACGACGACAAACGCTTGAATTCTACGACAGTAACGCAACTATTATTGTCTAACTCCACTGTTCTCTAAAACGTCTTCTACTCTCTACTACCAACCCCTTCTTCTACAACTTATCTCACTGTCTGGGCGTACACTCTTCCCCCTGCCGCTCTGTCCTTCTATCTGCCTCTCTCCGTCTGTCTGTCTGTCTGTCTGTCTCTCTCGCGCTCTCCGGCGACGGTCGGCCGAGCCGCGCCAACTTTCCCGCCAGTCTGTCACCTGCAGGCCTAACTGTCTAGACGCTGACCTTGAGCTGGTCTATTCGTACGCTTAAACATTAACTGACCACATACACTATACAAAATTAGCTCACATTACCTCCCTCCTTTCTTTTAAAGAGAGCTAATTATCTATAAAAATTAGCGAACGTACCTTAACTAAACAATGCAAATAGTCCATAACATAATACATCATAAAATATCTTACACTACAATCTAGACAGACAATCAGCTACTACATTGAATTTACCTTTCTTATAGTTCAACAGAATGTCAAAATTTTGCAATGATAAAGACCATCTGACTAATTTAGCAGATTTCGACATTGATTCAGTCAAATAAACTAAAGGATTATGGTCTGTAAACACATTGATTTTAGAACCAATAAGAATTTCTTTCAACTTGTTTAAAGCCCATATGATTGCATAGGCTTCCTTCTCAATCGTCGCCCACCTCCTCTGAGTATCTGTCAGCTTCTGACTGATAAATGAAACAGGACGTTCAATCCCTTCCTCGTCCACCTGAGACAGTACAGCTCCCACAGCAAAATCACTGCTATCACAGTACAAATTAAATGGTTTCCCAACCTCAAACATATATAGAATCACATTTGATAAGACAATCTGTTTAAGGGAATCAAAAGATTTCTGATGTGCATCAGTCCAAACAATGTTCTCAGGTACTTTCTTGCTGGTCAAGTCTGTCAATGGTTTAGCAATTTCAGCAAAATTACAAATAAACTGTCTGTAAAACCCAAAAAATCCTAAGACTTGCTTCACTTCCTTCCTGGTTTCAGGTTTCTTCAAATTAATTAAACTGTCAATCCTGTCTAGATTCATCATCTTCTTCCCTGATCCTATAAGGTGACCGATGAACTTCACCTCACTCTTACCAAACACACATTTCTTCAAGTTCAATGTTACATTATGCAGTCTTATTTGTTTCAAAAATAATTCCAAATGTCTCAAATGAATGTCCCAATCATTAGAATGCACTGCAATGTCATCAACATAAGGTTCAGTAAAATCATGAATCGGTTGCAAAATCATATTTATCGCTTTTACAAAAGTCCTTCCAGAGTTAATCATTCCAAACGGAACACGCGTAAATTCATACAGTCCATTATGTGTAACAAACGCAGTCTTCCATTGGTCACTCTTTTTCACAGGACAAGTCCAATATGCACTGCGACAGTCCATAACAGAAATGAACTTGGATTTTCCGACTTTGCTCAAGACATCGTTGACGATTGGCATAGGATATCTGCAGTTTTCAGTAAAAGAGTTAATGTATCTGTAGTCACAAGCCAATCTCAAGGATCCATCCTTCTTTTTGACAATGACAAGTGGACTTGCCATTCTGCTTGACGATGGTTGAATGATGTTTTCTTTCAGCATCTCTTGTATTTGTTTTTCCACTTCTGCTCGGTATATTAGTGGTATTCGATATGCCACGAATTCTTTTTCTCGAAAGTCTGGTCTCAGCACCACTTCGTGTTCTACTAATGTACATAGTCCCGGTTTGTCTGAAAATCTGTCTGCATATCGATTCAGTACATCAAGTAATTGTTTCTGCTGTTCGCTGGTCAGATGTCCAATTTGTTCGTAATCCAATTGAAGTGACTTCTGTTTTGTCTCTGAATAGTCTTCCTTCAGCGGTATTTCTACCACTGATCCAAATTCGTCATCCTCTTCCACGATCAGACCACAAGACAATGTTCTCGTAATGAACTTCCTCATCTTGTTAGCATGAATAATCCGTCGACCGTTTTCGTTCATGTCCACCAGATACGAATATTTGGATCTTCTTTGCAGGACCGTGCATGGACCATGCCATCGGGAGATCAATTTATTGGTTGACGTTGGATACAGCACGATGACGTTCTCTCCTGGCTCGAATTCTTTATCTTTTGCTCTTTTGTTGTAGTGACTGGCGTACTGTTTTTGCTTTTCTTCAGCACAGCTCTCGGCGAATGTCAAGGCCTTTTCCATGTCTGCTCTTAAATTCTTCAGGTACTTTGCCGGTTGCACTCCAATGTTCGGTGGTAGATTTATTTCTTTGGTCCAGCTTTCTTTAAGGATGGTGAGTGGCCCTCTCGGCAACTTTCCATAGACTAGTAGATACGGTGCCACTCCTGTAGTTGCATTAGGCACTTCTCTCAATGCCCAGACTGTAAATGGAATAATTTTATGCCACTGTCTCGGATTTTCCACAACGACATGATGAATCATTTTCTTGAACGTTTGATTCCATCTCTCCACCAATCCTGCCGCTTCTGGATGTCCTGGCGAATCGAATCGAGGACAACACCCCATCAGTTTCAGAAATTCTCTTGTTAGACTGGCTGTAAAATTCGTCCCTCTATCGCTCGTTATTACTGACGGAACCCCCACATCCATGAACAGCTTCATCAAAGCTTCGCATACAGCCTTAGCGGTCAATGACTTCATCAAGAATATTGTCGGCCATCTTGTACATGAGTCCACGATGCACAAACAATACTTATGCCCTGCTGCTGACGTCGGTTCGATTGGTCCTACGACGTCCATGGTCATTCTTCTGAACGGCACATCCTCTCTTGGTATTGGTGTAATCGGCACTCGATCCATCACCAAACTTCGTGCTTTCAACTGACACTTCTCACAGGACTTGCAGAACTTCACCACATCTCTACGCATTCTTGGCCACACAAAGGACAACTTGATACGTTCCCTTGTCTTCTCTTCTCCCAAGTGTCCGCCAAATACTGATTCGTGCGCCAATTCCATCACCTGGATTCTTCTTTCCTTCGGCAACACCAACTGATACACCAGCTGATCCAACATTTGATGCTTCTTATACATCAACCCATTCACCACACTAAACTCTGATCCTTTGTCTTCAGCTATCCTCCACCACGACTTCAGTGACTCGTCATTTCTCTGTTGCTCTTCAAACTTCTTCGCGTCTGCCAATTGTCTTTCATCACTCGTATTCTCGGCAAACAAATCCCTCATACTCGTGTCTATTTCACCATCACTCTCAGAATCATCATCATCATCATCACGTTCACATGCAACCATCTCTTCTTCAATTTCATTGTTTCCGGATGTTATTCCTTCTTCTTCTTCTTGAACGCTTTGTTCATCATCGCTTTCTGTGTCCTCATCTAGCAAACTTTCATTTGACTTTTCCTCTTCTCCTTCTTCCACTTCTCTTCTCCGACTCTGTGCTCTTGTAGTCACGTTCGCTTGCAATTCTCCTTGCAATACACTCACTGGTGGAACCTCTTTCAGTTCTGCGATTATCTCTGGATGCAACAAGAACTTTTCTTTGTTATCCTTGCACAAGACTGCCGGAATGCTGGCACATACCAAGGTTAAATAGGGCGCGATATTTACTCCCTTGTCTTTCAGATCTCTTCCTTCGTTATGACAACTCATCCGCACTTCGATTTTCACCAACTTAGCTGGAATGGGTTCTCCAGCCACACATTGCAAATGTACTCTGCCAATTTCTTCCACTGTCGCTCCTTTCAACAATTCCTCATTGATTACTGGAATCTCAGTACCAGAGTCAATCAGCGCTTTGACTTGCACAGGCTGACAACTGTCATCATTTCCACGAATCTCTACATTAACATGCTGTAGTAAGGACTTCTTCGTACGTTGACACTCATCTTTGCTTTCTGTTTCTCGACCAGTATCTGTGATGGAAGCAGAATTTACTATTTCTCTCTGTATAGCAAATTGAGGCGTGCACTTCATTACTGACTTCACTTCCGTTTCGCGGTTGTCCTGTTCTTCTGGCTGATTTGGTGCATTCCTTACTTGGATCTGATTTACTCTGAGATTTTCTGCACTTCGAGTAAATCTATTTCTCAGATTTGTCATTCTTGGTGGTGCTTGACAATCCTTTATCAAATGTCGGTCTGACTGACAATTATGGCAACGTTTCCTCACAATACCTCTTTGTTCAGTGCTCTCCCGTCTGTAATTGTACGGAGTATATGCTGCATTGCTTTCTCTTTGACGTCCCATCACTGGAATTCGACTATATATTTGTCTGTCACCCGTTGCTTCTCTTCTATCTTGACCAAACTGTCTTCCAGGAGCACTATCTTTCCTTACTTCATTACTTCTGGCTTGGCTTCCCGTTTCTTTGTTACTACTATTCCACCTGGTTTGCTTCGAACTATTACCCCATGCTTCATATTTCGGTTTGTCTTGAAACATTAGACCAATTCGATTGTTCACATGTATGTCTGCGAGATCTGCAACATTACTAGCTTCCAAGCATTCAGTACCCTCCTTTGCTAGTACAAACTGTAGTGGACCCGGTGGTAGACATTCTTTCAACTTATCCGCCACCAACAGATCAAATAACTTCTCATAGTCTTTGCCCACTCGCCTACTTCTGACATAATAGTTCAACAGATTCTTCAATCTTGCTGTAAACATAGTGTATGTCTCTTCTGCCGTTTTCTTCGCATCTACAAATCGTGATCGATATTCTCTCGCTGTCAATTTGAATTCTTTCAGTAAATGTTCTTTCACTATGTCGTAATTGTCTAGATCATCAAAAGACAATCGGTTTAACACCGTTCTCGCTCTTGGCGTCATTAGTGGCAACAGCAATTTGACCCAAAACTGCTTTTCCACCGTAAAACTGTTGAATGCATTCTCAACTGTCTCAAAATATAATGGCACCTCCATCATATCATATGGCATCTTAGGTAACACGTGTTTCATTGCATCACCTATCTTCTTAATCTTGGACACCATTGTCTCACTTTCCCGGATCCTGTTTCGTTCTAACTCCTCACGGCTTCTTCTATCGTCTTCGTCTCTTTTCTTCAGTCTATTTTGATCTTCTTCCCTGCGCAGTTCTTCTTGTTCTATCTTCTGCTGCAACAATTCTAGCTGCTTTCTGCGTTCCTCCTTTTCAATAGCCATTTCTCGGAGCTGTGCTTCCTTAAGAGCGAGTTTCTTTTGTTCTATTTGTACTTGTTCTTCCCTTTCTCTTTCCGCTCTTTCCAAACTTTCTTTCTCTATTTTCAATTCTTCCTGACGAATTTCTTCGGCCTTTTCTAATTCTGCCAAACGCATAGCTTCTTTGTCTTCCTCACGAGCCTTTTGCTCCTCGATCTGTTGTTTCCGTATTTCTTCATCACTTTTCCTTGCTCTCTCGTATTCTATCATTAATTCCATCCTTCTTCGTTCTGCTTCGTCACGATCTTTTTTCATTTGTTCTAACTGAAGCTGAAACTGCTGCTTCTGCATTTCTATCTCTTCTTGTCTCATCCTTTCTGCTCGTTCTGTTTGTTTTTTCTCGTCTTGTCTGATCTTTTCTGCTCTTTCTTTCTCCTCTTGTCTCCGTTCTTTCTCTTCTTGTTTCCGTTCTTTCTCTTCTTGTCTCCTTTGCTCCTCTTTCTCCTGTCGAATCTTTTCTGATCGTTCTACTCGTTCTTTCTCTTCTTGTCTCCGTTGCTCCTCTTTCTCTTTCTCTTCTTGTCTACGTTTCTCCTCTTTCTCTTTCTCCTCTTGTCTACGTTTCTCCTCTTTCTCTTTCTCCTCTTGTCTACGTTTCTCCTCTTCTTGTCTACGTTGCTCCTCTTTCTCTTTCTCTTCTTGTCTACGTTTCTCCTCTTCTTGTCTACGTTTCTCCTCTTTCTCTTTCTCCTCTTGTCTACGTTTCTCCTCTTCTTGTCTACGTTGCTCCTCTTTCTCTTTCTCTTCTTGTCTACGTTTCTCCTCTTCTTGTCTACGTTTCTCCTCTTTCTCTTTCTCCTCTTGTCTACGTTTCTCCTCTTCTTGTCTACGTTGCTCCTCCCTCATCATCATAAATTGCATCAACGCCTCCATAGACATAGCCTGTGGTTTCTCCTCAACACCACCTACTGCACCTTTCTCTTCAGCTTCCTTTAGCCACACCTCTGCTAGGGCTCTCATCAAATTTTCCCTTGACATCTCTTCGACTTCTTCCACGTCTAGACCGGCTTCAATTAATAACTTTATTAATCGATCAGAAGACATCTTCTTTATACTGGCTTGCTTTTGTTCCGTAAGCTTCTCCATCTTACTTTCTTACTTCAACTGATTTGCGTGAAGAAATCGAGGCTATGCTTTCTGCAATTGGTTGACTGTAATTTCTATTGCTTATTTATTCAAGGAGCGAGTTTTGTATACCTCTCTCTTTGGCGTTGCGTTGTCGTAGTGTCGTTCGTATGCTCGTTGTATCTTTTCACCAGTTGTTCGGATGCTCGGACTGCTTCTCCGGTTGTTCAGATGCTCACTCTCCTTCTCCCGTGTAGTCGGCGTCTCGTAAGGCTTCAAAATCCACTGTCCGTAGCTTGGATACGACTATCCCAACGTTCGTTGCCTGAATTATTCGCTATCCCAACGTCCTTTGCTTGAATTCAGTATCCCGCCGCTGCCACCAAATGTCAGCGCTCCACAATCACTGACAATTTCTCCAGTCTCTTCTTTAGTCCAGTAGCGCAGCCTAGGCCTAACCTAGTCACTGTATTTCGGTATCTAAAGCTAGTGTATAAGTTTCTAAAGTTCTTAACTTGTTCAATTACAACAAAGCTCTGTTTCTTGTATTTTCTTCTTCGTTCATAACAACGCAAATAACACAACAATGCATCAACGACGACAAACGCTTGAATTCTACGACAGTAACGCAACTATTATTGTCTAACTCCACTGTTCTCTAAAACGTCTTCTACTCTCTACTACCAACCCCTTCTTCTACAACTTATCTCACTGTCTGGGCGTACACTCTTCCCCCTGCCGCTCTGTCCTTCTATCTGCCTCTCTCCGTCTGTCTGTCTGTCTGTCTGTCTGTCTCTCTCGCGCTCTCCGGCGACGGTCGGCCGAGCCGCGCCAACTTTCCCGCCAGTCTGTCACCTGCAGGCCTAACTGTCTAGACGCTGACCTTGAGCTGGTCTATTCGTACGCTTAAACATTAACTGACCACATACACTATACAAAATTAGCTCACACCAGCTATCTGGAATAGCCTTCATTTAGCCCTCCTCGCTTCCCAGTGGCTCTGCAGGCTCTTTCTTTCGTCTTCTTAAGGCTTTTCTTTTTGTTCAGGCCGCCTGGGTTGGGAGAGTGTTTCAGTATAAATCTTTAAGGGGGCGCTAACAGAATGCATAGCGAGCCTACAGTGTACAGTGTACACAATAATTATTAGACCTATAATGGCGCAATTTCATCATGTGTCGCCTAGCACTTGAGTTCCGATCAGGTGAGGTATTAAGTGTTTAAATACATGTAAGGACTTAAGACTTATAGCTCTTACTTGCATTTCTGGCTGATTTTGAGATAATTCTGCCTGGTAGTGAAAACTCAAAACAGGGTCCCCACAAAATAATATGTGAAAAATGTATTGTATATGTTAAAATCAGTAGTTTTCGAATAATTGGACAATTTGTTCAGAGATTCTAGACTCATTCTTGCTATTGTAATTGACAACGATGAAAAATATTCCTATTGCATGTCTTGGGCCCCTAAAGTTCGGCCGAACATGTCGAACATGCGCCTTAATCCGGCCCTGAAGGCAGCCTATGGTAGATTAGCAAAATGAAGGAGTTAAGTCTTAAGTTGAGAATGAAATGACATGAGCGACCAGTAGATCGGACAGACACAGTAAAGAACGCTGTATAAAAACCGATTTAAACTCTCTGAAACAAGGAAATAAATGTCAGATATGCTGGGTTTAACATGTCTAGACTACGGCTATACAACGGCATCGATTAACAGCAATTAACAGCAAATGATTTTTTAAAGGGCGCAATATGCAACCATGATAGACATTGAATAGGCTGCACTTATAGTGTCAATTCTCCTCAGATGACGACGGTCGAAGAAATGTCTTGAAAGCTGACAAATATCACTTATATAGATGCTACTGGCGTCAATATTCGATTCCAGCGCTGTTTGTCCATTTACGATTTCGCTTAATGAGTTTCGAAATAACGCGTCATGTTACTTTTGTCCAGTATGTATTTCCCAATATCGGCCCACATGCCGGTCGCCTTCAACAAAATTTTAGGATCCGTGAGCTCGTTTGGAGTCGGACTTGTCCAGTGCATCACGTAGGTGTCATTCTTCCAGTCAAACGGGTTTTTTGAACTGAGGTGGTGAACCCTAGGGTCACGATAGTCAGGCCACCAAGTCGGATGACACTTAAACTGGAAGCACTCGACCTGTAGACGTGGGTCGACATGAATTAAATCAGGATGCCTCTCGAGAAGCTGATAGAACCGTCTACATGCGTTATATGTAGGGTCATTGTCTCTGAATTGTTTCATCGACTCCTGAAAAATAGTCCAGATCTTCGCATCTTTCTTTCCTATCATAACTCCGCCATTTATGACGTCTGGAAATGGGACATAGAAGGACGGCATTGCATCTAAGGATACGACTGCATCGTAGGCAAACAGCTCACGGTCGAACTTTTTCACAACAATTGCATCCGTGTCCATGTATATTCCACCGTATCTTTTCAGAACTTCCACTCGCAAGATATCGCTCATGTGCATGAAGGTTTCGATACGCTTTCCGAAAATCTCTTGGATTCGCACATGCGGTATCATCTGAACTTTGTTGTCTTTTTGCAATAGAGACCAGTATTTACCTGTCGGAGCTTCACCATATATAAAAACCTTATCAACCTCTGCAACATAAGCCAAACTAAGTATACCTAGATAGAAAATAAAATCCATATTTCCACCACCAAACCATGTAACATGTGCAATATTAGGAGCCGGTTGGCTATACGAAGGTACTGGACTTCGTATTTCGCCCACACCATAGAAGAGGTTCCTGACAGATCGACCGAAAGAAGTTTCTAATTCCCAGATATCTTTTGGGTATAAGTATTTATCCAGTGAAATGCATAATGGCAAGATCGTTTCATTACCAATGCGAGAAGCCAAAGAACAATTTGCGAAGAACTTTGTTCCGTTCACAATTAGATCTGAGATGTTGGTCTTCGTTGGCTGAGAAGTAAGCAGAGCGTGTTCTTCCCATTGAATCCGATCGAAGCCTTTAAAGTAAGCACGGAGAAAGTCCTGTTTCAATTTGTCGTTGGTACTGCAAACAGTATCTGGTACTTTGACGGTCTCGAGAAATGGATATTGCTCAAGAATATCGGCTAGCCAGACGTTGTAAAGCATTGGATCGACGACAGGGTAATCTTTGTAAAATAAAACTATTTTATCAGGTTCCATGTGTTTGATGATGCTTGTGACACTCAAGTAGTTCGTGAATTCAAAACTCTTTTTCGTACACCACATGTAATACACTGGATAGGATGGCTTAGAAATTTCTTCTTGCAACTGTTGAGTGCCATCACCCACCATATTCATAGTGGACGACATAGTAATATTAGGCCAATAGCTGCTGATATTGAGTCGAATACCTTGATATCGATATAAAATTATAATAATCAGTGTTAGAAATATCGGTGTCAGAAAGAGTAGTTTCCATAGTTTTCCAGTATGCTTCATTCTGGTTTATTTGGCTAGCAACAGAACACAGCAGATGATAAAAATATTATTAGTTGCTGTTTCAATAACATGTCATCGGCTATTAATTATGCATAATAATATTATGACTACGCTTTAAACACGACGACATAGTCAAGACGCAAGTATCTGGGATCATACGAGAACCAAGCATACTTAAAACTTTATAGATTACAATCGATACTCGAAGTGCGTATACTATTAACTCTTCTGCGGATGACACATGGGCATACAGGGTGGGCCAATAAAGACCCTCTAAAGTTTCTTTGCCAATATCCGGGCCAGAAGTAACATTTTCGAAATGAAATTTTGCGATCTTAAAAACAATTCATATTTACACATGATGGCCAGATTTCATCAAAATATTTCAAACATGACAAGAGTTGTATCACTTTTAGCATAGATGTAAAAAACGATGAAAATTTTTAAAAAACGGAAAAACGTCGTTTTTTCGAAATAATAAAAAACGACAAAAAACGATAAAAAACGGAAACGGAAAATAATTTGCCTTCGTTACATCTGAAATTTCATTTTCAGCTTACAAACCTTGCTTATGCAATTTTATCAAGAAACTGCAAGTAACACAACTTTATTATTAGGCCAAAATAATTGGCATAAGTAACGTTAATCTACCACAGTTATTTTTTCTTACAACTTTGGTTTAATAAGAAATTCGGACAAATTAAAGGTATTGAAATCTGTTCAAATTTAAATTGCAGACATAAGTCCACATTATAAGTTTATGCTGATCGACATAACACAATAAAATCTAACCAAAAGCAAAAACCACAGATGCTTACTAAATTATATATTGTTCATTTGTGCTTAAAATTGTTACTTAGGCCTATAAATATTAATTATAGGCCCAACAGTTTTATATCAAAATAACTCTTACAAATTATATTTCTTGTAGGGATCTACTGCATGTATTTCTCAAAATTATGACTTAAACAATTACATAAAGATCCTATAGTTAGTTGCATCCTTGAGAGTACGGTGAAAACGTATGGAATATCAGACAAAAAAATTTAAGTAAAATAATATTAGACAGTAAATAATTAAATAAAGTTACATAAAAATCGAAAAACCGATAAAACACCTAGAGAAAATAAAAAACGAGAAAACCTCCTTTTTGGGAGAGAATTAAAAACGGAAACCCCGTTTTTACAACTATGACTTTTAGTGAGACCACCCACCGTTTTTTGACGATTCAGAAACGTAACACAGCAAAAAGTGACAAAGACGCGATTTTATATAAGTCTCATTTCAAATAATTGTTATCAAATAGCCTTGATATTGCCAGATGATCCTTATTATTACTATTTTAAAGTGAAACAGAGTACCAGCGTAGCTGCGGATAACTGCGAAGCCGCTTAGCAAGATGACAATCAAATTGGCAAACAAGGAATCTGCGCTGCCTTGCTTCACTTGACGCGATTGCGGCTGCAGCCCGTACCTTGCAACGGGATTGACTATTGCGCCTCCATCTTCGCTGGTCTCCCACGGGCTCGGATCGAGGGGGAATGAATCGGCTCCATCGAAGTGACCGGGCTGCGGCGTGACTCATTTACTGATTCGCTAAGACCGAACTCATATCCCTGTGCCGTATTGTCTATGTGTTATTTATTGTTATGGCTTCCTTTACCATAGCAACTAATTCAAGACCCCATCCTTTGTGTGGCATAGCCATGGGCGCCCGCACATAGGGGCAAGGGGGCACTTGCCCCCTGGAAAACTGACACCCATTTTTATAACTACTACTTTTGGGGTTTAAGAAATTTCTTCCAGTTAAAATACTATTGTTACGAATGATACACTTCAGTGAAAGTATAGAAATCGTTCTAGAAATAAAGCTCTTTATTTTCTGCCTTGCATTTTTTCAAGCTCTTGCTGAAAACGGTAACAATGGCTTTTAAGTTTTAACCCTCCCGCGAGTGCCCATGCAAATGGTATTCCTATTGATTATGGCCTACTTGTCTGGAATCTCGCTGAAGACTAATGCAATTTTTGACAACTGCACCAAAATTAATTACCAAAAATTACACTAATGGAAACATTTGAAATTTATCAACAGTCCATTGAAATTAAGTCAGAGAGGTCTACATCAGGGGTTCTCAAACTGTGGTACGCGTACCCCTGGGGGTACGCCAGGCGCCGGTAAGGGGTACCTCGAAAAATTCCAGAAATATAAAATTTTCTTTGAGTTTGTGGACTTTGTGTCCATCTTTCTTTGATTAGCAATGATTTCTAACGTTGCAACATCAACAGTATCGTCATTTCTTTCTTTCACAGGCCTAACATAATATTAGACTCGCATATTTTATATTGCATGCAGCATATTTATGCTTAGGCCTAGTACTATAAATTTGAAACAAATAATGTATAAAATTGGTTGAAAGAGCCAGAAATTCTCAACCTATGTAGAGCTCAAATAGCGGAGTAGTCGGGTCAATCTGCGACATGACCCGGAACAAATTGCAAGAAAGCGTTTTATGATGATTTTCTGGTATATTGGGTCCGGTGATGAACATACTAAAAGTTGCCAAAAATCGCACCACGGCAAGTGGTCTAATTTTGGCGGGAAAAAAGATGGCCGCCAATTGGACTAGGCATGGAATCTGGAAATTATACTGTTAGGAGCAAATCATGTAATATATTGCTAACATGCTTTTCTAGACTAATTCGACCCTCCTGAAAACGAAAATTGTGGTTAGCAAGCTTGATTTTTAGCGGTTGCATGGGAAAACAAGATGGCGGCCAAAATGGCGGTCTATAATTGATTCAAAAGGTTGTATAGTCGGGTCAATCTACGTAATGATCCGCAAAATTGTAAGAAGGCGTTTTATGATGATTTTCTGGTATATTGGGTCTGGTGCTTAACATACCAAAAGTTGCAAGAAATCGGACCACAGCAAGTGGTCTAATTTTGGCGGGAAAAAAGATGGTCGCCAATTGGACTAGGCATGGAATCTGGAAATGATACTGTTGGAAGCAAATCATGTAATATATTGTTAACATGCTTTTCTAAACTAATTCGACCCTCCTGAGAATGAAAATCGTGGTTAGCAAGCTTGATTTTTAGCGGTTGCATGGGAAAACAAGATGGCGGCCAAAATGGCGGTCTATTGCTTAAAAGGCTGTAAGTCGGGTATTGTATGTGATATGAACACGATTTTGCAATTAAAATTAAGATTTATGGGTTCTAGGCATGCAATGGAATCAAAGACACGTATGTAGCACTGGAATAAAACCAAAATGGCGGGAAAATGGCGGCCAGAATGTTGAAATTGCTAAAAGTGAAGTGATGTATGCAATGGAAACATGTCTCGGGAATGGATGGATCTTTCGAAGGCGGAGGCGGACGAGAAGTGGAATGGGGTATATAGAAGGCGAATGGAATCTATCCTGCGCAATACCATCCTCCACCAACCCATCCACATCATCATCATCATCATCTCCATCACAGCCTGACATCAAACGGCGCTGGAGGGGGTTCATTCCAGCAACGTCTCAGAAGCCAGGCCTACGGGCACCTGCCGGGAACACTCAAACGGGACAATAGTTTGCTATCCATGGCGCATCAATCAGCGCACCCCTACAAACCGTACACCCGAGGGAGGCTGCCCTTACCATCCGCTGTTCCATCGTCGTCGTCGCGTGTCCTCCAGCCGTCGTCCAGTCCCAACCCGCACACTACGAACCTCTTCTCTTTGCGCTATTCTCCCCCTCGCGTTGCCAGCCTTCGTCTGGCAAAAGGAACGCTAAGAGAACGGTTATCTCCCACGGGTGGCCTCGAACGACTGTCTGGCAAGGGCGGTCACCACCACCAGCACCACCACCACCTTGAGATGGAAGTTGTTGAACTATTTTCTGCACTCCAAACGCAGATCACGTTATAGTAGAAACCACTGTTTGCACAGCGATGTTTCAGGGGTTCAGTATGAATCGATAGTTGGAGGGTTGCTGTACCTCTTCAACTCACTGCTAATCTTCTGTGCTAGGTCCTTCGTGTTGATCTCTTCCATCTCTAGGTGGTGGTGTTGATGGTGGTGCTGGTGCTGGTGACCGCCCTTGCCAGACAGTCGTTCGAGGCCACCCGTGGGAGATAAACGTTCTCTTAGCATTCCTTTTGCCAGACGAAGGCTGGCAACGCGAGGGGGAGAATAGCGCAAAGAGAAGAGGTTCGTAGTGTGCGGGTTGGGACTGGACGACGGCTGGAGGACACGCGACGACGACGATGGAACAGCGGATGGTAAGGTCAGCCTCCCTCGGGTGTACGGTTTGTAGGGGTGCGCTGATTGATGCGCCATGGATAGCAAACTCTTGTCCCGTTTGAGTGTTCTCGGCAGGTGCCCGTAGGCCTGGCTTCTGAGACGTTGCTGGAATGAACCCCCTCCAGCGCCGTTTGATGTCAGGCTGTGATGGAGATGATGATGATGATGATGTGGATGGGTTGGTGGAGGATGGTATTGCGCAGGATAGATTCCATTCGCCTTCTACACCATTCCACTTCTCGTCCGCCTCCGCCTTCGAAAGATCCATCCATTTCCGAGACATGTTTCCATTGCATACATCACTTCACTTTTAGCAATTTCAACATTCTGGCCGCCATTTTCCCGCCATTTTGGTTTTATTCCAGTGCTACATACGTGTCTTTGATTCCATTGCATGCCTAGAACCCATAAATCTTAATTTTAATTGCAAAATCGTGTTCATATCACATACAATACCCGACTTACAGCCTTTTAAGCAATAGACCGCCATTTTGGCCGCCATCTTGTTTTCCCATGCAACCGCTAAAAATCAAGCTTGCTAACCACGATTTTCATTCTCAGGAGGGTCGAATTAGTTTAGAAAAGCATGTTAGCAATATATTACATGATTTGCTCCTAACAGTCTCATATCCAGATTCCATGCCTAGTCCAATTGACGACCATCTTTTTTCCCGCCAAAATTAGACCACTTGCTGTGGTCCGATTTCTTGCAACTTTTAGTATGTTAAACACCAGACCCAATATACCAGAAAATCATCATAAAACGCCTTCTTACAATTTTGCGGATCATTACGTAGATTGACCCGACTATACAACCTTTTGAATCAATTATAGACCGCCATTTTGGCCGCCATCTTGTTTTCCCATGCAACCGCTAAAAATCAAGCTTGCTAACCACAATTTTCGTTTTCAGGAGGGTCGAATTAGTCTAGAAAAGCATGTTAGCAATGTATTACATGATTTGCTCCTAACAGTATAATTTCCAGATTCCATGCCTAGTCCAATTGGCGGCCATCTTTTTTCCCGCCAAAATTAGACCACTTGCCGTGGTGCGATTTTTGGCAACTTTTAGTATGTTCATCACCGGACCCAATATACCATAAAATCATCATAAAACGCTTTCTTGCAATTTGTTCCGGGTTCACCGAAGTTTTTTCGTAGATTGACCCGACTAGAGAGCTGAATTGTCCTAAGGATTAATTTCTGGTCAAGTTTTAAATTTTGCGATTCGTTTCAGCGCGCCGTGATGATAATACGATTTATTAAGAGGATTCATCAATGATGATCACCTCATGCAGCGCGCCGTGTCTATGACTGGTTTTTAAACTATTCTTGCTTTCAAAAACAAAACAAGGGGTAAATTTGCGTTTGAAACTGACAAATAGTGAACCAGATATTTAAAATCTGTGCTAGTCTAAACAAGCCCACAGCACTACAGGTTGACTCTTTCTTACAGAGGTTATAAACCAAATTCCCCTTAAAAATTTGTTGATAAGATTGTAATTATGATTGAAACTAAATTTTACTCCTTATATACGACTCTAATAAACGATGTCACCAATGATTAAATGGACTTGTAGATGCCACTGCAAGGGGACTTCGCAATGGCATTTTGTTTCTGATCTGACTTTGCTGGGGATACGCCGTCATTCCATTTTTTTACTTGGGGGTACAATAAAAATAAAGTTTGAGAACCCCATATTCACCAGCGTTATATATGGAATCAAGTCTGCTTTAAGTCAAGCTGCATTTTGTCCATTTTGCATGCTACCAGTACAGAATTTAGGTAGGTCAAGCTGTGGAGAAACTTGGCTCTGGTTATCACGCCTCGAGATTTTCTCCCCAAAAGAATAATTGATACGCTTTTCTTCTGATCCTCGGGATCCTCCACCTTCCTAAACGACACCTGCATTAACATCTGACCCTCTGTCTTCCGGACTCGAGCCTCTTTCTTGACTACCCTTTGAACAGCCTGCTGACTCGATGCAGCGCTTCTGAATAAGCTGGTGCCCTAGAATTGACTTTGGAGTGGCACTTTAGAAGTTTAGAAATTGCGATTAAAATATAGAAGTAACTTAATGGAGCACTTGTCTCTTTAAAACTGATACCTGTTTTTCGTTCGTTCATTTATTCATTCATTCATTATATAGCGCCCCTTCAAAAAACCTACGTTTTGACTTTTCACATTCTACTTTTGATTTTTAATTAATTTCTCCGCACTAAGAAAACTATTCATATTGAAATGATATAGGTCTACACAAAATGAAACTGAGAAATCTGCATTAAGAAACGTCTTTGAAAAATACCCATGTTCTCACTTTCCAGCTTTGCAATTTTTAAGCTCTTGCGACTAAGAAATTTAACTGTGACCATCTTAAAAATGTTTCCCCCCCTGCAAAAATTTCTGCGGGCGCCCATGGGCATAGCTCCTCAATCTGGGCATCCTCCTATAATTATGCCTACGTGAACTTTGACGTCCTCTTCCCTTTTGCACACGCCGTCGTGCACTGCGCTCCACTGTCCACGATAACATGGTGGTTCGATTTGCTCACGGTTCGATCCTTCTCTGTAGTTGGTCCACGAACCAGGAACGAGTTTCCTTTACCAATACGAAACCTTCCAAAGTGTCCTCAGTTTCACGAACTGTTGAACGGCTGACGACTGCTTTCCCGCTTGGTTGGGGTCGGGTGCGCCTATATGAGAAGGGATCCTGACGGCGCTATATCAATTTTTATTTTTTATTTATTTATTTATTTATTACCTTGCATTTTTCGGAGGGCAACCATTCTATCATAAACGGCACATGATTATTCCTATCGCCTATGTTATCATTGCCAGCTTTAGCTTTTCTTTTCCAAGAGTTTGGCGCGATTTATCTCTCTACAGCTTCTCGATTATCTTGAACTGTCACGGTTCTAAAAGGGTCTTCTAATGCATTAGGGGAGACTGCTACAAGATGCCCAGGACGAGTAAGATGCCCACCCCCTTCAAAACAGATGAAAAGAAACATATCCGTGTTTTAGTTGTCTCATTGCATGCAGCGACATCTTGTGAGCCTTCCATAACTGCTGTTTAAGTATTCGAGATATTGACGCGATTAATGAATTTTCTCAATTTTTACCACTTTTGCGTAAGTAGGCCGGGGCGGCGGGTAGGTTTACTAGGCTACACATTTATGTATCCGCCTAATTTTTTCTTCAGCCTTATGCAGTACCAATTCGCGCATTTTAACGTTTATTTTGGGTTCATTTTTAGTTGTTTTGTGGTTTTGCTAACTCGTAAACATTGAACTTGTTAAATAAAACGGCGTCAGCAAAAGATGGACTCTAGAATTACAAGAAGCCCATGGGCGTCTTGAATATATACGAGTATATAAGCCCTATACACATAATATATATCTTTGCTGGTCTCCCGTGGGTTCGGATTATGAGGGTGGAGAGGGTCCCCCGTGCTGTCGCACGACTTATTGGGGGCGTTCACCAAGTACGACCGTGTATCCCTATATATGCGTGAGGTTTTGCACTGGCTTCCTTTCCCGCAGCGCATCTCATTTAGGATTGCATCTTTGGTGTGGCGATGCTTATCAGGCTGGGTAGTGGGCACCCTCTTATCTGTGTGAGCTTTGCCTTCCTCTTCCCACTTGCATAGGCCACCGCGCACTGCGCTCTGCTGTCCATGGTGACTTAATGGTTCCTTTCACTCGCTCTGCAACAATGCAGAGGCGTTCATTCTCTGTGGTTTGGTCCAACGACCTGGAATGGACTTCCCTTGACTATGCGTCACCTCCCAAGCTCTTCTCAATTTCACAAACTGTTGAAGACTGGTTTTTTTGCTTGATCTCGGCCGGGAGCACCTCTGAGTAGGTACCCTGAAGGGCGCTACATAAATCACGATTGATTGATTGATTGATTGATTGATTGATTGATTGATTGATTGATTGATACGTGGCATAGAGATTACAAGATGCCCATGAGCGTCTTTGATACCATAAGCAAATGGCCAAAAATCGGTGCCTACCATGACACCACCTTCTATAGGCCTACTCATCAAGATTCGGAGATGAAAAATTTCGTATGTACGGCGAACGCTTCAGTGAAATGGATAGAATACAGGAAGTACATGTATAAGAGTTAGTAGTTAGTTAGACTCATGAAGAATCTAGGCATGCAGATGGAGAGACATCTAAAGAATTCGTGTGTGACTTTTGTCGTTAGTCTGTGATTAAAGTGAAAACACGGGCGGAGACCTAGGGGACAAGGGGACGGTCCCCCAATTGAGGTGTTGGGGGGACGGCCCATGCATTCCCCCTCCCCCCAATCGTTGAGCGTCACGACTAAAAAATAGGCCATCAACTTTTTTTGGCGGAGAAAATAGAAAATTTGGTCGAGATTTCGTCGGATGACTAAAAAAAAGGTCGCCAGAAATTTTGGCCGACAAAAGATGAAAATTTTTCGATGACACTCAGCCACTCGTCTGTCAAAAAAAATCTCGCGTCTTTCCGTCCCCCCAAGTCTTCGCCCAGGTCTTCGCCTATGGTGAAAATGACAATAATGAATTCCAACATAAGATTGGTGTTTGCTTCTCATGTTTTGAAGTGCTTTGCAGCTTTAGGATCTTAAGCTTGTTTTGGCTCAAACTGTTTTGCTCTCATGCAGTTTATTGCTTTATTCTAAAATTGCATGATTGGAATACCACTTGCATGTTATGGTCAATTTCCATTGCTCCAATGGGCGTCTTGTAATATAGGGTTCCTAAGACGACCAGTTTGGAGCGTGGACGTACAAAATGTCCCCGGACAAAAAGTCCCGGACAAAATGTCCCGGACAAAATGTCCCTGGACAAAAAGTCCTCGGACAAAATGTCCCCGGACAAAATGTCCCCGGACAAAAAGTCCCCGGACAAAATGTCCCCGGACAAAATGTCCCCGGACAAAATGTCCCCGGACAAAATGTCCCCGGACAAAATGTCCCCGGACAAAAAGTCTCCGGACAAAATGTCCCCGGACAAAATGTCCCGGACAAAATGTCCCGGACAAAAAGTCCCAAAATAAAAGTAATGTCCCTACGCTACCTAAACCCAGCGAATGGGCGCCTAGCAGTAGGCGCACCCACATTGAGAAAGAGTCCTTCTGTCAGAGAACCACCTTCTCTAAATGCATCAAAACGAGTCATTTTGAATATAACAGAACATTCTTAGCAAATCAACCAATTGCAAGCAGCATAATTATGGTTCACTATTTTAGAAGAATTCCGATTCTTGCGTCATAAGTGTACAAATTTGACAAGAGGCTCAGCTATTTTTCATAGTATCTGCGTTTGTCCTACGTATAGGCAGCCTTGAAGGTGTGTGTCTGGATGGCTCATTATTTTGATAGTTTATAAAATAATTATCCTAATTATAAGATTTTTGTGAGACAATCGATCAGTCGAGAAATTATTTCTCGATCGTTAGCCTGAGGACGTAACTATGCAGTGGCATGACAACCTTAGGCCCCTGGACACTCTAAAGGCTTGGGCCCTTAAAAATTAACTACACCACACTACAATGTTGCAAGACTGTTCTCTTTGGCCGTTGTTGGGTCGGGAGCTCTTCTGAGTAGATACGCTTGAAGAGGCACTGTATAAATGCCTGAAATGAATGATAATATACTTTTATACACTAATATACTTTTTGCCGTCCATATGCTACATCCTTGTGCATGTAATGTGGCACATCTGAGCAACAATTATATTAGACCTAACCTACATTTACAGCAGTGATGACGGGGTTAATATAAGACAATTATTATATTTCTACAGTTGCGTTTCGGAGTATGCCTACACTTATAAATGTGGAGGCCCCTACAAACTTGAGGCCAGGCGCGTCTTAATGACATCTGGGCCTACCGAGGTATTGCTTTGAAGGCCCCACGCATGTCTTATTATGGGCCTACCATATATTAGGAATTGCAATGTTATAAACGCTGTGCTTAAGAAAGTAGGCTTACAAACTCTATGTACTGACCTGAATCAGTTTAAGTGGCGTAACTTATGCACAAAATCAATAATATTTGTATTAGGTTTGCTGAAGCTGTATGCCTACCTAACTTTTGAGCCACTCGATCCGACTCCGATTTGGGGCCTTCAGTTTGGAAGTTGTAAATACATGAGTTTCAGAAATAAACATACACAATATGCATAATGAGCAGCTAAATTTCATTTGTGAACCCCTTCAACTTCAGGCCCGACCTACCGAAGGGTTTGGAGGGCCATAGTGGCACTATCCCGACATGGACTGGGCCCAAGACGAACAAAACTCGATTCTGCACAGTCATGGCTATAGTTCGAGCGGCTGGAAATGCCATTTCTGGGGACAACAACCCCTGAACGTCAAGTCCCAATTGGGTCTTGCTCCGAAGTATCTTTGTGATCCAGTACTCACCCCATTTTGCCACTTCGTTGCGTCCTCTTGGGTCTCTGATTGGCTCGACATCTTTGTCCCCGCGTCAGGACCGCCATGGCACAATCCCTATCATTTGCCTGCATAGGTCCCTCCCTATGGAATGGACTTCCCACCCACCATCACTTCGCTCTGTCATCATCTCTAGTGTAGTAGTCTTTCGTCATCTTTCTCTCGTCTTAAAGCCTGCCTATTCTCTAGGTATTGCATGCACTGGCAGCGCTTCTGAACGTCCTTAGCTGCTATTTAATTATAAAGCGATGAACATAATGGTCAGATACAATGCATTCGATTTTGTTCACAAGGGCAAGACCACCAAGCATCTCCTTTGAGATGGTGGATTCAGATGTCTTCAATTGGCAGTAGAGCTCTGCGCTGGCGACAGTGACTGGGCGACCGATATACAGGCAGTGGCCAGTGTTTACTCTAGGCATCTTCAAATGGAGGGAGAATTCCTTCCAGAAATGGCATTATCGCAGAAGAATTTGAGAAAATGATAGAATTTCCTGCTGTTTGGATTAGAAGCGGTTTCAGAACACGGTCCTGGTCCGCTAAGATAGAAGTTAAGAGGTTCCCATCTGCCATTCTACACAGCTGTTTCAAATGGTGGGCTGTCTTCAGGTGAGGGCATTGTCGGACAAGACGGTCCATCTTGGACGTAGGCTTAGTCTCCCACGCGCACGCAGTTCTATAGCGTGATACTGCAGCCGCACAAAATCCCAACAGGCCGGTGATGCGTAGTTTAGGAGGGGAACGGACATTTCCCCTGGACATATTCCCCGGACGTATTCCCCGACTATTACCCCGGACGTCACCCCCATTTTGACTAGGAAATTTTCCCCCTCCCCCGGGCAACTGTAGGCTACATATGGCACGTTAAGTTTAAAAACGGATGCCTTGAAGTAAACGATCTCTCAGTATTCGTAAATAACTGAAATTCATATGAAACGATACATGTACATGTACACGATAAACAAAGGCCTTATGCGACGTAGTGTATGGACATCACTTTTACCCTACGCCTTGCTGTCCAGGGACATTTTGCCCGGGACATTTTGTCCGGGGACATTTTATCCGGGGCCTTTTTGTCCGGGGACTTTTTGTCCAGGGATATTTTATCCGGGGACTTTTGTCCGGGGACATTTTATCTGGGGACTTTTTGTCCGGGGACTTTTTGTCCAGGGACATTTTGTCCGGGACATTTTGTCCGGGACATTTAGTCCGGGGACATTTTGTCCTAGCACCGTCTTTGACCATCTACAAGGCTGCAGATATTCTGTGTTTTCAAGATGTTTGATGAAACTGGTTCAAATTTTAAAAAAACGTCAGTTTCTGCAGCAACAAAATAATCCCAAAAGATAATTATTGTTAACTGAGGGCTTTAAAACTTGCTTTTCGCATCAGGCTCACAAAGCATCATCCTATGGAGGATTTCCATGAATTATTTACATTTGCTGAGTTGATGGTGGGATGGATGTACCAAACATAACTGATATATGCAAGTTTGATGCCCTTCAGATAGAGTTACGTTGTATTGCAAAGGTCGTTATATTACTCAATGAAAATGGAGTTGCTGTTCTATGGAAACAAGACTGTCATCTGTTTAACAGATAACGATTCACATGTACGGTAATTAAAACACTTTAACCATTATTTTTTGTCGTGACAGTGTAAGCCTACATCCTATCCTGGCGCACTGTCCGATCTCAGCTGATGCTCCATTTAATTGCATCATGTTAGTTAGAAGATTACAAGCATATGATTATCCTGGTCTCAGTAATACGTACTGCACTTAAAGTTAAAGCAATGCAATGCCACTCTTGATATTTCAGTCCAGAGCATGCAACTTTTGAATTCTTTTCCGAACTCTTAACACCACACAAGGAAGCAACTCTCATACTACACATGACCCCGAAATTGGATCTCACTTGGTCAAGTTTCTTCCACAACTTTACCAGAGCTATTTATCTCTCAAAGCTTTTTCCAGACTACCGGCATTGACGACAGCTTTCTAGTGAGTCCTGCTGTTTGATCATCTGGAAAATCGTACAATTAAGCCATTGTAATCGTGAGCAACTTGGCATGTATCAACGGCTGTGCCTGATACAGACATTTAATGCCATAACAAATGAAAGTCATAAACAGTTCTAATTGCAAGCTGTTGAAAAACATCAAAAGTAGGCCTACTTTCCAAATTGCAACCATGACTCACTTGAGTCACTTCTTCCGATGTAGTGAACTACTGATTGGACCAAACATGTGACTATCTCACATTTGGAACTGTGTACCAATATGCCATCTCCAAGTAAACTATGTTTTGAATAACTGCTCGAATTATTATAGTAGTCAAAAATGGTTAAATAGCATTCCAAATTCAAACAATATATGAAAGTCTGTGCATATATCAATTTTGTCAAATTTCAGTCAATTAACTGCAAAACCAGTGTGAGGAAAAAAGAATAACATTTTTTGAGCAATTACATTGTATGACATATCATATTTTGTGCAAAAGCATTTAAAATATATGTGGTGTGAATGACGTTGCCTCATATATTGAAATATTTGCACACGAATATCATAGTACGCTATATATAAAATTTGGGGCTCCTTGGGAGACACCTAAAAATTATTTTTAAAATTTGAAAAAATTACTCAAATACTATCATCTCCATAGGAAACTTTTTGACTGAAGAGACCTAAGAATTTCAAGAAATGTTTTTTGGGACACCCCAACCTATACTGTAAGCTAGAAGCACTCTCATATGCAATGCAACACAATACATACATATGCGTTCATGATTCATGCATACACAACATGGATAAGCTTACATAAGAACACTTAGTCTAGTCATATTGGAAGTGAGTGTGGGCTCTCAGATCTGAAAGGAGAAATACTGATATCAGTTCATCACGACACCACATTAGCCAATACCGCATATTCGACTGTAGGCCTATATAGGATTACAAAGGATTGCAAATAATTTTAAAGAGATAAAATTCATGAATAAAGTGCTGTTTCGTTTAATCTATTTTGTTTTCCAAATCACTTCAAGCAGGATTGTGTCCTGGTAAGTGCGACGAAAATTTTGCAAATGCACACTGCCTTACAGAGGTAAGAACAGCTTTTCACATGGCCTACATATAAGCAAATTATGAGTCATTGCTTAAATCTGTGCATTAGAAAAGTGACAAACAGCATGATATCATCATGATCAGAATCCTGTCATTTTATTTCTCCCACGTAAAGAATCTGTTTTTGGTCGCAGTTTGCATTTGTAATCGCAATCACAATCTCGATATTTCTTCAGCGCCTCCACTAATCATAATTATATGGATCTTCGACTCCCAGCATCTTACAGGGTAAATTTTGAAAGTAGGGCCCCTTCCTAGCGGAATTTTTTTCCTTTCCTTCAGGGGTTCCCATTGTTTTCCATGCATAGTCATATACATTGATCATTTTCTGTAATCACATTGGTTGTCTACTCAACTGTTATTTGTGTTACATTATTTTCTGTATGTTATGTTTTATTGTGGGAAAAATAAATGATTTGATTGATTGATTGATTGATTGATTGATTGATTGATTGATTGATTGATTGATTGACTGTCCTAGTTTTATTAACCAAATTTGAAATTTGATTGATTGAAGATATTAAGTCGTGGGGTTTCAGTCAAAAGAAATTCCGCCATTAACAAAATCGACAGGCAATTAAGGGATGACAAAAACGACAAAATGATATGGAGAAGTATCGTTGTAGACTGTATCCTATGCATGTAGGAAGTAATGCACAATTAAAGTTAGTTTTATCCACCTTAACTTAAGCTATATATCTAGGCCTATGTAATTGACTGAGGTTCACTCAACTTTTAGACACGTCTTAAACCCTTGTCAACGCATTTTAGAAGAATATAACCGACTTGTTGTTTGAGTTGATGATCCAACATTTTAAGCTTCCAACATCTAAATTTACAGCAGGCCCTGCAAATGAGTTGCTACAGGAAGATACATATAGGCCTACTAACCCATTCAGATGTAGAAAATAAAACTAAAACTAAGAGACTAAATAAGCCCAATGCTTTCAACTGTTTTGGTTCGGTAAGAAACCCTATAGTTGTGTTGTAGACCTAATTCGAACATACATGTAAAAGGCTATATTCAGTAGTGGGCCATTCCACGGTATTGGAGTCCATGAAGGGTCAATAAAAAATATTGGAATTATAAATTGTTATTAATTCCTGTTATAGCTAGATGGTTCTAGTATAAGATTCTAAAAGAATTTGTCTTTCTGCACTTATCGTTTTGTGTCGACTTTGCTTGAAAGTGGCACATTTGAATTTTTTGCGTTACGGACTCTACATGCAATTTTTAAATGCTAAATTTTTTATGTAAATCCAATATCGAATATTTTTAGCTGGACATCATGACCGTGGTGAGAGTAAGTGATAAATACCTCGTGATCAAAAATTCACCTCATCTTGTGTCCAGATTTGCTCGAGCAAAACATGAGTTGTAGAGTCCGTAACATTCTGGGGCTTCTAATTTGTTTTGCAGGCATTTCGAATTGAGCAGCAAACTTGTTATCTTCATTCTTCCCATTCCTCATTGTAGGCTACTCAGTAAGCATAGATTACTTTTCCTAATATTGCTTAGAAATTTTTTATGTGAGGTTAGTGTTGCGGACTCTACAAAAGCGTTACGGACTCTACCAAGCACATATTCAGCTCATGAATGAGATAATGGCTAAAATTGCCAGAAATTATACATGGAAGCTAAACATTCAACATGTATCTTGTTCAAATGGTCGGCTCGGTAACTTAACACTAATGGCCTAAGTGCTGGAACGCTCCTGATTCGCCCAAGCCAGGAGTGGGAGGGGCGTTCTTATTCTCAACAGACCCGAGGCAAGCAACACAACAGAAAGCGCCACTGGCAGCTAACAGAAAATTCAAATAAATTTTTGCCCTGAGTGAGGCTTGAACCCGGGTCGCGATAATGACTCTCAGTTTATCACTGAGCAATAAATAATGTGGATAACATGGAATTATTATGGAATGATCAGATTGTTGAAAAGCTATGCACCTGTAGCAAAAGATGAAAGAGGTCTTTTCAAGTTCATTGACCCTGTGACTAGTGTTACAGAATGACCTAAGCTTCTGAAACATTAAGAGCTTCAACATTACAGATCTTTGAACTGTACAAGCATTCCATTGATTGTTTGTGACAATAAAACGCCATATTTGTTCAATTTGAGCTCTGAAACTTCCCGTAGTACCTTGCAAGCAATTGAAATGATGAAAATAATTGCTATAAAAAGTATAAATTAACTGTTTTCATGGATATTAATCAGTTTTTGTTTATGATCCATAACTGTAGAGTCCGTAACGTAGAGTCCGTAACGCATAGTGTGTTCATTAAGAGAGTGCTCAACATCAGTACTTATCAAAAAAAAGAAATGCAATTATGACTATATCAACAGAAATGGCTGGCAAATCTAAGGTTGTGTCTCAAAAGAATTTGTATATTATAACTTCACAGGAAATCAAGATAGTTCAGTCATCAAAAAAGTTCAGGGAACTTTTCTGTAGAGTCCGTAACGCAAACATTTTAATTCACCAAAAATGATACATCACAGCCAGCAAAGTCTAACTAATGCCAAACTAGTCTATGATTGAAGCGGCATCTGGGAAAAATATTTAAATAATTTAAACAGTTGTCATCTCTCCGTATGAGGGGCTCAAAGTCTCCGAATTGTAGAGTCCGTAACATTTTGAATACCGTGGAATGGCCCTAGTGCGAACATTTTAACACTAATTAATTTAATCTATAGGGTGTCACTGAATTCGATCAATGGTGTACTTCGTGAGGGAGGTAAAGGCCTACTACGCACAATTCCGAAGGGAAAATTTTCCCTCTCCACATCTAGAAACAGATTTACGGCCCTGGGCCTATGGTATACCGTAAGGTCGTTCCTGTGCTACCTAGGCTATAGGATACATGTACAGGGTGCGCCAAAAAAGACCCCCCTAGGTTTTTTGCCAATATTTTTACCAAAAGTAAGAATTTTCAAATGAAATTTTACAGGCTTATAGACAATTCATATTTACACATTATGACCAGATTTCATCAAAATATTTCATACGGAACAAAAGTTACGTCACTTTTAGTGAGGTCAGCCACCGTTTTTTGACGATTCAAAAACGTAACGCGACAAAAAGTAGTTTTTTGGCAATATTTTGGCCAAAAGTAAGAATTTCAAAGTGAAATTTTTACAGGCTGATAGACAATTCATATTTACACATGATGACAGAAATTTCATCAAAATATTTAAAACAGAACAAAAGTTATATCACTTTTAGTGAGACCACCCTCGGTTTTTTGACGTTTTTGAATCATCCAAAAAACCGAGGGTGGTCTCGCCACAGGAAACACCAATGCCTTCAGTAGTCTCGTTTTTGTTCTGATTCTGACAGCTTTATTTTTCCAATCTTCGTCACATTTACCAGAATCGTCATTCCCATCGCCAGTCTTGATTTTACTTCTCCCGTGCAATTTGCATCCTTTGTAACCCGGCATCCCAAATAAACAAATGAATCCACTTGATCCAGCAGCTGTCCTGCGCTGTAGGTGTGACAATAATTATTATAATGTCCGCCTATCTGTTACTTTCGTGTATTGTAACCAAACGGTGCGCCGCAGATAGCCTACCTCATACTTGTCACAGACATGCTCGTGTATTGACTGTATTCCGGTCATTTGATCAATATGGCAACGGTAGTGACCTGCATCTCCCTCAACCAGGGCTAGAAATGCTGAAGTTCCAGGTGGTTCAACTCGCGCTAGTCTTTCTTAAGGTCACACAATCAAGTCTTCCTTCACCTTTCACAACCCAACTCTTTATTTTTCTACAATGAATCCCATATGGCATAGGCTACTGCTCTCAACTCCGCTAAGGCTTAAACTTACACCCCAAATCCGGGATACACTAAATTGAGCACGTGTGAATCAGTGCCCGAGTAAGTCATGTATTTGACCCTATTTTTGCACTTGCAGAGAATATTGCCCACCGTTTTTAGGTAATAAAATTATATGGAAGGTTGACGATTGTATCGTTTTTTGTGTGAAAATTGCAAATCATGGACCAGAATTGATTGACTTTTTGCTGAATAAAAGTCTAGAAAAACTCTATGATGCTATAACATTGTTTTAAGCGAGCCTTCTAATAATAAGTGGATAAGTCTGCAACCTGGCAGATTTTAAATTCAACTGAGAATTAAATCACTGCAGTTATAGGTCTAGCACTTAACTTTATCTGCCTCACTCGTGCAGCATTCATGTTTATTCTGTGAGTTGTAGGCCTATTGCCTGTGTTATAGGCCTAATAGCAAATTTATTAGTTTTTGGTGATCTTGATCGCAAGAACTCATATAATTAAAGATTTCGGCCTTGCAAGACCCAACAGGAGCCCATGCGGAACCTTTACACACGGGCCCACGAAAAGCTAGCTACGTCACTGCTTTTTTCGAAGACCTATAATTTACTATAGGTCTACTTTATTATTACATTTTTTGCTCTCAGGTACTTTTTTCCCTCAGGAACTTGGAAATTAGAAAAAGCGGTGCATCTGGAACGGTTGCCCCTCATCCATGTCAAATCCATGTTACTTCTATATACCAGTGTTTAATCTAGACGTCTCTGGGGGGGGGGGGGAAAGTTCCCCCCCAGGATTGACATTTCCCCCCCCCAGAAAAAATTGACAAAATGATATTGGTTTTTAGTCACTATTTTCATCATTGTTTTACATTAAGTGTTATAATATACCGTGATATTATTTACTATTATATGATTATAATGACATTATTTACTACTATAATAATATTATATGATATTATCATGTTGCAATGAGTGTAACTTACTGTATATATTTATAAACACTATTTTTGCCTGACTAAAAACAGAGATGATATCCTCTCCAGAAAAATTTGACAAAATGATAATAGTTTTTACTTGCTGTTTACATCACCGCATTACATGCATTGTTATAATACTATACCGTAATATTATTTACTATTATATGGTTATAAAAATTATTTACTGTTACAATACATGACACAATCTTGACAAAATGAGTATAACTTACTGTTAATATTCGTACAAATACTATTTTGTACAACCAAATAGCTTCTCTCCAGTGCTATCTTTCAGAATTTTAAACTGTCAAATTTCAAAATGTTTTGGTCCTATTACGGTACCATATTTGAACACTTAGTAAAACATCATAACTACATGACATGGCTTCCAGATTTTGGTACCGGTAGTTTATTAGTTCTTGGTTGATTTGTGTACCATTAAATATGATTTCGGAAAGTGTTACGTGTATCTTGGTCAGCAATTCAGGACCATATTCGGAAAGAGGGAGAAGCTGATTATAGTGGTGAAGAGTCAGCTTATATAGGCCTAAAATGCTGCCATTGCAATGTGGAAATTCAAAATAATTTCTGATGAGGCTCTGAAAAAGTACAGGTATTTTGTGAAGATGACACCTTAAAATGCTGCAATTGCAATGTGGAAATTCAAAAAGTTTCTGATGAGGCTTTGAAAAAGTACAGGTATTTTTTGCAGATGACACCTTAAAATGCTGCCATTGCAATGTGGAAATTCAAAAAGTTTCTGATGAGGCTCTGAAAAAGTACAAGTATTTTGTGAAGATGACACCTTAAAATGCTGCCATTGCAATGTGGAAATTCCAAAAGTTTCTGATGAGGCTCTGAAAAAGTACAGGTATTTTGTGAAGATGACACCTTAAAATGCTGCCATTGCAATGTGGAAATTCCAAAAGTTTCTGATGAGGCTCTGAAAAAGTACAGGTATTTTGTGAAGATGACACCTTAAAATGCTGCCATTGCAACGTGGAAATTCAAAAAATTTCTGATGAGGCTCTGAAAAAGTACAGGTATTTTGTGAAGATGACACCTTAAAATGCTGCCATTGCAATGTGGAAATTCCAAAAGTTTCTGATGAGGCTCTGAAAAAGTACAGGTATTTTGTGAAGATGACACCTTAAAATGCTGCCATTGCAACGTGGAAATTCAAAAAATTTCTGATGAGACTCTGAAAAAGTACAGGTATTTTGTGAAGATGACACCTTAAAATGCTGCCATTGCAACGTGGAAATTCAAAAAATTTCTGATGAGACTCTGAAAAAGTACAGGTATTTTGTGAAGATGACACCTTAAAATGCTGCCATTGCAATGTGGAAATTCCAAAAGTTTCTGATGAGGCTCTGAAAAAGTACAGGTATTTTGTGAAGATGACACCTTAAAATGCTGCCATTGCAACGTGGAAATTCAAAAAATTTCTGATGAGACTCTGAAAAAGTACAGGTATTTTGTGAAGATGACACCTTAAAATGCTGCCATTGCAATGAGGAAATTCAAAAAGTTTCTGATGGGGAGGGGGCACATCCCCCTCCCCATACTCCTCCCCCTCCCAGTCTCGGCGCTACGCGCCTCACGAGCGTCCTTCGGACACTCAATTGTTCCCCCCCCCCAGAAACCTGAATTCCCCCCCCCAGAGGAGGGGGACTAGATTAAACACTGTCTATATACGTTCTATTTTAATATTTATCGATGTCTAATAGTGCGTTTGCAAATGCAGTAATAAAGACTTACTTACTTACTTACTTGTGACTCGCGACGAAAAGAATCCGAAGCGTCTTTGATCTACTATATCGGGTCTGCTGGGTCATGCTTCTCGCTCTTCAACCACACCAGCTTTCGCAGCATATGTCTTTCTCAAGATGATGACTGACAAAATAGCTGGTCTTCGTGCTGGAATGTCTGGTGCTCGTCAACACTTCTCTCAAACGGACTGCACATTCGACGGCTTTCGACCTATCCTTGAATTTGACCTCCGACGGGTTATCGGCTCCTCGAACATGAAGTCGTGTGAGCTTGATCCGCTCCCACCGTTCATCATTGTTAATTTGCTAGATGAAATTATTTCATATCTTGTGTATATGTTTAATAGGTCACTCAGTGTTGGATTTCTTCCTACAACTCAGAAACGTGCAATAGTATTTCCAATGCTACAGAAACCTAACCTGGACCTTAATGTTTGCCAAAACTATAGGTCCATCTCTAACCCCGCTTACCTATCTAAAACTTTTGAGAGACTTGTTGCAGCTCAATTTTTCCTTTATTTGGAGCAATCTGGGCATTTGCCCACATCCACCCAATCTGGCTTTAGAAGCCACCACTCGACAGAAACTCTTCTCCTTTCACTTCTTTCGGATATTTACATGGCAATTGATAGATCTCAGCTATCTCTTCTTGCACGCTTTGATGCCTCTGCGGCATTTGACATGGTAGATCATGAGCTCTTTCAGCAGCATCTACACCTCTCATTTGTCTTATGTGGCACACCCTTTCATTGGTTTGAATCATACCATACAGATCGCTCTCAGATGGTTGTCCTGGGTAACACTAGAACACACTGGGTTAGGGTTGACTTAGGTGTCCCGCAAGGGTCGGACTTAGGTCCTCTCTTATATATTCTTTTCACCGCAGACTGTCCTCTATAAACACCAGGCCAAGGGTCATCTTTACACTGATGATGTCCAAGCTCCTGTGCATGGGTCGCCTTCTGAACAGATCTCTATGGTGGAAAAGATGAGCTCTCTTTTGCAAGATCTCCACCTTTGGATGTCAGCAAACAGACTTAGCCCTAATCCTTCCAAGACCCAGTTGATTTGTTTTGGAACCAAGCAACAATTATATAAGCTTGATCTTCAATTACTCGCCTCATTATTCCCTGATTTCACCTTTTATTCTAGTGTTCGTGATCTGGGTGTCACACTTGACAGTGTTCTGACATTTACTGAGCACCTGTCACTTTTGACCCGTTCCTGTTACTACCACTTTAGACGACTTATGGCAATAAGAAAATCGGTGTCCTCAAAGGTGTTTACGACTATGGTACATGCCTTTATCACCTCACGAATTGACTACTGTAACTCCCTACTAATTGGGCTTCCTAAGGTTCGCTTGTCATCTGTGCAATCCGTCCTAAATTTTGCTGCTAGACTTATCGCACGACTTCCTCGATACTCGCACATCTCCACATACATGACACATGACCGTCACAGGCTTCCGATCTTTGCCCGAATCAGATACAAGGTATTGTTTCTAGTTACTAAGTCCCTGCAGGGCTTCGCGCCTGAATACCTCTGCGACTTAATGTGTAAGCCTCTTTCTGCAAGATCTTCACGCCCTCTTCGTTCTGCTGACCGCTTTGATCTAGTTCTACCTAGATCACGAACCTCATTAACCCAACATCGGGTCTTTGCTATTGTTGGTCCTTTGATTTGGAATCACCTTCCTTCTGAGATTTGTGGCAGGATTCTTGAAGGAAATTCACCTGCATCTTTTCGCTGCTTGAAGACATTTCTCTTTACATGGGCCTGTCACGTTGGGAGCGCTTCTGAATAGCTCTGCTGTCAGAAGCGCTTTACAAATGCTTTATTGGCGAGTTGTGCCGGGCGAAGCCTATATATAGGCTACGGCTCTGGTGCTGGGTAGGCAGAGATCCTGAGTGGCCGAGTGGGTTGGTATCCCGCTCGCCACGCCGGCGGCCCGGGTTCGATTCCCGGTCGGTCGGTTTATCAGAGATTAATTTCTCAGATCTTTACTGCAGGTGGCTCGGTCGCAATATAAACGTGGAGTGAGAGGTTGTACTCTGCCTCCGACACTAATCATCTTCGATATGAAAAAGTGTCGTTAAGCCCGAAGTGCGCGATGCTGGGTAGGGGGAGGAATTTTGGACTTTACAATTCCCACATTGCAACGCGGCAGCATTAGAGGTTGAAACAAATTATCCCTTAGGTTAAACCACACTTTATGTTGCTAAATTGAAAATACTAAGCCTACGATTTAGAATAGGTTAATTAACTGTTAGTCTAATCTTTTGATTTTATATAGGATCTATATTTTTTTTAAATTAATTTTAGTCAAACAATTATTATCAAAGTCTATTTCACGACGCTTATTAAATTAATTACAGATATTTACATTGTATAGCGAACCTTCAAGAAGACTACTCAGAGGCGCTTCTAGTCCAGCCACGGTTCAAGAGAAAGATCTTGAGCAACGCGTCGAACACCAGGTTTTCTTGCTTCTGTGGTTTGCGCTAAAGGCCCTGTACGGTCTATAATGAAGGCCTAACTCAGAGGTTCTAAACCCTTATGTCACAAGTCACAACACACTACAGCCTTTAATATAGTTTGTCGCGTAAACATGGGGTGTCGTTGATGTGTCGCGAAGAATTGGTATACATCGCGAATTCGCACAGCATAGGCCTACATTCGTCGTTCTTGCATTAGGTTTACATATAATACATTAATTTGTTTACTGTAGCGGGAATAGTCTTTGAGAATTCGTAGCACTCTATTTATTGTGGCGAAATTGAGTTCGCTCTCCGCTTCTGTAGCGCCTGCCCTTCCCACTGTTCACACGGGTATCGTTTAAGCCCGCCCGTACGCTGTCGGTCTTTCTCATTTCTTCCCGCGATAGTGATCTTTCAGCCGCTCATGTACAGCGCTCGGTTGGTCGCTGGCCTGTTTAATTACTGCATCGCGGCGCCTTTATGTTTCCATCTCCCCCGCAGCGGCGAGCTCTTTGTGTATCCCTATTACCAGCGGCGACGTAGTATTGGCCGTGTCGGTGAGCTCTTTATGTTCCCCTCTCCCCCGCAGCGGCGAGCTCTTTATGTATCCATATTACCAGCGGCAACGTAGTATTGGCCGTGTCGGCGAGCTCTTTATGTTCCCCTCTCAAACGCAGCGGCGAGCTCTTTATGTATCCCTATTACCAGCGGCGACGTAGTATTGGCCTTGTCGGCATCTCTTTATGCTCCCCTATCCCCCGCAGCGGCGAGCTCTTTATGTATCCCCGCCTGCGACGGCGGCATCTCTTTGAAGTCCGTCGCCGGCGTGCATGACCAGTAGTGTATATAAGGGAGCCCGTTGCTCCGTGCAGTTAGTCATCGAGGCAGTCATCGATAGAGTCAGCGGAGAGTCAGTCATCGAGAGTCATGACGTCCGTGAGGTTCAGTCAGCAGTAGCAGTCGTCAATCGTAGAGTTGTGTGCAGTTGATGACAGTCGTGCTGAAGGTTTCGTGTTACGTGAATAAACTGTGTCTTCACTTCATCGTCGTGTGTTTCCTGGGTGAGGCGAATCGGTCGGGAGGGCTACACTACCTTCGAAAGACGACGAAGGCGGACTGGCGTTTCCCTCCTGAAATGACACGAGGACATATCGGGACGGGCACCCGCCCGATCGGTACTCGGCCATCCTACGGACCGTGAGGGCAACCGCTTTTGCAGTCGGGGTGATCCAAGTCGAGGGCAATACTCTTTCCGCCACATTATATAATTTTTTTATTCATTTTCATCGTAATCTGAAGCGACCAAAATGCCTGCGCTTTAGGCCAACAACCATGATTATTCAGTACTAGCTGAATTACCCGGCGTTGCCCGGGAAATATAAGTTTTTGTCCCCAGCCACGCCTAACCCCGTTCCCACTCTGCCATTCTCACCCCGCCTTCCATCGGCCCGAAATTTCGGTATTTTGTCCGCATGCTCCTTACTGTTGTTTCTGCACTATCTGGAACCTCTGAGTAACTCGAGAAATTATTCTGAGAGCGGCGAGAATACCGTCAAGATATGACGTCACGACTCTGCTAAGCATGATGCTAAGCATGCAATGGAGGCGAGCTATTATTTAACGTTGCAACGTGAATGGCTTTTGAATCAGTAGGCGCTTATCGTGTTAAAGTTAAAATGTTCACATCTCGGGTTACAAAGTTAATTGACAGCTGAAAATAGTTGCGTTGAACTACAAATTTGGGTAAGAATCAATTGCAAAAATTTTGGTAAAACGAATCGCTGTCATTTCCGAGCAGGGTCTGGGACGAAAGTCAAAATACATCCGGACATACAAACAGAAGGACAAATTTTCAGACTTATAATATAAGATAAGACGGTACCGCACGTGTGGATTAACTGAATGTTATAACATTCGAAAAATAATTGGGACAAAATTTAGCCTAATTATCACAAATAAATGGAAATGTTGCTCTTCTAGCCCACAACTGATACACACCCAGTCAGTGCGAGAATTTCCTGGTTTGAGATTCAACCCCATAGTCGTTCTCAATTGAGATCCACAGTAAAGGTTTCATTGCACAACGCAACTCCACAAAAATCAGCGTCTGACTCACATGCAGCTATTTTATACAATTCTCATACTGCACCAAGTGCACGGATCACCTAATATTTCTCATAACAAATATTGTCAGGCACATGCAAAAGCTTGTAAAAGAAGTTAATCATCATGAAATAATTAAGTTTTCCCACCAATATTCCCATCATGGTTTCCAAATTGCCATTTTAAAGAAAATTCCTGTCTTTTCGTATTGTAAAGATTTTATACCGGTGGCAAGGCTTAACATTTTTTTCAATTGGTCTGAAAATTGGTACAGTTGAACAAAATGATAAATGCAATGGGAAAATTGCCAGGGAGCAGTATTTTGAGAATTGTTTTTAAAAATGCATTATAACCTGGAGCACCCTGATATACATGTAAGGGTACATCGTAATCATGGCACGACGACAAAAGCGCGCAGGACAAAAGCGCGCAGACAAATGCGCGCAGACAAATGCGCGCGGACAAATACGCGCCGACATATGCGCGCAACAGGAGACCCCCAATAACACCCCCGACAAAAGCGCGCAGACAAAAGCGCGCAGACAAAAGCGCGCAACTAATGTTTTTATGAATGTATATATGTATGTACATATGCATGCATGTATACATATGTATGTGTGCATGTATGCATATGTATGTATGCATATGTATATATCGTCTACCGAGTAACAGAAGGGCGTAACTGACAGAAATCTAAAAAATCTATATTCTTTGTTTCTTTTGCTCTTCCGGTATGATATTATGATGTGGATTAACAAACGGGCGCAAGTGACATGTGCATACCTAAGTAAAATGCAGTAATAGAAGGGCGTAAGTACATAGCGGACATTTTCTGAAGAAACAGACGGGCGTAAGTGTTAAATTTTTTTAGATTTCTGTCAGTTACGCCTTTCTGTTACTCGGTAGCATGTTATACGAAATCGAACAAAGAATACTGAGGGCGAAACAGTTCATTGGTTAAAAATTAAACATCTGATGTATCTGAAATCCACACCATTAACCATCTACTACAAATACGACATTGAAAATCCTATCTTCATGATTGTTAGTGCAGGGGCGCCGTTAGGCGTACGCACTTACGCAAGTGCGTACAGCGCGGAAAGGCTAAAAAAATAACAAATTGTAAATTAAAGCGTGAAATATTATAAGCGATGAAATTCTATTGAATCTACTTCAGAAGTGGACCACGTACACTTTTCACTCACTGCATGCCCATTAAAGATCGTCATAACAGTTCATAACTTCATTTCGCGTGTTCTTATTTTGTTCAAGTTGTGCGTACAGAAAAAAGTGCGTACAGAAAAAAAGTGCGTACAAAAAAGTGCGTACAGAAAAAAAATCCTGGCGGCGCCGCTGTGTTAGTGTAACTGCCAACTGGTGCTGCTAAAGGACGTCAACCAACCACCATGCCTACCACGACGGCTCAATTATTTTCGAAACCACCAGCAATATCCGAAGCCAAGTATCGGGATCTGCAGTCTCTGTGCAATGAAAGAGCAATTCCGCAAGATTATCATGCATTCTACACTTCGTTATGTCATAGCAAAACAGTTAGAAACTCCTTACCAGAGCCCGATATGGAGGAAAACGTTGAAGACTGCTGTTAGAGCTAAATGAAAAAGTATAATGTCGCTCAATGGATTGCTTCCGATTTGTGCTTAAATATGCAGTTCTAGCATTTTTTCTGTTATTGACTGATGTTGGTACCATAGTGGTAATTTACAGCTCATTAACAGTACTGTTTATGCATTAAAGAGCATTTTTGTGCTCCTCACATAAATGTAAGTGTCTATCCAAACTGACGTGATAAACAATCAAAAGGGCGTAAGTGACTTATATTGCAGCTAAAGAGTGTTTCATTAAAATTAAAAGTTGTATGCTAAAATTGAATGTTTTTAAAGTCTAATCACCAACCAAGCACCCACTTATAAAATAAAGCTGATTTGATACAGAGTGTCAAACTACTAATTCAATTATCTGCAATCGAAGTTGGTCAACTTACGCCCTTCTGTTACTCGGTATTATGCATGCATGTTAGAGTGGTCCAACTTACCATGTAAAAAATAAAATTTCAAATATCAAATTGGGTCACAGGTGTCCTTGTTCCTATACACCAAGGGAGCTTACATGCCAAAAATTAGAAGGATTCAATTATATTTGGAGGTGACTCAAACTTGAACATTTTTTCTGGCATCAGAACTGTCACACGCAGGCTAAGGCTGCAGCTGAGCAGGATTTGGATTCAGCCGAGCTACCTCTCCTTTTGCACTGTGATGGCAAAAGTTAACTAGAATTTTTCCAGACCATTCTGAAAGTGTTTCTGGAGCTGGAGAGAAAAGTTTATTTTAGTTTCCAAGTTTATTAGATAATTGAAAACAGCAAGTTGATGCCTGTCTTCAAATGTCGGATGATCGGAATCCGAAGCAGAGTATATATGGGCTTGTATTTGATAAAACGGCCTCAAAAGACTTGCACATGTACAGTTGTACACTTATCTAACAGACACTCAATGAGGAGCCACTGCTGTGTGCTCGCATCTATGAAATCCAGTGATTTCTTTACTCCCACAACCCTCGGAACAACCAGGGGTCCAGATGTAGGCTCGTTCAAACGATTTATGTGAAAAACCAACACCAACGTGAAGATTACGACGAGCTTCTGCAATTATCGCATGTCATCCTTCTTGATAGGTGTTTGAGAGGAGAAGTGCAATTTCGTTTCCAGCTTCTGGGGCAGTACACCATGCAACACCGCTCACCAACTTCTAACAAAATCCTCAAAAATCAAATGACTCTCCGCATTTGGGATGAAAAAGTTTTAGCGGATCCAATGTCAGCCTTTTTAACCTCTCTGTTCTATGGAATTTGGCCATGAAGCTTGCTTGGACAAGAGAGAGCTCCAAACAATTATTTGACATTGTTCAACTAGTCAGAACTTAATATTTGCAACGTTGTTGTGCAGGTAATACAACCGCTTTCAAGAGACACCTGGTCTCTTTGAACCCGCGTTGATGTGATTTAATGCCTATATTGGTTACCACATTGGTTACGAAGCTCAAATGTCAAATGAAAAGAATATAGCATCAAACGGAATTGAATGCAAAATGTTGAACTTTGGAAATCCACTGGGAATCATTCGTGACAAGCCGAAGATTCATTGACATATGATCATTGCCAGCAAGTGGCTGGCTGATGAGGCTTAGGCTTTCCTCTCGACGCCACCACACTTGGGAGGTTGCATTCAATTTATATCAAATTGAAAGACAAAGCCAGGCAGATTAAAGTAATAAATTAGACCTACAGCGCAGAAAAGGTTATTGCTTTCATCCAAATATTCAACTCTTCTGTGACAAGAGTCGAGAATCGAAGACAATACCTTTGTCAAGCCATTCCGGAGCCATAAAAGTCTCTCTAGAGGAACATATCAATAAAGACTTGTTTTAATGGCGATCTTATTACCTAGGAACTTATTAAACAGTTAACACTAAATAGTTATTTGCTTTCGGTCTTGTTTCAAAGCACTTTTGGGTCATAAATGCCAATATACTACATTATGACGAAATTTTCGAAGAAGCAAAATTATCGTTCAAAATTGAGTCACCCCTAGATATTCTTCAAATGACTCAAAAATTGGTTCAAATACTATCTGAAGTGAATGGAACAAGAACATACATGACCCAAATTAATTTTCGACATTTTGTCTTTTTGGACCACTCTAATGCATGTATGCATATGTAATAATGTATGTATGCATGTGGATGCATGTATGCATATGTATGTACATAGGCGTACGGGACATTTTGACAGTGGGGGGGCAAAAAAAATTTTTGCCCGAAAAATCTGACGACCTTTTTTTTTAGTCATCCGCCCAATATTCTTAGGGTTTTCCCATCTGACGACCTTTTTTAACCCTATGCGTGACCGAGAAAATTTCCTCTCTTACCTGATTTGCCCGAAAAAGTTTCCGAATTTTTTTTGCCCGTCCGTGCCTCTTTTGCCCGAAAAACACTTTTGCCCGAAATTTGGGGGGCATTTGCCCCCCCTGGACCCCCGCCTCGTACGCCTATGTGTATGTATGCATATGTATTAGTGTGGTCCACAAAGCTATGGGGAAAAATAAGGTTTGAAAAATTCGTGACGGTACCCGTTTATTCTGTTATGCATCATGTGTCAATGATTCCTACCAAATTTTATTGAAATTGCTCAAAGTTTGGAGGTCGCGCGACAAGGTGAGATATATTACAGCACCCCAAGTGTACATTATGTCAACATTCGTTTGTGATTTAGTGATAAAGGTTGTCATACACGCATTGCTTACTTCGATCTGTAGGGAGAAGCTGATGTTATTATTCTTTTAATGAAATGCCTTTTTAAAACAAGGGTATACATGGCCTTTGGGTCATTTTTTAAATAATAAGAGGGAATTGATAAATTTACGGATGTACCTGTTGCTAAGTTGATAGCAATGCTTTCGATGAATAATGGGAACATCCCTCCTGGTAATACTGCAAAGCAGGTATTTGATAGATTGCCAGTATGCTACTGGCATGGGCGGAGATTTATGGGGACGGTCCACCAATGTTTGCGGTGGGGGGACCGTTCCCCCATCACCACAAACACATGCTCATATCTCCCAACAGTTCAGAAATATACCAAAAATAGCATCGAAAATTTCGAGAGTGTTAGGATAATATCGGTAAATCTGTTAAAATATAAGTATGGTAGAAAAAAGATCATCAGCCATTTTGGCTGGGAAAATAGTATATTTTCATTAGATTTCGACAAAACGACTATAAAAGGGCGTCAAATATATTAATTATGGTCGATGAAAATGTCGTCGATGACTCAGCCGTCCCTCGGCGATCGTCCTTCGGCCGCTCATTAGTCCCACCCCTCAACAACTGAACCAAGTCTCCGCCTATGGCTACTGGTATCAAAGATACATTTATGAAGTGAATTAGTTACTCGGAGTGCAAAGGTTAAGTCATGGCACAGGTGAAAAACAAGACAAGCGGTTTGATTCTTTTGAAAGATTGTGACTATAGAGGATTTTTTCTTCAAGTTCTCTGCCCCACGGCAGGTTCGAACTTCCGATGGATGGCAAAGATATTGTATTGTGGCGGACAGGCCACAAGAGTAAAAGATAATTTTCCGGTAACTCGCGGGAGTAACCCTGACTCTCGTTAGGTAGCCATTTGACTTGGTATAAAAGAATCTGAAACCGGTTTCGTTGGAATTTAGGTTTCGCTAAATTTATACGGAAGACCGATTGGGGTTTTGAAGCCAAAGTATAGAGTGTTGCCGGTGGAATAAAGCCTGCCACACGGTGCGCTGCTTATAACGTGGAGTAGTTGCCGACTACTCCATACGTACTGTGACTCGTTAATTCGTTCATAGTGATTTCGGTTGTGTTCGACTGTCTCTACAGGATTGGCATTGGCCATTCGAACATGATTTGGCGATCCTGATATACGCGGTTGTGAGAGCTTGGGTAGTGATCTGCCGGGGCTCGTTACCTTGTCATCGATCTCTCGGGGTTCAACCTTCCGTTTCAGGGGTACGTGATAATACGGTCGGAGACGCCGCAGCTCCGTTGGTCTGCGGAAGTGACACGGTTGAGTATAGGGTGAAATCCTCTGGTGCAGTGTACGAAGGTTACTTTGGTTACACGTGTTGGTGATTCTGCAGGGCTGGGTTGGGCTCCTACCTGCAAGGGAAGCGACGTGTTGTATTCACGATCCTGCCGTCTTGGTGATCGTTGAGAGTCCGTTGAGCGTAACGTGAGGGTTACGGGTTTTTTCTGGGTGGAGAGTGGTGATATTCGTGCTAATTAGTAACACAGGGGCACCAAGTTCTTCGGGTTTATCAGTTTGACAGTGGTAATTGTGTTGCTCTCCTCGGGTAGAGGATCGTTTGTGGACTTAGCAACCTAGGAGCGTGGGAAGCAGAGTAAAACCTGAGAGTAAAGACCAAGTTGTAATCAGGGTTTTGACTTGAGGTCCGTAACTGTTGAGTTAAGGGTGAACGGCGCCGGTAGAATACAAGACAATTAATAAGTCTCTTCGGAGACGGGGTTACCCGATACCTGTTCCCCAAGACCGCCAGGTCTTTTATTTTTTCCTCTATTTTCGCGAAACAGACCAGCACCTACCACGACGCTCTTCCGAGCGTCCGAGAAGACAGGTCTCAGTGAAGGCGGCTGTTGCCGTTGGCTGGTGGACGAGTGAGGCGAGCACTCGGGAAGCGCGCCGCATAACTTGTACACGGCGGCGGCGCGTGTTCCGTTGACAGGCTACGTGTGTGGAAGTTGGGAGTTTCGGCCGTTGCCGGTCTCTATCGCTCCCCGGGCTTCAGCTAGACTCTGCCCGGCGGTGTGTGGGTAGCGTGAGCCGTCTCTCCGTGAAATTCATTGGTACCAAAGATGGGAACAAGGTCGTGGCGCATCCTGGGCCTCGGGCCGTTGGAATGGTCATGGTTCCAGTCACTTTGTTTGCCGGGACGAGGAACACGCTCAGTAGTCCCCGTTGGTGGCGAGGGTTCAGTGGCCGCCAAGTGCAGCATGGTGCGCAAGAGCAAAGACACAACGGGCCAGAAGACGAAGACCGCAGGCGCGACGGGTGGCGCACGGCGAGGCCGCTCTGCCGGTGGGACAACGGACCCTGTGTTGGGAGTCGGCCATCCTCCATCTCAGGACGTCGCCTACTCGGCGACCGCGGACTCGGCAGAGAGCGGGTCCGACGATACAGCGCTGCACACCCGGTCGCAGGCGTCGGTATCAGGGTCTTCTTCGACCGTCAGTGAAAGTGATAACGGCGCGCACGCCGCAGACAGCGACTCGAGAGACCCAGGCAATCCTGGTAAGATAGAGGGTTTCTCGGGTCCTGGGCAGCCAGAGACTCTTGGTGGTGCAGGGGCCACCGAGAGAGAACGACTCGGTCGTACAGAGGCGCTTGCGGACGACGGCAAGAGGGAAGCGTCGCAAGTGTTGTCTGCTGAGGAGGGTCGGACGCCACAAAGTGGTACCAGAAGTGGGGTCAAAACTTCTGAGGTACGCACTGTTCCTTTTCCGCATTTGAATGTTGACTTTTCAACCGGGAATCTTTCCATGGATGTTTCTCGACCTGATTGCGAATACTTTGGGGCTCGTCCAAAAATTCGTTGGCCTGTTTTGAACGTAGCTGGTGGTTTGGCTCAACCTGATGTAGCTGTGCCTGTTGATTTAGCTACTGGTGACCCAACGGGATTTGTGGATTTAGAAGCCGAAGTGGTGGGTGATCGGTGTAAGACTTCTTCTTCTGTCGTTGGTGTAGAGAATTGACTGCGTTCTGTTCCACGAGTTTCTGAAGCTGTTCGGGACAGCAGACCCATGTTTTCTGAACGTGTAATCCCATCTTGTTCTGACAGGGATGTGTATCGGTTACCTGAGCGATGTGTGGAGGTACTCTCCGTACGAGAACGGTCGAGTCGAAGTGCTGTTGCATCTCGCAGGCATGTTCCTCGACTTGAGACGATTGAGAGCGTCTCAGGAAATGATGTGGCTGTCGACGTGAGAAATGAACTGTCAATTCTCCGACAATGTGTAACTCTGCTCACTCAGAGGGTGGATGCCTTGTCAGTTCCTGGTGAACGGAGGCAGGAGTCATCGCCAAAGCAGATGGTGAGACGTCCGGATAAAGCACAAGGGAAAAAGGTCAGTAAAGAAACGGTACGACAGTGTGACTTACCGGAGCAACGAGTATCACAATCACGGCATTGTGATTCTCCGAAAGTCAGACGACTGGTGCCGCAGGATGTCAGGATGTCAGGGTGAAGGGAAAAGTGGTGTCATCAGACGATGCATCCACACAGACTGACCCAGATGAGCGGAGAACAAGGACGAATGACGAAAGTCATAGTTGTCGGGCAAAACGAAAAGTGAAAATCACGGTTCCGACACAGCGTACTGACCCGCCGGCAGGTCGGTCTATTCTAAAGAAGAAAGATCAAGGACAACGACGTGTGGCCGTGGTGACAGAGGACGATAGCAATTCGTCGGGTGAAAGTATCCGGTCTCCCGTAAAGGCAAGAGGACACAGAGAAAGAGGAGTTGCCAGAGAACAGGTTAATACTCGTGTGAAGCAACGAGTCGGATCAAGGATCGGGGTGGAGGACGAATCGAGCGATGGTAGCGATTCGCCTCGACGGAGTTCCGGTGATGACAGAACACGTCAACGTTCTGCCAGTCAGACGAGACCCAGAGCTTCAGTAGACCATGGGATCCGGATTAAACTCGAAAAGTATGACGGGAAAACAGTGATCGCTGCTTTTCTGGCTAAGTTCGAAGTGTGCGCCAGATGCAACAATTGGAGTGATCGTGAAAAATCTGATCAGCTCATGTGTGCTTTCACAGGGCCGGCGTCACAATTGTTGTGGGACATGGGTGCCCAGAAGAACGTGTCTTGGCAGGGTCTGGTGGAGAAGTTAAAGGCGAGGTATGGTTCAGAGAATCAAACGAATCTCTTCCGAACCAATCTACGGACGTATCGACAAGGTCAGTCTGAGACGCTGAGCAATGTTGTGCAGGAGATCAGGCGATTGATGGTCTTAGCCTATCCTGGACCGACAAACGATGTTGTCGAGTCGATCGCTTGTGATGCCTTCATTGACGCGTTGACGAATCAAGACTGAGCTCAGAAGGTACGAGAGAGGGAACCGGTTGATCTTGAGACCGCGTATAAGCATGCTTTCCGGTTGGAAGCATACGGTCGTCAGTCAACGTCTGGTGGTAACTTGGAGCAGAGACATGGTCGAGTCAAAGCGACTCGGGAGACCCAGGCAATCCTGGTAAGATAGAGGGTTTCTCGGGTCCTGGGCAGCCAGAGACTCTTGGTGGTGCAGGGTCCACCGAGAGAGAACGACCCGGTCGTACAGAGGCGCTTGCGGACGACGGCAAGAGGGAAGCGTCGCAAGTGTTGTCTGCTGAGGAGGGTCGGACGCCACAGTATTCCATCAGAGTCTTGATTTTCAAAGAACAATGCCTTCTTACAGACCAGAAGAAATGTCAGTTAGAGTCATCAACCTGTCTCCTAGTCTGGTATGGACAGAAGCATGATGTCTTATCCAAACCCGATAACACCATCCAGCGACCTTCGAATTCTGACGTCTATCTTCAGGTACAAAGCGTTCAAAAACAAATTGTGTCATTTCTGCAGCAACCACTAAAGCTCTTTGTAAGGATTTCTAATAATCATGTGTCTGAGGATTCGGTAGCCTTGGTCTTTTTAGACACAACCATCAACCATGCAACATGTCCAGCAAAAGATGGTCAAGGCATCTCAAATTCAAGAACGAAACGAGCGCCTTAAACACACATTCAAGTTGCTGGTGAGCCATGTATTTACAGGTGGGAAGATTTTGGGACGATGAAACCTTTGAACTTCCTACAGGTCGTAGAACCGCCATGTGAGTTCCTAACTGAGATTGATACTGAACAATAGAAACAAAATCAGGATTGTCAGATGGCGAAACAGTGCACAAACAGTGTCAAGGCTGTAAACGTCAATGCCGAGCGGGGTTGTTAAACTCATTCAAGAAAACAAATCATTCATCACTAAAATTGAAGGGGAGAAATATCTAATGCAGGTTGTATATGAGCACAGAGCTCAGTTCCTTGACGCAATGAAGTATGTGCTAGGCATTCTGCTGAGACTCCAACAATCGAAAACCCTATGTTCAGCATATGGCTGCCATTGCTATAATTCAAAAAAATTATTTTATGATTAAATTATTAACTTTATATCGGCATTCAGTAAATCTACATGTATATGCCACTCAATCTCTTATGCAGTCTACAATGAACAGTTTATTTTTTAAAATCTAAACTCTAAAAGAGTCCATATGCTTTTAATGCTGTCATTTGCTTTCTTTTCTTTACCGTTCTCTGCCCTTAGGCAGGTTCGAATGTTTGACGTCTCCATTCTTCTCTGTTCTGCGCTTTCATTTTCATCTTCTGGTAGCCATCTTTCATCATCCAGTCCAACAGTCTTTGTCTTGGTCTGCCTCTCGTTCTTTTACCATCCATTTTCCCCTCTATGACTGTTCGTAGCTCATCGAGTCTCCTCTGAGTGTGTGCCCGATCCATCTTCTTTGTCTTTCTCTAATTGTGTGTATCATCGCTCTCTTTTCTCCGACTCTTCTCAATACCTCCTCATTGCTGATATGATCCCTACAGCTGATTCTTTCTATCCTTCTCCATAACCACATTTCAAATGCTTCAATTCTCTTGATGTCTTCCATTCGCATAGTCCATGTCTCTGATCCATATAACATCAGACTCCATACTAAGGTTTTAATCATTTTCTTTTTCAGCTTCTTATTGATTCCTCTTCTCAGTAGCTCTTTCCTCTTTTCAAATGCATCTTTTCCTAGTACAATCCTTCGTTGTATTTCTCTGTGGCATCTAGCATCCTCCGTAATCGAACTGCCGAGATACGCAAATTCCTTGACTTGTTCTAATCCTTCTCCATCTATGAATATTTTAACTGCCTTCTGCTCTCCTTTGCTTATTCTCATAACTTTTGTTTTTCTTTATGTTGATTTTCATTCCGTATTCTTTTGATGTTGTATTCAGCCGGTCCATCATTGTTTGTAACCCTTCCTGACTTTCTGCCATCATTGCTTGATCGTCTGCGAATCTTAATGCCCTGATCCACATTCCTCCCACTTTTATCCCTTCCTCCAGTTCTTCCAATGCCTCCTTGATTATCTCCTCTATACATAAGTTGAACAGTAACGGTGAAAGTGGGCATCACTGTCTCACCCCCTTCCTATACCTTTCCCTGTTCAGAATATTCTCCCTCTATCCTTATCTGTACTTTTTGTCCCATATACAGATTGCCAATCAGTCTTCTATCTCTCCAGTCCACGCCAACTCTTCTCAATGCCTTCATCAGTCTCTTCCAGTTCACTGTGTCGAACGCCTTTTCATAGTCTACAAAACATATGTATACATCCTTTCCTATTCCGCAACTTCTTTCTGTTATTACTCTCAGCGACCCAATTGCATTTCTAGTTCCCATGCCTTTCCTAAACCCGAACTGATCATCTCCTATCTCATGTATTGCATCTGTTTTTGCTTGTATCCTCTTTGTTAGTATTCTTATCAAGATCTTTGACGCATGTGTAATGAGACTGATAGTGCGGTGGTCCTCACATCTAGTTGCGTTTGGCTTCTTTTTGATTGGTACCATGATGGAATGTAGGTAGTCTTCCGGCCAAATTCCTGAAGTGTATATCTCCTGACATATTTTGATTATTTCCTTCTTTGCCTTCTCATCCAGGCTCTTCAACATCTCAGCTGGTATATCATCATACCCTTCTGTCTTGTTATTTTTCAGTTCTTTTATCGCTGCTCTTACTTCCTCTGCTAGCAGTTCCGGGCCAATATCTTCCTTTGCTTCCCCTATCTGCTCTTCTATCTCCCTTTTTTCTTCTTCTTCTGTTCCATTGGCGTTTTCGTCCTTATAATTATAGTTCTTCTATGTATTCTTTCCACCGGTTTTTAACTTCTCCAATTTCACTTAGCATCTTGCCTTGTTTATCTCTAATCTCTATTCCTCCTCCTCTCCCCTTTTTCCTTGATAGATTCTTCACTTTGTTGTATACCATACTATCCATTCCTTTTTGTTGTAGTTCTTCTACCTCTCTGCATTGTTCCTCCCACCATTTTTTCCTAGCCTCCTCCGTTGTTCTCCTCAGTTTGTTGTTTAGTCTTCTATATTCCTTCTTTGCTTCTTCCGTACTTTGGTGCTTCCATTTTCTTCGTTCCTCCATTTTCATTATCATCTCTCCTGTTATCCATGGTTTCCTTGCTGGCGCCGACTCCTCAATTCCTATGATGTCGTTGGCACTCTTTATGATGGCCTCTTTTAATCCTTTCCATCTTTCCTCTATTGATGTTCCCTCATCATTCTCTTTTAGGTTTTCTTCTATTCTCTCTCTCCTAGTTCTTTGCTCTTTTCTTTCAAGTTCTTTTTATTCCATCTTTTCCTGTTTTTCTTTTTCCTTTTCATGAATTTGAGTTTTACTTGCATATTCATGACGACCAGATTGTGGTCCGTGTCTGCATCTGCTCTGTGCATTGATCTCGAGTTCTTTACACTGTATCTTGATTGTACTAATATGTAGTCAAGTTGATATCTCGCTGTATCTCCTGGTGCCTTCCATGTGTACCTTCTTCTTTTTTCATGCTGGAACCAAGTATTTTTTATCATCATCTTTTTCCTTTCACCAAATTCTGCCAGTTTTTCTCCACTCTGGTTCCTCTTCCCCAGTCCATATTTTCCGATGCATATTCCTTCTTCTCCTTCCCCAACAACCGCATTCCAATCTCCCATTATTACTGTGTATTCTGTTCCCTTGATCCTTTCCAGTATCTCCTCCAGTTTTTCGTACATTTCATCTATTTCCTCTTCTGGGTGGCTTGCTGTTGGCATGCACACCTGAATTATCACAATATCCATTGGTTCGGCCTTTATTGTCACCTCTATTATCCTACTTCCATGCCTCTTTACTTTTGTCACCGCTTTCGCTACCTCTTTTTCTAACATTATGGCCACACCACTTTGTCCCTCTATTCCTGCCGTGTGTATGATTCTAATTCCATCACTAGCGAAATCTCCATCCTCTTTCCATCTCGTCTCTGCCAGTCCTAACACATCCAGCTTCGCCCTCCTCATTTCTGCAATAACATTTGCCAGTTTACCAGTTTTCCTCATCGTTCTTATATTCCATGTTCCAATTCTTACATGTGCCTTTTCCCTACATTTGTTCTTTCCTTTTGCCGATTCTTTTTGTTTGTCCTCCTTTTTGCCAGGTTTTCGCTTGCTTACGACCAAGGAGGCCTTGGCCCCTCCCCTGCCGAGCGCGACTCTCCCCGGTAACCGGTTTGAATCGTTCACGCTGTTAGCTTCTATATGTGGATTCGTCATTCATTTAACTTGGGAATTGTAGAGAGATGGTTTCCCGTTGCCTTTCTCCCGGTGTTTTTAAGGAGACACCATCTCCCAGCGTCGATATCTTCTATCGTCCGTCCTTCGGTTTCTTCGCCCATGTGGGCATCGCATATACCGGCGATTGCTCGGTCGCCCACCACGCCCTTTGTTAAAACAGGGGGGACCACGTGAAGGTGGCGTGGTTGGGCAATTGGGTAGCAGAGGCTATTTGAGACGCACAAGTATACATTCTATATAATGTTGATGGTGGTTTATCATATATATTTCATGAACATCTTAGGTATTTGACACGCGATTCCCTAGACCGTGACCACAAAATTTATCCATGCATGGTTGGGCATTTGGGTAGCAGAGGCTATTCGAGACGCTTGCTTGCCCCATTCCCCACCCCGCGCATGTATGTATGTATGTATGTACATACATATACATACATACATACATAATACATACATACATACATACATACATACATACATACATACATACATACATACATACATACATACATACATACATACATACATACATACATACATACATACATACATACATACATACATACATACATACATACATACATACATACATACATACATACATACATACATACATACATACATACATACATACATACATACATTTGGGTGGTCGTTAAAAATGAAAGTGGGAATTGACTGTTCCCCAAGGCGCCGTTTGATTCCATTCTCCCCAGAAACATCACATAAAAAGTTGTAAGACAAAATATTAATATTTAGGACTAGCACAACGCCATCAAAGTTTTACCCTTATAATAGCAAGACTTCTAATGCTCAAAAGTAGCTATATGGCTGTAGTCAACCAGGAATCTTCAAACCAGGAATCAATTCAACTACATGTACCTGTAGTTGCTCCACACTTAAACATGATGATGCTACTGTCATCGTAATCATGATCATCAATTTATATAGCGCCACTTCAAGAAAAATTCCTCTAAGGCTAGAAAACCTGTATAACACACCGCATCACAGATAATATCTATCGTATCTTATTTCTTTACAAATAGTACCTGTTTTACCTTGTCTTGATTGATTATAATAGCGTATTGTTCTTGGACTGCTACAGTAAGGGAACAGTAATAGTATAAATTATATTGGGGAAAAATAAAAAAATTGTGCGGTTTCATTTGTGTCCTATATAATTAATGTATTCTGCAAAATCACCAAAATTCTTAATGAGGTCTGATTTCCGAGAAATATTTCTTTTTCTACCGTCATTGTTCATGGGGTTACTGGATACAAGGAACTGTAGTAATATTAAAAAGTAGAAATCCATTATTTTTAGATGCGAATTTTTATCTCAAATTTAGGCTAAAATGTTTTCGAGCTGAGGCATTATTACACTGTCTCACAATTCAAATTGCATTTGGTCTTTGCATGGGTTTGAGCTATGTTGTAGTTTTCACGATTCACTTCCCTCAAAGTGAAATCTCTGGCATGTTGCCCAAGGAAGGTGTTCATCTGCCTCCAAGGGTGTACCAATGGGTGTTGTCTTGAGAGTGCTATACTTATACCCTTGAATTGGTTGGTCGTCTGAGATGTCCATGCGGCCACTGTAATTTCAGCTGGATCCATTGCTGAGCATGATGTAGAGATTTTGAGTCGCATATAGCTTACGTGTTTGACACCATCGCCTTTCATGCTAATTTATAATAGGTAGTTAATTTACACATTACACTAGCTAATAAAGGCAGTGTAATTTGAGTTCACTCTTGACAGCACTTTCTGTGTCAATTGTTTGACTCTGTGTTCATGTTTTCAGCTCTAAAAGTAAGCTTATGCTTTTAATTGGATAACTTCGATATTATGAAATAGACAACAATGTGAGTAGTCTTCATCAGGCACTCAATTATGATGCTCTCTTTGGAAGTTGTTTAAAAGCTGCTTTTTGACTCCTATGTGGTAATAAGTAATTTCTTTGATCTATAAAAATTATGATCTCAATAATTTCAACATCTATTTTAAATCATTTCTTTACAGCAACTCTTGATAAATCTTATCTGTGATGCGCTGTGTCATTCTGCTCTGATTACCACAATAAACGAAAATACATGTGTCATCAGTAGTTTTCTCTAGTTCAACTATTATTGAGGTCCTTGTCCGTATTATATCAGAATTTGTGTTAAAGTTAAGCATGTAATGAAGAGCCTTTAGTGTAACAAAGAATCCCTGTAGATAGAAATCAGGACTATCAAAAGAACATGGCAATGTGTTGACTTTCTACTACAATAATCTTCATTTAATCACCCAATCTGATACACCGCAGAATGATTACAAGTACATGTTATACGAAATACGGCCCACTATAGCACGACACGCAGATCGGTTTTACAGCAGTGGGTTCGGTAGCTTAACACTAATGGCCTAAGTGCTGGATCACTTCTGGTCGGCCAAGCCAGAAGCGGGAGGGGCTATCTTTATTTTAGCAGAACCCGAGTCAAGCAACTCAACAGCAAAGTGCCAATGGCAGCTAACAGAAATTTAAAGTAGATTTATAGTAATCGATCTCAGGGACTCACGAGTCAAATACTACTGTGATGGTCAATTGTTCATAAAACTATATAACAAGCCATTATCATCATTGTAGATGTCAGACATACTTGTCAGTCGTGCTTGAGTAAAAGAATGTTGCATTTCTTTTAAAACTAGTCATAGGTCCAAAATGTAGCTAAATTAGCATTATACTCAAAAAGACGATGAAATTTCGTAAAATCCAAAACTTCAAACACGTTGTGCTAGTCCTAAATATTTTTCTATCGGGATAATTTTTGGGCTGCATCAGTCTTTTACCAAGTGGCACCAAATGGGGGGTTGGGGAAAGAACGAAAATGAAGTTGAAAATTTGCCATTACAGATGCGACCACCCTAACATACATACATACATACATACATACATACATACATACATACTTACATATACTTAAGCTTTTTCCTGTTGCGCGCATTTGTCTGCGCGCATTTGTCTGCGCGCTTTTGTCCTGCGCGCTTTTGACCGTGCACCGTAATCATGGGCCTAATCGTAATCGTAATCTCCAAATTTCTAAAGCGCCATTCGATAGCCAAGCGCGGGGCACCAGCTTATTCACGAGCGCTGCGTTGCGTCAAAGGGGTTGTCCGTAAGAGTAGTTCAAAGGTGGTCAGGGTCGAGTTCCCATAGGCATAGGGTCAGAGGGGCGGAACAGCTACATTAGTTCACAGAGTCCGTCGTTATAGCAATAACTGACGGACTTGATTGATGAGTGAAGGACTGACTAAAGCGACTGCCGCTAGCTTAATTACCAACTGACTAAGCTGCTTAGAGTAATCGACTAAACTTACCGACTTGCTCTCGACTTCTTGAGTAATAATTTGGTATGTCTAGTATATAGTCACCAAGTTTCAATATTCTCTGTAAGATTTGCTGGTTCGTGCGCAAAACATAGATTCGTGTGCAAGACTTCACAGTTGCAATTCTGTAAATGCAAAATTCGGAGCAGGAAACTACGCGTCGTCGGTGTGCTTGTGGTGTGTGTGTGTGTGTGTGTGTGTGTGTGTGTGTGTGTGTGTGTGTGTGTGTGTGTGTGTGTGTGTGTGTTGGTGATAGGTGTTCGTGTGTTGTGCGTCGTATTTGTGTCCTACACATGGGCGGATCTACGAGGCTAAGCGCCCCCACACCATGAACTCGCAGACTGTGATAATCGGAATGTATTCCTCCCCCAGCATAAATTTTTTAATTTGCACATTGAGCTGCCATAGGTCTAGTCTAAACCAAGGGAGGTCCCTACAGTTTACTATTGAGTTTGATAGTCAGTTTGTTCGCTGTGAAATAACCTATGGCTGCAGTTAGAGCCGCTATGAAACCTAGGCACGCGCAATGGCCACGCGCAACAGAGGGACGCCGTTTCCACCCAAATAGACTATACAATAGGCCTATACATTTAGTAACAAATTAGTAACATGTGTATACGATTTTTAACGCATGTTAAATTAAAATTATTTTTCGCTTGTAGTACTAAGATTGCTCGGCTAACTGGTTCAGCAGTAGGCCTATTCTAATAGGCCTATATTATAAATGTAACAAAAATTGATGACACACATGCACATCGAATGAATGCGAAACTGTATAATTTATCTGAGACTGTAAGATGGAGGCGGAAATCGGGTTACTTTCAGTGTTTAATCTAGGCATTTCCCAGGAGTGGGGAGCAGAGCCCTGAGCTGGCCGCGCCGCGCCGTCGCCGCCGACATTTGTTTAGCGCCGCCGCCACCGATTTTTGTTGGTCGGCGCGCCGACGCCGCCGCCGCCGACAATTTGTCGGCGCGCCGCTGATGCCACCCTGATTTATTTTTAATTTTTTTAGTATTTTTCATGTTTTACATGATTTCGCCATAAAATTGCCGGTCAGTGCGAAATAGGCATATTTTTCAAATTTTCTACTCAGTGTGTTGTGGCGAAATTCGCCTGAGCCGCCTCCGCGGTCTTGTTTACGCCGTCGATTGGCTTCGTGGGCGGTCGATTCGCGTCGTCGTTCGCTCGTGCCTAGAGGTCCCCTCCCCTCCTTCTTCGCCTCCAACGACCTGTCCGGACCTCTGACGGCGGATCTTTTGGCGCGAAGTCCCCCCTCTGGTGCGCATGCGCGGATCTTTTGGCGCGAAGTCCCCTCTGTAGTGCGCATGCGCGGATCTTTTGGCGCGAAGTCCCCCCTGTAGTGCGCATGCGCGGATCTTTTGGCGCGAAGTCCCCCCTGTAGTGCGCATGCGCGGATCTTTTGGCGCGAAGTCCCCCCTGTAGTGCGCATGCGCGGATCTTTGCCCGCCAGGTCCCCTCGCACCTGTCCGGACCTCTGACGTCGGACCCCCTCTGGTGCGCATGCGCGGATCTTTTGGCGCCAAGTCCCCTGTCCCCTTGGACATGTATAAATAGGACCGCTGCCCGCATGCATCAGCTCAGATGTCACCGGGAAGTCTGCGGGAGCTCCGTCCGTTTTAGAAGTTCGGTCCAGTCGAGCTCAGCCGTCAGTCGCCTGTGGGAGCTGCCGTCGCCGTCGCTGGGAATCGGTCGTCGGGGCTCGGCGTTGCCGCCGCCGCAGTACGTCGCTGCCGCTGCCGTGTAGTTTCCGTGTTCGACGCAGTGTGGCGCCCCCGTTGTCAGCCATTGCTGTGGGAGCTGCCGTTGGGTACAAGACCGTCCGCTGCTGGGGAACGATAGTTCGCGGTGTATCACGTGCAGGCCTGCTGCTGACGTGTGGAGTTGTGATCGACAATATATCGTCTGAAAACGTCTGTTGTCTTCGTGTCTTCGTGCGGTGGGGGGAACACTGTTAAGCCCTTCGAAAGACGACGGAGGCCGGACTTGCGCCCTTCTGGAGCGACACGCAAGCCTTACCACCTGGTGGGAGAGATCGTCATCCACTCTCCCGTCAGCCGCTAGAGGGCGCGGGCGGTTTCCGTTACACTGGTACCAGAAGTGGGGTACGCAGTTGTTCCAGCCGACGAATAGACGAGTCTACCGAAGATGATGGACGACGACGAGGTAACGTTCCGGCAGCCGAGACTTTTCGAGTTCGGCACGCCTGCTGATGTCTCTCCGCCTGCTGTGGGAAGAACGACGATGGAGAAGCAGCCGAGCCGTGGCCGACTGATCGAGCTCATTTCTGACGATGGTGAGGAGCTGGTGCAGACGAGTCCCCGTGTGAAGACGGAGACAACGGATTCGTCGAAGGAGTTGTTGGAGAACTTCGGAAGTCTCCTGCGGAACCGACCGACGCCAATGAAGCCGGGTCGATTCGACGGGACTGGGTCCCTGGAATCCTTTCTAGTACAATTCGAGGTATGCGCTCGTCACAATCGATGGACCGACGCGGACAAAGTGGATCATCTACGCTGCGCGCTAGAGAAGGCTGCGACGCAACTTCTTTGGGATTTCGGCGCGCAAGCTGACGTAAGTTACGCCCAATTGGTGGAGCGTCTCCGACAGAGATATGGGACGGACGGACAAGCTGAGACGTTCCGTAGTCAGCTGTATTTTCGACGTCAAGGGGCCGGAGAAAGTTTGAGCGACTTACTACACGAGATTCGCAGACTCGTTGTATTGGCCTATCCTGTCCCGTCCAACGAGACGACGCAGATTATCGCAAGAGACTCGTTCCTGGAAGCTTTGCGAGACAAGGAGCTTTCGTTGAAAGTCAGAGAGCGTGAGCCGAAGACTCTGGATGAGGCTTACCGGACCGCTCTACGCTTAGAGGCCTACCAGAGAGCCTCTGAGAATGACGATCATCGGAGACCGTCGAACCGTGTCCGTGGAACGCAAGAAGTCGAGCCGACCGACCAGCTCCAGTCGACTCTGGACCGCTTCTTGGCGACACAGCGTGACGATCAGCGTCGTTGGCAGCGAGAAATGGAACGGAAGATGGAAGAGCAGTTCCGGGAGCTACGGAACCAGTCTACGATCGAAGACGATGGATCGAGACAGGATCAACGGCCTGGGGACCGCCGATTGGGAGATCGCCAGCCGGAGACTACGAGGAGAACCGTGACCTGTTATGGATGCGGTAGAGCCGGTCACGTGGTCCGAGATTGCCGTCAGCCGCGCCGTTTCCGGAACCGGCCGAGTGACGAGGAAACGACAGGAGGAGACGCACTTGCGCCATCGACATCTGTGGTGGTGAACCACACGACGCGTCCGAAGCTGCCCGACCGTGCCAGCAGTAATGCCGTTTACGTTCGTGGAAGGATCAACGACCGACCGCAGATGTCTCTCATCGACACCGGATCCGAAGTGAGCCTGGTTCCGTCTTCGGCCGTAGAAGGGTTAGAACTCCGTTCTTGTACACGCTTGTTGATGGCTGCTAATGGCTCGAATATTAATGTTTTGGGCGAGGTCCAGTTACCCCTTAGATTTTGGGATGGTTTTGAGGTCCATGCTAATTTTTTAGTCTCTGACCAGATTTCCGAACCGATGTTAGGAATGGATTTCTTGAGGGAACAGCGTTGTCGCTTGAGTTTTGGTAACGGGGCTCTGTTTATTGGTCGCAAACGTGTCCCCCTGGTTAGAGGGAATGGCTCAATGTGGTGCCGGCGTGTAATGGTCGCCGAGGAGGTAGAGCTACAGCCCAAATGCCAAAGTGAGGTGCCCGTGAAAACTGTATACGGAGATTTGACCTCGGTGGCTCCCGCGTGGATGACGGAGGCTCACGAGATCCGTCCTGGAGTTCACCTTGCCCGTGTAGTGTTAGGCGATGAGGCTAGCTCGCATGTGAGAATAGTGAACTTGAGTGATAGTCCGGTTAGGTTTAACAAGGATACGTTCCTTGCAGGGTTACACCCAGTCGAAGTTGAGCCCGTTAGGATGGACGAAGGGAAGATTAGTGGGAATAAGGACGCTTCGCCTAGTGAGTTAATGTTAACAGAGGATGTGTCGCCGGAAATCCAGGAACGGATCGGAAGTTCGTTAGAAAAGACGTCGGTGAGCACCCATAAGATTGAGACAGGAGGTGCCCATCCGGTGAGGCAACCGTTGAGACGACACCCGCTGCCGCATAGGGTTGTTATTGACAACCAGTTGGACAGTATGGTTGCTGATGGAATTGTGGAACCAGTAGTTAAACGAGAGCAGTCTCTCGAGGTAGCACATGTAGAGGTAACTTGTGGACATTTGGGTGTGTGCCGGACTAGGTGGCAGTTTAGACGCAGGACCTTTTGGGTTGGTTGGTCGGGAACCGTAAAGAGGTTTAGTCAGCGATGCTCTCCCTCTGCCCAATACCACCGAAGTCATCCGCCTTGGCAGGGTCCTTTGAAACCCTTACCCTGTGGGAAGCCTTGGGAATGGTTTAGCATGAATATTACTGGTCCCTACCCGCGTAGGCGTAGAATTTTGACGGTGATGGACGGGTTCGCTAAATTTGTAGAAGCCATCCCACTGGCTGATTATAAGGTTAATTCTGTGGCTTGGGTTGAGACAAGTTTTGACGGGATCCTTTTTGGGGAAAGTCGCAAGCAGCCATCAGAGTGTGACATTGCCCCTCGTCCGCATAACGAGTCCGCCGATGTTGATGCTTCGTCGCCGGTGACTGTGAATTTCCAGGATGGCCGACCAAAGCGTATGGTCCGTCGTCCGGCTCGCTACGAATAGACGTTTATTGTGAAAAGAGACTTGAACTCTGAGACTCTTTTTCGTGAAATGGACTATGGACATTTGTGAACGCTCAAGTTGTTGCGTTGCTTAATTGTACGTTGCTATGTGTGGCCCGTTGGCCGTTTCTCGCTGTTGAAATGTGTATAACTCGTGCTTTTTCGTCAGTTTGGCCCGTTGGCCGTGTCTCGTTACCATGAAACTTAGCGTAAAGTGTTGTGGCTCGTTGGCCCATTTTTATGGACTCTTTGCATAATGAACGATGGACATTTCGTGGACGTTGGTCCTTTCTTTTGTTTGGTTCCGCTTCTGTTGTTACGACTTGCAAGTCGTTCGAGGGCAGAATTGTTGCCATTGGCCCGTTGGCCGGTTACTGTATAATGCGGACGGTCTAGGGGGTTCCTTGTTTCCGGGAGGGTGTGTGGGCCCTGACCCCTCGAAATAGGGACATTTCGAATCGTGGTGGGAGGAAGATGTGGCGAAATTCGCCTGAGCCGCCTCCGCGGTCTTGTTTACGCCGTCGATTGGCTTCGTGGGCGGTCGATTCGCGTCGTCGTTCGCTCGTGCCTAGAGGTCCCCTCCCCTCCTTCTTCGCCTCCAACGACCTGTCCGGACCTCTGACGGCGGATCTTTTGGCGCGAAGTCCCCCCTCTGGTGCGCATGCGCGGATCTTTTGGCGCGAAGTCCCCTCTGTAGTGCGCATGCGCGGATCTTTTGGCGCGAAGTCCCCCCTGTAGTGCGCATGCGCGGATCTTTTGGCGCGAAGTCCCCCCTGTAGTGCGCATGCGCGGATCTTTTGGCGCGAAGTCCCCCCTGTAGTGCGCATGCGCGGATCTTTGCCCGCCAGGTCCCCTCGCACCTGTCCGGACCTCTGACGTCGGACCCCCTCTGGTGCGCATGCGCGGATCTTTTGGCGCCAAGTCCCCTGTCCCCTTGGACATGTATAAATAGGACCGCTGCCCGCATGCATCAGCTCAGATGTCACCGGGAAGTCTGCGGGAGCTCCGTCCGTTTTAGAAGTTCGGTCCAGTCGAGCTCAGCCGTCAGTCGCCTGTGGGAGCTGCCGTCGCCGTCGCTGGGAATCGGTCGTCGGGGCTCGGCGTTGCCGCCGCCGCAGTACGTCGCTGCCGCTGCCGTGTAGTTTCCGTGTTCGACGCAGTGTGGCGCCCCCGTTGTCAGCCATTGCTGTGGGAGCTGCCGTTGGGTACAAGACCGTCCGCTGCTGGGGAACGATAGTTCGCGGTGTATCACGTGCAGGCCTGCTGCTGACGTGTGGAGTTGTGATCGACAATATATCGTCTGAAAACGTCTGTTGTCTTCGTGTCTTCGTGCGGTGGGGGGAACACTGTTAAGCCCTTCGAAAGACGACGGAGGCCGGACTTGCGCCCATCTGGAGCGACACGCAAGCCTTACCACCTGGTGGGAGAGATCGTCATCCACTCTCCCGTCAGCCGCTAGAGGGCGCGGGCGGTTTCCGTTACAGTGTTTTGACAAGAGAAAATTGAAGCGGCCTATAATAACTTCGCTACACGGTATTATCATTATCAACTAGGTGGCTGCTTTGTTTACACTTGTGTGCTAAGACATCTTACGGGCATAACTTCGCCTGTCAACACAGATAACTCAGATATATTGGAAGATAATTTGCATAGTCGTCGCTCGGATATAGTTTCTGAGACACGATGAGCATCGCAAATGATGCGTTGCACCTCGATAAAACGACACGAGAATGGGTGTGTTGAGTCAGAGAGAGACGAGGTTTCCTCCCACCGCCACCCCCCAAATGTCGGTCTGTGTGTGTCTTACGTCCTTGCACTTAGTACAGAATGGAGGAAGGAAAAAGAGACGCAGGGACTTTCAGCCAATAATAAATTATGAGTAATAATACAGGCAAGAGGGAAATAAAATGATGCAGGGCAGTTAGACATGACATATATGCAGTGTAGTTTCTTGAGGTCCTTAAAAGACATTTGTTTCCGATTTTCCAATTAGGCCTATATTGTCGTTTCTCTACCTCTTCGAATACAGTCAGAATGAGGTATGTGGTGGGGAGACCGTTAAACAGATAAGCGAATATGTTATGGGACTATGCTTAATATGGTTATAATGGTTGGCTATATAAGTATATAACTGGAGACAGCAGATTAAGAGAATCAGACAGCCTGGGCAAAATCAGGTTTGCATATCGGGTAACGCATAGATTCCCTCCACTAATCTCTGTCTATCGCCAACTGCTCCACCGTCCTCCTCACACCGGTACACCCCTCACACCATCCCCAGACTTCTTCGAACATCACAAGCCTCAGAATTAGGTGACACCAGTTCTCTCATCAGACTATTAACTCCCCACGCACAATCAGCTTTCATGCATGGCGACAGGGTTGCAATATATCAAATCGTCGTCCGTAGCCAAATCAAGCTGGGCCGCTGCTAGGGCATAAAGCTCTCTCTCTTTCTCTCTCTCTCTCTCTCTCTCTCTCTCTCTCTCTCTCTCTCTCTCTCTCTCTCTCTCTCTCTCTCTCTCTATATATATATATATATATACATATATATATCTTTCTCTCTCTCTGTCTCTGTCTCTGTCTCTCTCTCTGTCTGTCTGTCTCTCTCTATCTATATATATATGTGTGTGTGTTGTGTGTGTGTGTGTGTGTGTGTGTGTGTCTGTGTCTGTGTCTGTGTCTGTGTCTGTGTCTGTGTCTGTGTGTGTCTGTGTGTGTCTGTGTGTGTAACGCGCTCGCCATATTCCGGTAATTTATACAAGGCGACCCAACTTATAACTTATGAGTCTGAAGACATTTAGATGAACTGAATTACACATTAGACAAACAGCCAGACTCAACTAGTCGCTCAACCACACAATTTATCTCTATATATGCCGACATAATGATGAATGCCATTGTTTGAGATTTCTTGACATTATGTCGCACAATCTCACAGTATAAGTCCGCGCTGTGTGTATACACGTACCCTGTATGATTGTAATCTCCTTTCCAGCGCCTTACAAGTATGCAGTACTAAGTCCTTCCCATGCCGGCCTGCACATCAGACAACGCATCCCCACCACTCGTCTCTGCCCATCGTATGCTGCTCCGCCTCCCCCATCAACTCCTCCTTACACTGTATACCAGCGTCAGAATCAGGATGGAAGCCCTAATCAGGGTACCTCTCAAACACATTTATATAAGTTTTCAAGCTTTACACCAGGGTCAAAGACATCTATATAAAATAAAACTATTGTATGGAAACCCTTGCTCTTGCCAGGGTTTGCAGTATATCTGATTTATAGCATCCGCACCAAAAGCCGGGGACATTTCAATCTTTTGGATGGACAATGCAGCTAATGAATAATAGGTCCTATAATCTTACGATACATCTTGAGCCCACATGTAGGTATAGAACTTCAGCTGCCAGGTCAGCATCCAAAAACTGAACCTTTTCAAGGTTAGCTCATAGTTTTTTCATCAGTCTTAGACATAGGCGTAGGATGCAGGGGTCCAGAGGGGTAAATGCTTCCCCCAATTTGGGGCAAATGTGTTTTTCTGGCAAAGCAGGCATGGGCGGACAAACGTTTTTACATTTTTTCCGGGAAAACAGGCAAAAAAATTCATCACTTATTTCGGCGGCTAGGAACTCAGATATTTCGGCTGGGAAATCGGAATGACTAAAAAATCGTCAGAAAATTTGGCTTTTGTAGGTCGGCGCGCCGCCGCCGCCGACCAAAAATAACCGGCGCGCCGCCGCCGGAAGTACCAAGTCGGCGCAGGGCTCTGGTGGGGAGCTAGACCCAGGTATAACTACCCAAAACATTTGTCTATATAACAATAGTTTTTAGTTGATGTTTACAATATTATTGTATTAGGCCTACACGAACTTTAATAATATACCATGATGACATTTACTATTATGAATACAATTATCATAAGCTTATAGCTATATAAATAAAAATGTAAAACGTTAGCGTTTGTAATCAAGGATCTCGGAAAGTTCTTGACCGATTGTCTTGAAAATTTTCACAAAAGTTCCATTCGAACATGAGCGGGTTTTTATAACGACTTTTGGAGAAAAGCGCAATGTTTACGCAAAAACACAACTTTGGATTCGACCCATTTCGATTTCAACTTTCACTCATCCGTCCGTCCATTTTCGGCCGCGTTTCATCACGCATATCCAGCCGTGTTTCTATAACGCATATTTATATGTGACTGTCGGTTTTTACAAAATCGTCCATTTGCGGCCGTTTTTATGACGCATATGCGCGTCTTTCTATAGCGCATATTTATAGTGATGGAGGAAGGGGAGATTCGGGGGGGTTGGAGGGGGAGGAAACGCGAGGTATACAGGAGGCAAAGGAAGAGACGGAAGGGGAGGGGAGGAGATGGGAGGAGAGGGGAGGGGAGGGGAGGGGAGGGCAGGGGAGGGGAGGGGAGAAGAGGGGAGGGGAGGGGAGGGGAGGGGAGGGGAGGGGAGGGGAGGGGAGGGGAGGGGAGGGGAGGGGAGGGGAGGGGAGGGGAGGGGAGGGGAGGGGAGGGGAGAATTCGAGAACTGCTTTATGAGGTTCCCTGGCTCTTGCGTTTCTGAAAGTAACTTATTTGGCAGTTTGAAGTTGAAGTTTCGTAAGTCTAAGGCGACTTGTAAAATTTCGACAGGCACGCCAATTCCTGTTGGAACTCCTCTAACCATCTGTCTCAAGTGTGCCTTCTTGGTGTAATCGTCTTTGTCCTTAAAAACTGATCATGTTTCTTTCATAGTTAGGATGTTTAGTATTTGAATGGCGCTGCATTAAATTTGTTGGGTTTAATCGATTCTACTGACAAAATGTCATAAAAAATAAAACGTAGTTTCTGTATGCTGCAACTACTAAACAATAGGCTACTCTGAAAAATGGTCAATAGTCACTCATTTGAGCTTGCTGATTAGTTTTGAGAGAATATCAATTTCATAAGCTGTACTTGCGTTCTTTATGAATGCGTATAGAGCAGGGAGGGCTGTGGAGGGTGTGTGCCACAGTGCCACTCCCCATTGAGACTATTCTTTGAATTTCCACACTGTAATGGTTTAATTTTAAGCTCTTATTTTAACTAAATTGCTCATGGTTTCAGTGCGGATAGTCGTGGATAAAGACTTCAAAAGTCTCCGCTCCTCTTTGTTTAAAAGTTTTCATCAAAGATAGATTCTCGCAATTTCAATAGTTTAAGAATACTTCAATAAATGTCCGCTTCCCATAGCTTGAATGTTTTTGAATTTCTACACGGTAATGGTTGCATTTTAATCTGTCGTCTTTAGTAAAAATTGCTCATTTTTCAATACTGATATTCATGTATGTATGCGCACTTGTTATAGCGCCCCTTCAAGCTCTCTACTCAGAGGCGCTCCCGACTACAGAGCGGACACTGCATCGGAGTTTCACGCCGAAGCGCTGAGCAATTGCGAGTGAAGGACTTGCCCAAGGTCCCTACGCGGCGACGTGAGGTGGATTCGAACCTCGAACCTTCCGGCTTCAAGGCAGCGACTCCACCACTACACCACCGCGCCCCACGACATGGCATTAAGACTTCAGAGTGTCGACCCCAATTGTTTATAATAGTTTGGATTTGCACACGGCACAACTGCAAATCTGGAAAATTTTAGGCGGTCATCTTTTTTTTAAAATATAGGTAGGCATAGGCCTACTCATGATTTCAGCGCTCCGAGATGTGGTTAAGACTTCAATAAAATACACTGTCCATTATTTTTTAGAAGAATGGTAAAAGTGGAAATTACTTTTCAGGACATAAATTACAAAACTGATTGAATTAGCTGCCCCAAACCTAACGAATTAATCACACGTAAAAGTATGATTTAAAAGTTCTTTGAAGTTGCTATGGTGTAGTAGTTAGCGCTGAAATTGTCATTGCATCTTTTGCAAATTTCTGAAGGGTCCAGGCGACCCCTGGCAAATCGTCAGGCGACCCCGCGACCCACAGGTTGAGAACCGCTGCACTAAGTGTTTTAAAGTGTTTACCTTGCTTTTTAGGTAAAATTACCTTTTAAAAACGTCTTCAAAATATCGTGTCCCATTCAGGGCAACTTGTCCAATCAAGGCCACCATATGCGGTCCATTCAAGGAAAGAGGTTGCCTTGATTGGACTTTTACAGCGACAGCTTTGTGTAGTTATTTCTCGTAAATCCACGAATATTTTCTGTCCTTTGGCTATTTATCCACTTAAATAAGAAAGAAAAAAACAATTGCTTGCAGTAACAATTTTTTTCCTACTTTATTCCCTTTGTTACTTTATTCCCTTTTTACTTACTGTAATACTGTTGGGTTGGTGTCAGAAAGGGCATCCGACCAGGCCATAAAACCTCCAATACCCCATCATAAATTCCTGGCTACGCCACTGATCTGTGTCATGGTTAAAAGTTTAAGTGTTAAGAATAATGGTTGAGTATGAGAGTTAATGGGAGATTTAGTTATGATTCGTATGACCCTTTTTGTGCAATATCAGCATGATCTCATGCGAACTTATGTTCGCAATTAAAATTTGAGAGTATTTCAATACCTTTAATTTATCTCAATTTCTTATTAAATTTATCCAGATGAAGTTATAAGAAAAAATAACTGCTGTAGATTAATGTCACTTATAATTAAGTTTGGCTTAGGTCTACTAATAAAGTTGTGTTATTTGCCGATTAAGACAAAATCGCATTAGGCATAACAAGGTTTTAAAGTTTAAAATGCAGAACGATGGCTCTTTAAAATTAAAGGCATTGAAATACTTTCAAATTTTAACAGACTTTAACAAAGTCTAATTATTTTCCGTTTCCAGTTTTTTGTCGTTTTCTGTCGTTTTTGGGAGGAATAAAACGAGGTTTTTCCGGGTTTTTTCGTTTCCATAATTTTTTACATCTATGAATTGAATTATACGTTTGTAGGCTACTTATTATTGTTACTTATTATAGGCCTACGAAGTTTATATAAAAACAACTCTTATAAAATTAATTTCTTAAAGGGACCTAGGCCACATGTATCTCTTAAATGATGACGTTAAATAATTAAATAATTGCACCAGTTAGCTGAATCCTTGAAAGTAGGCTGAAAACGTGCAGTGGCGGCGCCAGGATTTCAGGTTTGGGTGGCTGATGCCATAAGCTCTTACTCCCTCACAAGGGCGCATATCTTAGAATGCAAACTTTCCTCTTACAATATCTTAAATTCACATTACTCCACAAAACCCACATAATTTTGATAAATCCAGACCTAACTAGCCGAATTATGCCAGCCTGATGTTTTGAATAAATTGAAACTGATCGACTGATTGATATAATATATAGCCTAGTGAGCAATCAGATTCTTCTTAATTAGAATACAAGCTGTTTCTTGCTTGCTCAGGTAATCTTATATGCTATGACATGCCATCAGTTTTCAAGTTTGTCAGATCAAAGTGGAAAATTCTTAAAATATTTAGATAAATTTAAGCGAAATAGAATTTATAAAAAGTCAGACGATTGCAGGACATTATCTCACCGGAAATGATCCTCGTTTTTGCGTAGGACATAATCTATTCCCCGGACAAATTCCCCTCTGTTCTGGCCTATTTGGCCTAATTGGTCTATTTCTGCATTTAATTAATAACGCTTTATAATTATTTCCTGTTTTTGTTCCCCAGTTTAACTTGTTAATGTCGCCATGGAAAAACGTGCTACTTTACATGTAAACTTATGACTTGTTAGTCATTCAGTTTGTCATTCTAGCGCAACGGCATGTTTGTGTCATAATAGGCCTAGGTCTATATTTAAGAATTTGCAAAGTCGTTTGCGACCTCAGTTAGAGACTTTTTAACTGTCGTCTGGTCCAAAATCATATAAAGTAACGGCAGTACTGTTATGCTATGAGGAATTTCAAAGCACCTCAAAAGCCATCACCAATTATGTACTGCCTCTACAACAGTAGGCCTAATGCTAAAAAGCCGGGCATCCTGCAATAAAGGTGAGGAATTTAGGTATTCTATGTAGCAGTAAGTATTGTACAATTTGTTCTGTAAGTTTATTGCATCCATACATTTATATAGCGCCTCTCACAGTGCACACCAATCAAGTGTTGACTTGAGAGTGCTAATAGGCTTGCTTGTTCCAATGGGTCGCTTGGTCGACACAAAAGGTAAGCAAGTGGCCTGAGATGACCTAATGACCCATATCCACTGCAATTTCAGCTCGACCCATTGCTGAGCATGATACATGTACATATATTTGGAGATCCACATAACGTCCGTGTTTATACCAATTACCTGTCCTGTTAATTTACATTAGCTAATTGAGGCAGTGCAATTTTTCTCCAGTCTGGGCAACGCTTTCTGCATGTGCAGTTTGTTTTACGTCTGTTTTAACCTGTATACTCTACCTATAAGCAAGTAGGCCCTATGCTTTAAATGGGTTGATTTATATCTTATAAAATAGACAACAATGAATAAGCAATGAGCGATGAATAAGCAATGAGTGCACCATTTACGATGCTATGTTTGGAAGTTGTTTAAAGCGCTGTCGTTTGGCTGCAGTAATGAGAAATAGATATGATTTTCAGTAATATATTTGTTATAACTCATTTCTGTAGAGCAGCTCTTGGCAGACGTTAGCTGTGATGCAGTGTGTCATCCTGCTCAGATTGCTGTAGTCTAATAATTCACATCTAACAAAAGAACGTAGCATTTGGCCTATGTTGGCTCGCCTCAATCGCTTGGATAGCCTTGTGGTCATGGTCTATGGAATCGCGTGCCAAATACCCAAGATGTTCATAATATATATATATATATATATATATATATATATACTAGCTGGGGTACCCGGCGTTGCCCAGGAAATTTAGGATTCGACCGGCTCCGGCCACAACCGCACCCCACAACACCCCACCACACTCCACACTCCAACCTCTACCGGTACGCCACCCGAGAAATTTAGGTTTCAGGAAAATCTCCACCACCCCATCCAGCCCCCACTCCCTCCACTCCACCCCAACACCTCCCACCTCCACCACCCCACTCCACTTCACCCCATCTTCCGGCCTATCCCCTCCACCCCATCCCCACCCCTCCACCCCACTCCACCCCACCCACCTCCCACTCCATTCCTTCTCCACCCCACCCCTCGACCTCAACCCCCACCCGCCACCTTCACCCCACATCTCCACCTCAACCCCTATCCCAACCCCCACCCGCCACACACACCCTCACCCCACACCCCAGCCCCCACATCTCGACCCCTACCCCACCACCATCAAACCACCTCCACCTCACAACTCCTCATCCCATCCAACCCCATCCACCCCCACCCCTCGACTCCTCATCCCATCCCCACCCCTCCACCACCCACTCTTTCACTCCCCCACCCCGCCATCCCCACCCCACCTCCCACCCCCCGCCTCCACCTGTACGCGATCCGTGAAATCCGTACTGGCAAAAGAGCTGTCCTTAAACACCTCCAAAACGGTGTCAACCGCTGCTTTTATTCGTATGGAACCGAAAGACGGACTGACAAAAGCGCTGTTCTTAAACACCTCTAAAACGGTGTCAGCCGTTGCTTTTATACATATTACATATGAGACCCGAAAGAAAAGTGCTGTCATAAGCCTGAGAGGGCAAGGTCCAGCAGGGAAAATGAGGGTTTCCTCCGTCCCCACCATGGTCCCCATGGTGGCAGAGATTCGCGAACCCCTCCTCTACGCGTCCGATGCCGAGGTGGACATAGTAGTGAAGGTTTGGAGTGAAAAGCTCAAAAACTGTGGAAATGCATTGGGGACAAATATATCCACATCCTTTCTTATAGATATATATATGTATGTATATATATATATATATATATATTAGGGTGGCCCTTAGCATACAGCCAAAAAATAAAAATCGTAAAATTTTGTCTGGCACCCTTTCAATCCATGCAAATTATAGAAATAGGGCAATTCCACGGAAAATGGGACATAAAAGTCAAAAACGTTTTTGCAATTTTGTGAATATAAAGGTGTCATTTTAAAGCTAAGAGACCCTAGTGTTCAAAATAATAATTAAAATCAATAATCTTTGGTGAGGTGACCGTCAACCAGCTTACATTTGATGTCAACATGTTCTGCGCAATTCTGTTACAGACATAGTAAAAGGTTTGTTTTGTAAGTAATGGCAACAATTGGTTTATTTTATCAAACAAGCTACATCAGTTGGATGGAAGTTCCACTTGGTAAGTATTTTCAAGTAAAACTTTGAACAATTAATAACAGTTCATTTTTTGGCTTCAGAAGTTTGGGGTGCACTTTTCAATGTTACGTCAGTGAAAAAAAATAAGAGTTTTTAAAATATAACCAAAAGTAGCAAAGCAAAAATTCTGAAAATTTTTAAACTTCAGAAGCAATATATTAAGAATACAACTAAGTAATTGAAATTTTGTTTTAATTTAAGTAAATGTTTAAACTGCGTCACTGACATAACTTTCATGTTGTCACTAACGTAACAATATGTTAGTGATAGCAAGAAACTTGTTTAAATTCGGTATATACTAGTAAAAATGCACTTCTAAATCCAGTAATTGACATCCTAGCTTCGATTTGAAGTACAAGCCCTCACTATAATCATCATCCTCCTCCTCCTCCTCCTCCTTCTCCTCCTCCTCCTCCTCCTCCTCGTCATCATCATCAATTTTTTATCATCACAGTACATCAAACTAGTGATTTGCTTTTGCACACAGGGTGAGACACGTCACAAAAAACTGGAACTGAGCTAACATGAATGCGCCACATGAAGAAGTAGCTAGAGTAAGCTTGCCATCATGCAGAAGAATGCTGGGTAGCAACAATAATGGCTACTAGTGGGACAAAAACAGAAAGAAATCTACAAAATGTACAATGCACAGCCTTCGTCAAATGTTTAAAATGTCGTCACCCCCAACTGAATCAGATCATGCAGCAACTTCAAGAGTTTCTTATCTGCACAGCAATATAGGAAAAGCAGTTATTCGACCCAAGATAATCTTTTAAAAGTACTCCAATTTCCAAAGAAGGTTGCTCTCATGAACTTCTTAACAACAAACTTTGGGATAGCATTGCAGATAAAAAGTACTTAATGATGTAGAATTGTAGATTAATGGGCAGAAAGTGATATTGTTTCACATCATGAGCTGCTGGGAAAGAAGGACTATGCAATATTTGTGAAGATGAATGGCCCATGTGATAGTGTATAAAATAAAACATTGATGATGACACTTATGGAGGCATACGTTCGAGATCAAAAGTCTCCAGTCAATGATTGGAACATGAAAATTTGCTTCATTGAGTACAAAGCATGTTGTTTCAGTGAGTGTAAAAGATCATAATGTATGTTGCTACAAGTGTCGGGTTGATTTGAAAAGTTGCCTTCTACACTACCAGACAGCAATCGAGCTGCCGATTCAGTCAGTCCATGAGCTGCTATCTCGGAGTGCCAACTTATGAAAATGCAAAGGCATTTTGTGAATATGAAGTCAATAATGATAAACAGAAGGACTTCTTCAATCTCAGTGAACCCATTGCAGTATCCAACAACACTGGATAATTTTTAAAACATTGCTGCATACTTGTGAACCATGACTGGTAAATTTACTGCAATTAATGTTTGTCTTTTCAGAAGCGTTACGTCAGTGACATTTGAATGTTACATCAGTGACATTTAGGCACCATTGAAATTATGACATTTTTGACTGCTGGATAAAAATTTTAACTTTCCATGTATGCCACAACCTGTACTAATAATTTTAAAAACATTAATAAAAATTTTGCAGTCATATTTCAGAAGATTGTGATGCGAACATGAGTTACAATAATTTTGATGTCCAAATTGTGTTACGTCAGTGACGATACACAAAAACTGTTTTTAAAAATACCCATAAATATTTCCTGCCAAGTCTTTTTTGCCTTTTAAGAAGGATTATATAGCTAAATAATTTGGCATAAAAAATTTGGCAAAGCATTGATATCATAGTGTGCTAGAATTAAAAACGTTGCAAAATTTCTGTCTGAATGTTACGTCAGTGACGGTGGAATTGCCCAATAACATCATGTTGAAAAGGATTTTGGAATTGCAAAACATTTAGGGGTGCCCCTCGAGCACCGAAATTTATTCTTTAATACAAATTTGATCAATTGAATCATACAATTTCAACCAAACTATATTCAACACACTGTCACTCAGAATTTTACAGAGATGACTAAAATACACTCTAGTGATGCAACAATGCCAATGAAACAAGTGTTTACTTTGGACCCGAATAAGACCCGGAATCTCTGCTGGAGCGAACTGTAGCATTCCTCGTTCCGGACGGTGAACAACCATCTCCTGAGTCTTTCTTTGATTTAGAGTCAAGTTGCAGCGTTTGGCCCACTCCGTTACATGATCTAATTCTTCACTAATCGTGTCGCTGTTGATGGCTGGTACCAACAGGTAAGTATCGTCAGCGTAATTGGCCATGCGGTTTCGGGGACGTACTGTTTTGAGTTTCGAAATGGCTGTTAGAAAGTTCAAAGGACCCAGACCAGATCCTTGAACAATGCTGGCGTTGATGTCAGCTGCATCCGAGACCAATCCATTGTATTTTGTTACGTGTCTGCGGTTCGTGAGGAAGGTCACAATCCAGTTGTGTACACAGTCCGGAATGGGTAGTTCGGCCAATTGCTTCGCAAGATACGCATGTCTGACCATATCAAAAGCTTTAGAGAAGTCAAGAGCTATCAAGTGAACGTAAAGGAGCTCCTTGCCAGTTCACTAGCTGAAGTAATTAATTCATCATCATCATCAACAACCGAGGGACCAATGCCCGTAGGTGCTCGATGCCGTTCTCGTTGTTCCACGCCAGGATTGTCTCTCCAAGGCAACGTGGTGCTCCACACCATTCTGTTATGTTATCCAGCCAATCTTTGTGTGGTCGTCCTTTCCTGTTAGATCCCTTAATTCTCCCAAGCACAACTGTCTTGATCTTTCTGCTGTTGTCCATCCTACATACATGTCCAAAGAGATCTAGCTTCCTGGTTATTATTTTCTTCATAAGGTTCTCTGTGTGGCCCATTCGCCTATTCAGGCGGAAGAGTAAATCACACACAGTGCAGGAGTTAAACGACGAAGATGAATTGAATACGACCTAGATAACAAGACAGAATTACGGGTAATGATTGGGAAAGCATCAGCAGCGTTGGTTGCAATGGACAAAGTTTGGAAGAGTAAATCTATACAACTGAAAATAAAAACTGGAAGTGCCAAGAACTTGCGTATTTAGCAGCATGCTTTACGGATGTGAAGCGTGGACAATAACCAAGGAGTCTTAAGCAAGAATACTCGCTTTTGAGAGAAGGTGCTACAGAAAGATCTTGCGAATTGGATGAGTGCAGAAAGTAACAAACGCATCTCTTCGGGCATAATATGCTGGATGGACAACAGCAGAAAGATCAAGGCAGTCATGCTTGGAAGAATGGAGGGATCTAACAGGAAAGAACGACCACACAAGGAATGCCTCTATTGGTACAAAACCAGGGCCCGTTCTCTTCACACACCCTAACCGCTGCTTTTGCGTTGCTGTTGATCTCCTTTATTATTCGTATTAGCCTGTTATCTACTCCATACGATTCTAAGACTGCCCACGTGACGTTCTGGTCAATGCTATCAAATGCCTTCTGGAAGTCGATGAAGTACGGTAGTTGTATATTTTTTGTCCTTTCTTCTGGCCTTCTCTCCTATTAGTCTCAGTGTTAGTATTTGCTGCACTGTATTTCTACACTTCCTGAATCCTGCCTGTTCATCTGCCCGGTATTCCTCGGTTTGTGCTCTAAGTCTCTGTGTTAAGATTGACATTAGTACTTTCCCCAGAAATTCCTCAGCGCAATCGTCCTGTAATTGCTGCATTCTTGTGCAGTATACCCTTTTATGCATCACAATTATAGTAGATTTTTCTACTCTTCCGGTTTGTTTGTGACCCCTCATCATATGCTAACTTGCAGATCTGGTGCAGCTCCTTTAACGCCATTTTTCCTCCATATTTTATCATTTCTCCCACTATGCCATCTGGACCGCAAAAATTTCTTATGGGGAGGGGCACATTCTCTCCCCATACCAGATCTCTTCTCGGCGCTACACATGCGGCGAGAAGCAGGGGCTTCTATCCCCCCCCTGCTCGCCTGCGTTCTGCTATTATATCAAGCAATAAATCAGCAGTAATGCAGTATAATAATAGGCAACGGGGGTCATTCAAACGTGAAAACTAGACGCAATGCAGTTTTTAAATAGGTCTACGCCAAAAAGAGCTTCGGCGATCGTCTGCTGGATTCTCGTTTGTCCCCCTCCAAACAAACCTTCATTCCCCCACTAGAGGAGGGCATGCGCTAGATTACATTATTGCATACATAAAGGAAGGCCGGTCCAGAAAAGAGGGGAAAGAAGATGGATTGCGCCCGGTTGCTTAGGGGGGATAGAAGCCCCTGCTTCGCGACACACTAGTGTGACAGGTTGAGAACCCCTGGCGTAGACCATAGACCTAGGCAGGCCTGGCCTTAGGGCAAGGCGAGCGAGGCGACCGCCTTGGGCCCCGCGCCTTCAGGGTCCCGCACAGCTGGCTGTATTTTTTTACTGTGTTGAGATTGACAATGGTTACGTCGCATATCGACTACGCTTGCAGTCAATTTGCCGCGTGAATGTGATAGCCTGATAGGTGATTTTGGAAACAACGAGAATAGGTCTACAAATGTAATGCTAAACCGAGTCACAGCTATTGTTGTAGGCCTACGTGTTGAATTAATTTTCTCCAGAAAACATTAAATATCATTGTTTAAATAAAATGAGTCATGATGCGGTGGGCCTATGGTTGGTTTCTGATATAATTATTCTCCAGCTTGTCACTTCAATATGCTTGACATACGTGGTTTGACATGATCCGCTATCTAGGTCTTCTTGGGTGATAGTCCTAAGTCTTAACTGAGAAATCTTAAAGGCATTTTTAATTTAAAAGATTCCGCAAGTCCGCATATACTTGCCTATAGTGTCTTAGAGCGATATTCAAATGGTTAACCAATTTGACTGTAGCAATGTGTCTTCGATTTCAATGTATTCTATTATATAATTAATTTTTAAAGGATAAGCCTATGTAACCAAAAAGATATCGCGATTTTGGCAGAAAATATAAAGTGGGAATCAAAATATGAACAAATGGCTAAGACTTATCAAAACTTTCATGCGATCAATAATAGACCTAGGTTTAATTTGAGAAGGGCTCACTAAATTAACTAATTTGTCAAGTGAAAAAGATGTTGCATTATTTGTGCAATCATTTCAGATTTCGCTTAGCCTATACAGGTATCAAAGTAGGGAAGATTTGATAAATTTTTTGTAAAGATAGCACTCACGTCTTTGTCCATAGCGTACTCTATAGGCCTAGAGGCTAACATTTAAAATCTTCAGTTAGAAGGATTCTGAAATATTTCAGTTATTTTCATCCTATTTTAGATGCTAGATATTCATATAGTTAAATTAAATATAGGCTAGACCTAAATATTGCTTTCATAGTAAACTGCTAGTGCTAATAACCAGATTTGCATTTGCGGTTTAAATATTAACTTCAATTTTGCACATGGACGCATGCAGACATTTTTTGTTGGAGGCGCCAATCACATTGGACGCGGCAAACTTTTTGCAAGAGTTTGAAGAATATTATTGTTATTTAATTTATTACAAAGCAGGAAATTAAGAACATTAATTTTTTCACAGCGGTGTCTATAATGTAAATTTCTCCGTTTCACTGTGGGAATTATTAGTGCTTAAGGCGCAAAGAAATTTGTCAAAAGTAAAACTTTCTTGTTAAAATAGGTGTAAATCTTCCCGAGGGCACCCTTGTTTTTGCATTTTTTAAATAGGCCTAAATAATTATAGTGCCAATGCCATTTTGAGAGGAAATCAACTTCATAAATTTTTGCCTAAAGATACATGTACGCTGTTGCCTTGGGCCCCGCAAACCTTAAGGCCGGGCCTGGACCTAGGCTATATATATTTTGTCTGACATGCTACTCGAAAGAGAATTTACAATGCTTCACTAAGTCACTGAGAATAGTCTACTCTATAGGCCTCAGATATATAGCCTAATATTGGTTTTAAAAATGACAAAAATGATCGGTTTATGGTTTCGCTCATCTGGTCCTCCGACTACTAATAAAAAGTTATACACAGCCACACAAAACCGGTTCAACCAATGTGACGAACAATAATATTGAAGTCACAATCGCCTGCGCTCTGCTATTATATCAAGCAATAAATCAGCAGTAATGCAGTATAATAATAGGCAACGGGGGTCATTCAAACGTGAAAACTAGACGCAATGCAGTTTTTAAATAGGTCTACGCCAAACTAGTAGGCCTATGTTATAGGCCTAATGTCGCATTTATTCGCCACGAAAGTATTAAACATGAACAAAAGCGTCTAAACTCAGAGCTGAATAGGCTAAACCTTTCATTTATAGCCTACTTTGGTTGCAGAATTAAAAAAAACTTTGATTGATTGATTGATTGAATCACGGACAGTGGGGAGGGAAAGAAAAGTAGGCTAAGTCCTCATAGGCCCAGTGATTGAAGTGGTTTGGGTGAGCAGTGGGAACGCTGAAGAGGAGTTCTATTGGAACGCTTGTGTCTCCAGGATTCCATGCATGGTGAGCAGCGGGAACGCAAGCAATGAAGGAATTTTTAGAGGACAATGGGAACGCCGTCCCCACCCACTTTAAACCCTGCCAAAATATAGGCCTAAACCTCATGAAAGCATGCATGTAGGCTACATAACTTTTAAAGGTAGGATTGTCTAGTAAATTTGCAAGGGAAAGTACGATAAAAGTGCCAAGTGGTAAACATAGAGCTATACACGAGAGCTATATGTTATGTTTATACGCGGGTATATATTTTATTTATTTCGGGCTACTCAGAAGCGCTCCCGCCCAACCACGGCTAAATAAAACAGTTTTCAAGCTCTTAAGGAACAAAGTGGAGTGACCTCAGATAACTATAAGCCCAGTGTAACAGGGAGGATATGCCATGTTGTAGGACCAGCGATAGAGAAAGAACGACGCTGTCGGATAGCAGTCCGCGAAGGCGCGAACGGGGAGCCAGACAGAAGCTCAGCTTGGTTTGCCGATCAAAAGGTGGATCGACGCTGAACACCCAAGGTGGAACAACAGAGTTCTCGAAGATACGGTGGAGCATTGCATTATTTATCAATGCATTATTTACTATTATAATATAATTATGATACTATGCCATTATACAATGTATCATGGTATTACAATTCATTCGGGCATTTATATAGCACTTCTTCAAGAAAAAACTACTCAGAGGCGCTCCCGACTCCAGCGCGCCCAAAAAAGAACAGTTTTAAGTTTAGTAAGGAAAGATCCTGGTAGAGTCCCAGGGTGTAGGCCAGTGGCGGTTCTAGACTTTTTAGACTGGGGGGCTAAAATTTGCATTAGCCCCTCCCGTCCCATAGATGTATATGTTCACGCAGTTGAGTGTGTTGGCCCCCGTTGTCCATTTCAGCAATATATTCACATAAAAATTGATATTAGGCTACCTGACTGACATTCCATAGGCCTAAATAGAATGATTTTTAAAGTAAAAAAATTTTAGTGAAGGAAAAGAATGAACGAATAAGTTTTCATTGAACAAAACTTGTATCCATGAGTCACAGTTAGGCCTACAATGATGAATCAACAACAGTGCAACAGGTTCTGAGAAAGACTCGTACCTCAATTCTATCTTTGAGGATTACAATTAACACATCGAAGAAAAACGTATCATGTCTAACTTTTGTCAAAACCAACATTTTTAGCTTTTCTAAAAGACAGTACAAAAGGCTTTAATTAAGAGGACAGTTTTTGTATGCCCTGCCAAAACGTATATAAAGAAGGTTGTATGTCATCTTCTGAAGAATAAACAGAGCACAAATGTTGCATGTTCAGCTTGTCTGTTACACTGTACTTGATTCATTATTGTAACTCTAGGCTAGTCTCTAGCACATGTTTTGAGCAAATAAATCATGTCTAAATAAGTTTACAGACAAAATAGCTCCAAATTTCCAATTTATCTGCAGGTTTGCAGAACACTTTTTCACCTGTCAGGTTGCGAAAAAGAACAGTAGGCTTTCTTGAAAATGATCTTTTTAATGTTATACCTCCATGTATAATTAAGCTCAGTAAAGATTTTGTGGAGTACAAGTATCCTTTTTAGGCTTCCTTCTATAACAAAACTTGGTTTATATCATAATATTCTTATGTCATATAATATAATATGAGTGTTCTGCTTAGTGCATATATCTATTCACCTGCTTAATTAAGTAGGCCTATTAAATGACATCAAGAAAATAGGATAATTAGGCTAACTATCTTACATTGTCATTAGCATCTGAAATTATAAACTCAGTTTTCCTGAAACCGATAAATTTACATTTAGTTGGAAAATCCTTATGAAAAATACCGTCATTTTTTCAATATTTCTCCTTTTCAATGACGACATGAAATCACCGGTAGGCCCTATAATACGCTGATTAATGACAAATTCATTTGTTTTCGATGGGTCCGTTTGTAACCGACTATAGATTTCGGGATACCTTTGAGAGAGTTTCTTAGAGAAAAAGACCACAGCCTTTGGCTTACCTGTCTGGCATTTTTGAATAAACTGAATTCGTCTATGCAAGTGAGGCAGACAAATCTAATCATCCTTAGTGATAAAGTGTCTGCTTAAAAAGACTTGATATCTGGCGCAAAACTGATAGTGGTAGATAACTTTGACACATTTGATCAATTGCATGAATTCACATAAAAAAATAAGGAAATGCTCATTTCAGTCTACCAAAATTTGACGGTCAATCCTACATGGATCAGTTCAACGTCTAATTTGGTAATTTGAACTTTCACAGTTTTTCGTTGACCTCCAGTCAGTTTCTTGCAAACTTTGATTCCTGGAATTTACCAACATCGGATTTGAACCAAATCATTGAAGTGACTATTAAAAATGGCAGTAGGCCTACACTGAAGATGTACGTATGTTGCATCCATGCAAGAGTTAGCTTGATGCATGATGGTCTCAAGCAGATAAGTTGTGCTCGAATATGCATGCCCAAAGCTTACATTAAAATAAAATAGTTTTTTCTAATAAATTTCATATAATCTTATATGCAATATAAAATTTGTACGACAGGAGTGCAGAGGCCTATCTATGCTATAGTATAGCATACATGTAGGCCTACTATTATTTAGGATAATAGAGTCGCACAGTCACGATAATGCGCCTAATTTCGGTGGGGGTCCGTGACCTGGACCAAAAATTAAAAAGGGGTCCGTGAGTGTAAAAAGGTTGAGAACCGCTGGTCTATTGGATGACATCCATGCCTCTAAAGCATCCAAAGTCCCGCTCATTATCCGAAACGCTTTGACAGCATTAGAAGGAAGGCGATTGGTGTAAGCCTGGACGTCGTCACCATACTGCTGACCCGAAACCGCATAAGCTGTTAGGAGTGTGGCAAGACCTGAGGTGTAGATATAAAGTATGGGACTGTAACGCGCGGGGGCGCCGCCTGTCCTACCGTTTCCACCCCCAAATTAATGGGCTCTACTGTTGCGCGCCCCCTTAAGCGCGGTTGAGGAAAGCCGGGTCCTAGGTCAAGGGTTTTGGTGTCAATGGAAGCGGGTTCGAATCCTAACCTAGGGTGTGAGCTTCTCTGGTTACCTTCTTCCTCAGGATGGGCCGATATTGGACATATGTCTGCGGTGGCTGTTAAGTTCACGACAGCCCCACTAAATGGGTACTTATCTGGGTTCGATTCCTCAACATTTCCCCAAGCTCCACCACCCACTTTACCATCAGTTAGGGACTGAAACCTTGATTCACTTTCATTCTGGCGGGAAGTAAGTCGGTCCTGTTGCTTAGAAACTGTATTTAGCTCTTCGGCTAAGTTTGTCAAAGTATTATGCTGGCGCTCTATAAGTTGCTCTATCTTGGTCATTTGTTTATGCATTAAAATCAGGTCAAAGTCTGTAGAACTGTCGGTCGTTTCTATAGCAACACTTCCTTTAAGACCTCCCTTGTCTTCTTCCAATTCTGCCTCCCTGTCACTGTCTGTATTACTGTCGGAGTCCATCTTATTAATAATCAATTCACAGATTCTTATCTAGGCTTTATTTATTATAAAATTAATCCTGTGACTGTTTGTCACTAATCAGCAATCATTTCTAGACATCAATGAACAGAGTTAATAATAGTGTTCGCTATTTAGGCCTACTGAATAAAACCTATGCCTTAGTTTTATTTACTACTTATCGGGACAATGCACAGATCGCCTCTTTCTCAAATGCAGTTCTAATCAAAGATACATTATAATTTTATCAGTTTACAACTTAATTCAGGCTCGAGCTCAAGAAATAGCGTGGCGATACTTTCCTGATCCAACAGATATTTATGACAGTCGCTCCAACGTTTTCATCGCCTGTCAATGTCACGATCTTCCCCCGAAAATGTTGAATATTTATTTTATCGGTGCCGATATTATTTGCATTCACACATCGGTAAACAGAAACCCAAGGAACCTTGTCTTCCGGGCTGTAGGAAACTGCCTGAGTCGAAAACGGCCACAACTTTACCTAAATTTCGCAATTTCCACGAGCGAGTTGTCACCTCTTCCAATCCTGCGGCTCGACTGCGCATTTGCGCTCGATTCGCCTTGGCAACCCGCTTCTTACCGCCAAAAACATCGCGTGATGTCCAACCAATCAAAAATCGCCGGTGGTGGAAAGTTCCATTGAAAAATGCATGGGAAGCTAAATATAGCGATGACCGCATCGATCAGTGCTAAGCATAGCACCCATGAACTCGTAATAGAAATAGCGGCCTTACTTAGTAAATAAGTAAGGTAGCTTGTAGCAACCTGGTTCGCTACACCCCCACCACTTACTCTTAAATTTACCAGTACCTGGTAAATTTAATAACACTTCGGAGCTCGAACCTGATACAGAGCACTTGTATATCATCTAGCATGCTACAGCTTATACTGTCTCAGAAGTTACATCAATTGGCATAGAAATTTGTACAATGACTGATTATTAGTCAGTCATAAGGGTTCACATATGCCCAATAACAACTCTTAACTAACCGAGGTCCTCAAACTGACCAACAAAGCATTACCAAACTTCTCATTCACAGAAACTGTCGCGATTTTTATCATCGGTACTTGATATCGACTTACAAACATTGTAAAGCGGAAACATTTCTGAGATACGAAACATGAGAAATGCCTGTGCACAACATTTCAAAAGCAACTCAGCAGCATCATTCATTTCACAGTCCATGCCAAAGTTCAGAGCTGCTACTATAGGTTTACATCGGTTAAACTAGTAACTCTTAACTAGATGACATTTCAGACTGAAAACCCTAGTCTTATCTCTCATAGCAGAAATTGTTACATAATATTTTTCGTCAACATAAGGTAACTAACTGAAATCACATCTTCAGCAGCACAATCAGTTCCACATATTGAATCCCACAATTCTATACTATCATGCCTCAATATGACTTAACTATAGTACAACTGATTTCAAACAAAACCCTAGCATCGTACCTGTTAAACTAGGAATGGCCAAAACCATGCGGCCTTCTTAATAGTAAAGAGTGTTACAACTATCGCCTCCTCATGACTTCCTACCCACGGGGATATCAAATCCAAGATGTCAATCTTATCTTCCATGCCAACTGATTGTTTCGGTCTGTAAGAAGAAGATTAATCGTTTAACGTAACCCCATTAACTACACATAGTTACAATCACTTAGCTTAAACACTTTCAGCAATTATTCACAATGAAACTTAACTACCTACTACTTCCAGCAATTGCTCAGAGCCACGAGACGAGAGAAAAGTCCTCTAAACACATATAACATCATGCTCTGGCACCAAATCCTATATTAATCCATTTTTACATTTTTATACAGCAGTGTCGCTATGCAGAATTTCACATATAATAATCACAATCAACAAGAATCGCTATAGAAGAATCGATACCTTATACAATTTTACGGTTACGATACTATACTAAATCTCAGACACAAGAGTCTGAGGCCAGAATCCATATAAACTTGTTATCAAAAGCCACAAAATGGGAAATGCATCTTCAAGCACACTCAGTCACTCTCATACATATTACCTTACTCTATCTCTTAGGCAATGTTCGATTTCCACAAACAATCTATTTCTATGGCAATGAACCCGCAGTTCATCCATTCTCCAAGCCAAACATTACAGCAATTTACACTTATGCTGGGTTTTACAGGCTCTCTTTCTGTCTATACCAAAGCCACTGCTAGTGAGTAAGCAACATCAGATCATAAACCTAGGGTACTAATAATGCATACCAACATGCACACGTTTCAACATTACATCAAGGCTTAGCTACCTGGATCGAAGAAGGAATTACTGCTCAGCTAAGCATACCCAAGGCATAAAGGATTTATTCCCATATCCTATAATAGTCTATTACATTACAATCCCTGCAGGAAGTAGTCTAAGACTGGACGAATTCATCCACAGGCACAGCTTCACCACTGTATGCAATCTCCACTGCCTACTACAGTGATTCTGCCTCTAAGTCTATAATCCAACTTATTCACTAACTCTCAGGGCGATGCTTACAATTGGGTGTTCTACTCAACCTTACTACACAATCTAGCCCCACACTATCACCAAGTTACTCATTCATCCAATCACACAAGGTTATCCTTCAATCACCACGCAGAATGCTAATTACTTCTACCATAGCATATTATAATCATAACTTTTTAACTTGCAATCATTATTATGCACATAACATACAAGCACAAAATTTGCCCTTCTTCGTGGCAACAAGAAGCAATTCAAATATTTAAACTGAGTTTAAAACTACCCTTTTTATTTCAACTAAAGGACTACTCTTTAAGCATTACGCTGGAGCTCATACTTGCTAAATGCCCTTGTAGCATCACATCACTCTACATTACTTTCTTGTAACTGCTACTAAACACTTACTGTAAACATTTTCACATAGCTATAGTCAACTAGCTTACATCAGAAAGCACAGCATTTATGCACAAGAAAATAAAACAATGTATTCCCACATCACATAGTCACATATCATCAAAAAGCAAATAAAACAGAGAAGATTCTATTCTCCCATCGCTTACTCTCGTCGCCATTACACGACCTGGAGGGATTCTACACGAAACAAGTACAAGTACCTTTACTTGGTTATCTCTTATTTATCTCATTTCTTTATTATTCATCTCATCTACATAGTTATTTTTATCATCAGAGGGCACACCTATAATCTGAAACACTTAAGCTACATTTCACACTAATAAAACTATGCATTCTCACATAACCTATATCATCATATTACACTTCATTACTGTAATCAACTTTCACATTTTTACACAGTAAGAAAGCACAATATATCAACGCACATTAAAAGAAAAATGCAAACCTAAATCTCAAGGCCACATATATATAGAGATCATCAAAAACAACAACTAAAGCAGAGAAGACTCTATTCTCTATTCACCTACTTGTCGCCATTACGCGACCTAGCTACCCTACCCTATCACATTACATCACATTACGCCCCTAATTTGCCAAAGCCTCGCCAGCATTGCGAGTCTGTTCCTCCGGTGAGTTTGGTCATCTGGTCGACATCAGACTTCTGAGAGCGAGCAACATTTCGGAGTGACACCGACTCTTTCACTCGAACTGATTCGACAGATAGCGTCACTGGAGGAAGGCAAGTTCCACCCCGGAAGGAAGTATTGGGATCGACCCCAGGATGCACATCCGGTTGACGTAGGATTCGGGCTGCCACCTCAGCAGGGCAGAGATTTTCGAAGCGACTGGACTCGGCAGAATTCTTTTCCGGAACCACAGTTTCTGATTCGACTGTTTCTGTCTGCACGGCACATATTTCTTTCGCGATTTTCGTCTCTAGTAGAACTGTTCGAACTTCGACATTCGTTTCACTGTTTGTTTCAATGTTCAGAGAATTTCGCAGATCACGGACAGTTTGTTTCGCTCGCTGACACTGTTTCAAACTGTTTCTGCAAAGAACGTTCAGCCGACAGTTCAAACGAGATTTCACTTTCTCGCTCGACGGATCAGCAACTGAGTTCTGAACTTTCTCAGCAGCTTCTTTCCTTTCTATGCTGGTTGATGGCGCTACCGTGCCACCAGTTGATGCTCGACTTTCAGCAGCAACTTGCACTGCTGGGAAAGAAAGACTGACAGTCTTTCCTTCAGCTGTTTTCAGACAGTTATCTTGACAGTTCACACTGGCTGGACTGAGCTTTTCTGACGATGGATGCAGTTGCATGACCTTGGCAGAGTTTTCCAGAACTGTGCTCGTCATGGGCCACGGTTGCATCTGGATCGGAAGAGGAACTGCTTCCGCGTAGACAGGGAAGACTGGAACAGGTGGAACCATCTTCTGACTGTATGGCGCATACATGGGCTGACCATTAGCCCAATGTATGTATTCATTGCTGTGCGTGACTCGAGTTTCCGACGACAGGGACACCATGGACATGATCGGTCGACTCGGAGCAGATGTGTACGCGAACATCTGAGGAACTGATGCGAAGACTGGAAGGGTTCTTCCGGGTTCTGTTTTAGACTCGCAGAACAGGACATCAGAAGCAGCCGAGGTCACTTGTGACAGCATGTTGCTCGGTGACCGAAATTTTTCTGCTTCAGGAACCGACGAGGGGGGGAAGGTGGCAGCCCATGGGGTAGCAGTCGCTGATGACCGATGAGGATGTGCATCCCATGTTCCCACGTGGTCGTCGCTCAGCAACGAAGAATCCCCCATTTTTCCATCTGAAACTAAAAATCTAGGATTAGTACAAGTTTTACTATCTTTTTGCCGAACGCCTAACGCTTTTGTTTCTAGTTCGAATTTATGTAGCGCTCGCAAGTCGGTAACTTCTGAATCATCGTCTTCAGATTTATTTTCGATTCCAATTCTAACTAATTTATCTTGTTTTCGACGCATGTAATTTTCAAAGTCAAAATCTCTATACAAAACATTTGTATCATAATAATACATTGCTTGACCATGCAACATGTCAGTTGTATTTACTCTTTGACCTTGACCTTGTAAATCCTTTGGTCTAGCACCAAAGTATTTCATCTGTACATCCATTCTTCTTGGATCATCTTGTGAAAAATTTTCTTTTCCATTTTCCACTTCTTCCCATAAATCTTCTGCTCTACTAAATCTGGGATCCATTATTATTTTACCCTCTGACCCATGACCTTTTGTAGCTTCACCCCACTTGCTGGAACCAATTGTGACGCGCGGGGGCGCCGCCTGTCCTACCGTTTCCACCCCCAAATTAATGGGCTCTACTGTTGCGCGCCCCCTTAAGCGCGGTTGAGGAAAGCCGGGTCCTAGGTCAAGGGTTTTGGTGTCAATGGAAGCGGGTTCGAATCCTAACCTAGGGTGTGAGCTTCTCTGGTTACCTTCTTCCTCAGGATGGGCCGATATTGGACATATGTCTGCGGTGGCTGTTAAGTTCACGACAGCCCCACTAAATGGGTACTTATCTGGGTTCGATTCCTCAACATTTCCCCAAGCTCCACCACCCACTTTACCATCAGTTAGGGACTGAAACCTTGATTCACTTTCATTCTGGCGGGAAGTAAGTCGGTCCTGTTGCTTAGAAACTGTATTTAGCTCTTCGGCTAAGTTTGTCAAAGTATTATGCTGGCGCTCTATAAGTTGCTCTATCTTGGTCATTTGTTTATGCATTAAAATCAGGTCAAAGTCTGTAGAACTGTCGGTCGTTTCTATAGCAACACTTCCTTTAAGACCTCCCTTGTCTTCTTCCAATTCTGCCTCCCTGTCACTGTCTGTATTACTGTCGGAGTCCATCTTATTAATAATCAATTCACAGATTCTTATCTAGGCTTTATTTATTATAAAATTAATCCTGTGACTGTTTGTCACTAATCAGCAATCATTTCTAGACATCAATGAACAGAGTTAATAATAGTGTTCGCTATTTAGGCCTACTGAATAAAACCTATGCCTTAGTTTTATTTACTACTTATCGGGACAATGCACAGATCGCCTCTTTCTCAAATGCAGTTCTAATCAAAGATACATTATAATTTTATCAGTTTACAACTTAATTCAGGCTCGAGCTCAAGAAATAGCGTGGCGATACTTTCCTGATCCAACAGATATTTATGACAGTCGCTCCAACGTTTTCATCGCCTGTCAATGTCACGATCTTCCCCCGAAAATGTTGAATATTTATTTTATCGGTGCCGATATTATTTGCATTCACACATCGGTAAACAGAAACCCAAGGAACCTTGTCTTCCGGGCTGTAGGAAACTGCCTGAGTCGAAAACGGCCACAACTTTACCTAAATTTCGCAATTTCCACGAGCGAGTTGTCACCTCTTCCAATCCTGCGGCTCGACTGCGCATTTGCGCTCGATTCGCCTTGGCAACCCGCTTCTTACCGCCAAAAACATCGCGTGATGTCCAACCAATCAAAAATCGCCGGTGGTGGAAAGTTCCATTGAAAAATGCATGGGAAGCTAAATATAGCGATGACCGCATCAATCAGTGCTAAGCATAGCACCCATGAACTCGTAATAGAAATAGCGGCCTTACTTAGTAAATAAGTAAGGTAGCTTGTAGCAACCTGGTTCGCTACAGGACCAAGGACAATGTGTATAGCTTGCTGTTAATATTTCTACATAATAGTACTTTTGTACTGTTGTACAATTATATACAGGGTGGACCAAAAACAAGACCATAGGTTTTTTGCCAATATCTTGGCCAAAAGTAAGAATTTCGAAATGAAATTTTACAGCCTCAAAGACAATTCATATCTACACATGATGAATAGATTTCATCAAAATATTTCAAACCCAACAAAAGCTATGCCACTTTTAGTGAGGCCAACCACCGTTTTTTGACGATTCAAAAACGTAACGCAACAATAAGTGACATCAAACGATTTTATTAAGTCACATTTCAAATAACTGTTGTCAAATGAACCTGTTGGTGCTTTACAACTTGTGCTCAATGTGCTCACCACCAGTGCCAAAACTTCTTTTGAGTCTCTTTGCAAAGTTCTTGATGGAGTTGATGCGTTCCAAAGGCAAATCTTCTCATGTTCACTCCAACGCGCCCATAAATTCTCTTACCGCTCTTTGTTTTGGCTGCAGCTTGTGATATTTCTTCAGCATAGCTCTCCGCAATTGATTATCAATCAATCGGGTTCAAATCCGGAGATTTGGGGCCATTGACTTTCTCAATGAGACGACCAGAACAATCGAGCCAATCTCCTTTCATTCACGGCAAATCTCTTAACTCTCAGCTCAACTCTTATAGTCCAGGAAATCTAGCGCAAATATATGGTCAACCTGGGGTAAAATTGCTTCAGAAGGTTTTTAAACGGTTTCCTGCTCAGAATCGTTTGCTGAATAACATATCCAAAATCGGACAACATCGGACCATGGGGTCACCCCCAAAATGGGGGGAATGTAATGATTTTTCGTGTGTTTTATACGTATAGTCGGATTGCTGATGACTTCAACGTGCTAGAAAGTGATGTCTTCTAACAGCAATTAAGATAATTTCTTGGTTTCAGAACATTAATAAGTATACCTATATACCGACAGTGAAATTTGGGGGGCAATTGGGGCGCATGCCCTCCCCCATGGTGTTCTAAGCAAAATGCAAAACGCAGATTATATATGCGCATAAATGATGTAATGCAAATAAAAGATCTTTGAGTTTCTACACCAAGTGCTGTTCATTACAGTCATGGCATAGGGACAGGGACAGAAAGGAAATGTCCCTCCCCATTTTTTCTTCGGACCTTTTTCCTGTTATTCAGGCAAAGAGGTGCCAGGAAAAAATTAAACAAACCATTAGAAGTTCAATGTTAATAAATTTCTTGGTAAAAATCATTACATCCCCCCATTTTGGGGGGTGACCCCATGGTCCGATTTCGTCCGGTTTTGGATATGTTATTCAGCAAACGATTCTGAGCAGGAAACCGTTTAAAAACCTTCTGAAGCAATTTTGCCCAGGTCAAACTGTAAATGGCCTGGACTATTAATGTTTGCGCTCTCACTGTTTATCGGAGTAAACGTTGCTCAATGTATCTCTAGGACCTAAGCTGACTAGGCTCTCTTGTGATCACTGTGTCCTCCTTTGCTCTCTGCCTCTTTCTGCTCTCTTTTGCTCACTGTGCTCTTGTGTTTACTGTGCCTTTTTGTGCTCAGAGTGCTCTCTTCTACTAACTCTGCTCTCTTCCGCTCACTGAGCAGTCCTCTTTTATTTCGAGCAGTGGTAATATTGTCACCTTTTGGTGAAGGATTTAGCATTCATTCATTCAAGTATTAAAATAGCACCTCTTCAAGGAAACTACTCAGAGGGGCCCCCGACTCCAGCATGGCCAAAAAGAACAGTTTTCAAGTGAATAAATGTTTTATTTTATTTTATTGATCTCTCAGTTTCTATAGCGCCTCTTCAAGCTACTCAGAAGCGCTCCCGACTACAGCGTGGACACTGTATTAGAGTTTCACACCTGCCTAACTACTTCCAGGCTGCCAGTCTTGAGAAACCTCTAGCCTTATCAGTCTCACTTGAGCCACCTCTAACGGTGACTAGAGAAAATATATCTAGCAACCTCTAGGTGTAACTAGTCACTGGCTCGGCCAGTCTGGAACGAACCCTAGCAGTGATGTTCTGCTTGCACTCATCTTCTCCTTCCCTTCCCACTTTATCTTACCAGAAAAGATGTCAACAAAATGAAATTAATAGAATTGTTTTCTAGAGCAGTTTTAGGTGCAGACAGTCGGGAAATAGGCAGTTTATACTTGCTTAGAACACGTACTTTGTTGCGTGTTCCTTTATGCAAAAAAGAGTAGTGGGGTATAATTTTTCGAATAGTCATTGTATAAAAATATTTTACGAAAATAAAAATATTTTTCGACCAACCTACCTAATTTTTTTTTAGAGCTCTGTTACCGGAAACAGAACATTATTTTTGGGCCTTACTTACTTTAACACTACTTTGGTAATTGATCACAACAAGAGCTCGGGAGAGAGAGTTATAAGGGAACTTGATGCAAAGTTTGAAGACAGAATTCAGCATAATGGCCTCAGTTTATTTTCTTTGATGGACTTAAACATGAAACCATTGCAAGGTCGTGCTGACTGAAGAACTTGAGGATGATTGTCAAGTTCTGCGTTGGGGTGTATTGTTAGACGGTTCAATGTAAATAGAAATCACAACTGGACACAGGGACCCAGGCATCCTTTTTGCCAGCTACAAATGACCAAGGAACAAAGAGAGAAGGTGAAAACGATTGGCATGCCTACAATGTATAAAAATATTTTACCAAAATAAAAATATTTTTCGACCAACCTACCCTGCTTGGCATAGTTCTAGTGAGTGGGTGCTCCAAGAAATGTGCAGTGACGAGGAACAGGAAAAAGATATGCAGTGGAAAAGATAATGATGATGAGAAGTGAATGAGATGACATGGCTTGGAGTTAGGCGGGTGAGGCCAAGGAGAGCCCCAAAACACCAACCCTGAAGCGATTACAATTGCGCAACAGATTGACTAGAGCTCTAGGGTTTGTGAACGCCCTTTTACCTGCTCCCTATAGCAACAGCAGCGATTAAGGTGATTTAAGGCAACCCAATGGTTAATTATTCCAGATTGGCCATCGCATCGCTGCGGTGGTCTCTCGCTGCGTTCTTGACTGTGCTCCATCTTACTTGTGTGATCTTTGCCGCCCAGTGTCCGACGCTGCAGCGCGTCGGACACCTCGCTCTACAGCTATGGGTGAGCTCCTGATCCCGCGGGCTCGCTTAGCTATTAAGCACCGCCTTGCTGTTTCGGTTGTGGGACGTATACAGTCTGGAATGACCTCCCGCTTTCGCTTCGCTCTCTACTTGTGGCTCACCCGGTATGGTTCTACAAGTCCCTCAAGTCTTTTTTCTTTGGTCGTGGCTGGGCTGGGAGCGCCTCCGAGAAGTTTCTTGAAGGGGCGCTATGTAAATGCTCTGAATGAATGAATGAATGAATGAATGAATGAATGAATGAATCACACGCACAGTCTTTGGAAAGGTTTGTGAAAAGGACAACCGAGACTGCTTGCCATGCGTACAGCGACGAGAGGAGGACGCACTACGCCAGAGGTCAAATAGTCAGCAGAGAAGTAATATGTCGAAACAGAAACAAGCAGGACGTGATGCCTTTGGTTTATTTTTGCACAATTCCATTAATATGACTTCATAAATGGCATTTGATTTGGCACTGTGTAGCTATAGATTTTTCTTTAGCTCTGTTGTATACGTTTAAATCAATAATTATTGTATGTATTATAGCTCACTTCAACTGTAAATTTAAGTAGCTAGCACTCCATAAAAACTGTTTCTGAAGTTATATTTGGATTCAGCATGCAAAAACTGCACATTTTCATCACTAGGCGTTTTTGGAATTCAATTTTTTTATTTGGCCCCTCAAAGTGACACACTCTGCTCTACATGGTCCTGTTTGCAAGCAAAGCAGTGAAACAATTGATCCCACTAAGACTAGTCTATCGTTGTCCTTATCTCCCCTACACTTTGTCCATGGGCGGAGTCTATCAGGGACTAGGGGGTTAAGCCCCAAGAAGGCCGAGAGTAAGCTTCTTACCGTGTAAATGGTATCTTTCCCAGGCTTAGCCCCCCCCCAGAAGGCGCAGTGGCGGCGCCAGACCTTTTTTTTATTGCCATGGCATAGCCAGCTAGGGCAGCCATACAAGTAACCAGGGCAGAAGGCTTGTCGCGTTCTCGGTATAGTACGGGCCTACTTGGGCGCTACTGTGCTCGTCTTAAATCACCGGTGATGTCACAGCCGTTTTTCCACAAGATCTGAGTTTTTGCCTTCGTCTCGGTTTCCGTTGTTTGTTTTTTTTGGGGGGGGGGGAATGTGGGTCTATTTTAGTTAGGCCTACATGAAAATTTGTATATAATTATTTACAACGCATGAACATGCTGCACGCTGAGCAATAATACATACCACATTATGTATTTACAGTGAAACTCAATGTAAACAGTGGTTTGCCACATAATGTTTTTCCACGAATTTTAATTTCAAACTCCACAATCTTCGCAGAAATAAGTCGTTTCGACAATTTATTCGATATAGGCAAAGTAACTCCTCCTTGTTGAGCCGTATCGACATCTCTAACATGTATGGCCTATATACATGTAGGTCAGGTCAATTCTCTAGCAAAGTGGTCTAGTTGCATAGGCGTAACGTTCTATTGTGACGGTGGTGTCCAGTCACCACCACTTTTAAAAGTGGTGGTGACAGCCACCACCACTTTTTGGTCCGACAAGGAAATATTTTTTTAAGAAACATGTAAGCATTTTGCTGTCTAACAGAATAAAGGCTATTCATGATTAACATCGCAATGGTGCCATTGCTGATAGCCTAGAGGCCTCCAATGTCCACACTCCACAGCGTGTTCATTGTCCACAATCATGGCTTAAATCATAAGGCGGGAAGGGAAGGAATTCCCTACCACTATAAATTTGGGGATGAAACGTGAAGCAATTCTCTCTCACAAATCGTTATGGCTCCGAGGCAGTGCATGGCATGCCAACAGCCTCACAAAATCTACTCTAAATATAATCATTGTTATTATCGAAATAGCATTGAATGGACCTCCGTACCTTTATCCTCGCCCCCCCCCAAAAAAAAAACTGGCTTAGACGTTAGGGAAGGGTCAACAAGAACAGAATGGGAAGAATCTGGCTAAAAATTTGTGAAAGAGCTGTTTTTAAAAATTGATTAGGCTAATTTTAGTTTTCCATGAGAGGAAAGATCGTGGAGTTCAACAGCGAGAGAGAGGAAAGGGTAGAGAAAGAATGGAGAAGGAGACACCAGAGTTCACACTAAATTTGTATCTTGGGAAAGAGTACAGCGCCGGGGTTCTCAGATTGTGCACATGTGGTACGCCAGGCGCAGGTTATTGGTAGAGCCTAGGCGAAAAATTCCAGGAATATAGATTTTCTTTGTGTTAATGGATTTGTGTCCATCTTTCTTTGATTAACAAAGATTTTTAACGTTGCAACATAAAACAGCATCATCATTATTTTATTTCATTCACAACATATAATTAGACTCACATATTATATAAGCCTAGCGCATGCAACATATTTTTGTTTAGGTATATCATAATAGGCCTAATGTTTGAAACAAATGGTGTCTAAATGTGAGCCAGAAATTCTCAGCGTAGGCCTATAGCCTAGAGCTCAAAACAGTGGAGAGCCGAATAATATTGGCCTAACGATTAATTTCTGGTCGAGCTTCACATTTTTTGATTCCTTTCAGCACGTCATATCTGTGTGAACTAGTTTTAAAACTCTTCTTCCTGTGAAAGACAAATATAGCCTTAAAATTTGCGTTTGAATTTGACAAATATTAGACCAGATATTTTTAATCTGCGCACGTGAAAACAAGCCCACAACACCACAACGCTAGGCCAATAGGTTTGCTCTTTCTTACAGAGGTTTTAGACCAATTTTGCCTTGTTGTTAACATGATTACATGATTAAAAACTGTACATATATTTTAAATTTTGCTCCTTAATACGACTCTAATACACGGGGTGGGGACAATAAAAATGAAGTTTGAGAACCGCTGGGGTAGGCCTACATGAAGCCCAGGAAAGAATTGAACTAAGTTTTGTGCCAAGGAATAGTCACCACCACTCTTACGGGGAAAGTTACGCCCATGTCTAGTTGTCGCAGAGTTCTAGAATCGAGATGGTTTAACAGTTAGTTTGCTGATGCATTAAGAGAATTTGGCCGGAAATTTCGACAACAGTACTTTAAAACTTCGTAAACGGAAGCCACGCGTGTAGTGTGTTCACAGTTCTTGTAGACTCCACCGACCCACTGCGCTTACGCATACGACGTTATATTGTGTCAATTTATTGTCGATACGGATGCCCGGTCTCTGACAACTTTGATAATTGACATTCTTTTGAAAGTTAAAAGTTGCATCTACATTTGATTCGACTCATTTGACGAACATGTTATTACCTGTCTTCTAAAATATCTTAAAGACAACCATGGGCGGAGACCAGGTCGGAGACTTGGGGGGGGGGGGGGACGGAAAGACGCGAGATCTTTCGACGAACGAATGGCTGAATGGCGCGGCGAAAATTTTCCACCTTTTGCCGGCCAAAATTTCTGACGACCTTTTTTCTTTTTTAGTCGTGACGCTCAACGATTGGGGGGGGGGGGCAAATGCATGGGCCGTCCCCCCAACACCTCCATTGAAGCCAACATAATTTGAACAAAGGAGGGGGTCTAAAATCGCTGATTCAAATAGTCTGGACTTTTCTAGGTTTTTTTCATTACCGAAATTTGGGTTTATTTTTGAAACCTCAATGGCAACACTGTAAACCACCAACCCTACACTATTAAGGTTGGCTTGTCAGAGGATCAGATGGTCGAAGTCATAAAACCGAGCACTTTTTGACATTTGGAAAGCAAATGTTTTAAATCTTATAGACCTAGACTAATCTCTGTGACCTAGTAAAAATTTTCAAATTTTCTTTCGAGTAGCAATTCTAAATCAAAAAGTTCAGCAAACAAAGTAACTGAGTCAGGCATATAAGAGCAATTCCTTACGTAAATGCTATTCATTTGAAAAACGATAAAGTGACAGTTAAGTCTATGCTGTTAATTTTTAACGTAGTGTGGATAAACAGCAGCAGAATTTGCCCTACCAGAACTTTTGTGCTGCCAAGGCTGCCCTAACCTTTGTCACGCCAGAATTTTGCCATGCCGGAAAATTTTCTCTGCCAGAATTTTCCCTGTCAGAACTTTTGCCAAAATGTTGCCCCACCACAATTTTTACCCTGCCAGAAGATTCCCTGCCAGAACTGTTGCCCTGCCAAAATTTTGCCCTACCAAAATGTTTCTCTTCCAGAACTTTGCCCTGCCAGAATTTTGTACTGCCAGAACTTTGCTGTGCCATATTTTTGTCATGCCAGAGATCGGACGGACGGACAGTAACAGTAAGAAACAATATGTCCGAACAAATTCTGGCAATGCAAAATTTACGGCAGGGCAAAGACCAGGGCAAAGGCTTTTTTGCTAGGGAATTTGTCCTGCCATGCCCTGGCGTAGCGCCGCCACTGGGGGGGCCTGACTCATAAATTTGTTCGGGGGAAATGGTTTCTTTTCACGGAACTTCAATGGAATGACTAAAAAGGTCATCAACTTTTTTGTCCGGAAAAATTAGTTTTTTGGCGAAATTTCAACCCGACGACTAAAAATTGGTCATCAACTTTTTTGGACCGAGAAAATATTTGTCGCCGCCGCTCGTTCTGGAGCAAGTCTCAGCCCCAGCAAGGCCCAAGTTCTTTTAGCCCCACCCCTCCAAAGAACGGAAACCAAACTCTGCCCATGCCCCCATGGCTCTGTCTATCTTTGGCTAGTTCAATTTTGTTACCTCTCTCACGCTGTCTGTCTGTCTGTCTGTCTGTCTGTCTGTCTGTCTGTCTGTCTGTCTGTCTGTCTGTCTGTCTCGCGCGTGGTTATAATTGGCCCACAGCAGTGCAGCCGAGCGTAGACATAACCTAGCAATGATATTCTGTGAAGCTGTTCTGTTCTGGAGATCTGCCTTTCTGTTTGAGTTCGGAATAGTCAGATCCTTCTCCATGGGCGGAGACCTGGAAGGGACAGGGGACGGTCCCCCAAATGGAGCTGTTGGGGGACTGCCCATGCATTTGCCACCCCCTCTCAATCGTTGAGCGTCACGACTAAAAAAATAAAAAAGGTCATCAACTTTTTTGGCGGCGAAAATAGAAAATTTCGTCGAGATTTCGCCGGATGTTTAAAAAAAGTCGTCAAAAATTTTGGTCGGCAAGAGATGGACATTTTTCGGCGACACTCAGCTATTTGTCCGTCAAAAACTCTCGCGCCTTTCCGTCCCCCCGCCCCCAAAGTCTCCGCCCAGGTCTCCGCCCATGTCCTTCTCCACGAACCTCGTATGTTTGGCCGAACAGGTCACATTAGCGTAGATATTTATATGAGAGGGGAGGGCTAAAAGAACTTAGACTTTGTTGGGGTTGAGACGTGCTCTAGAATGAACGGCGCCGACAAATATTTTCTCGGCCCAAAAAAGTTTATGACCTTGTTTTAGTCGTTGGGTTGAAATTCATATAACGCCCTTCAAGATAACTATACAAATGTGTTCCAGAACCAGACACGGCCAACGAGCTTGAAAAAGAGCTAGACAGGTCCCTCGGAAGAGAAGGTCAAAGGGATCCTAACCCGCAATTATTGAGAAAGACATAGATATAAAAACATGGAAACGAAATTTAAAAAAAGGGGGAAACGTTGTTTAATTCGAAAAAATAAAAAAACGGAGAAAACAATAAAAACACGGAAACGGAAAATAATTTGACTTTGTTGAAACATATCCCAGGATAATACTGGATTTAAAACTTTAAAACTTTGTTTATTCAATGCTATCTTACTCGGCAAATAACACTATCAAGTCAAATCAAATCAAATCAAATCAAATGCCATTAATAAAGGCAGCAACCGTTATATAACCTACCGAACGCAAACAGAATAACATCATTAATGATTAACATACATGTAACAGAAAGAATAATCAGCATATCATAGAACAAAGGATCATATCCGGTTGTGCATTTAAAGGAGAGCCTCAACGGGACAAGTCCCGCTATCAGAGCTACCCCAATATCTGTCGCTGGTGGAATAGCAAATCAAACAATGCAAACAGATTGTATACATAAAGCTTAACTGATTGTCTCAATGCAATCACAAAGGTACTGCTAATCAGTCATGAAAGAAAACACTTGAGATATCTATACTGAAGTGAATTTATACCCCGCAGTCGATCGAGTCGTGGGCTACGATCTACTTGACTTGCGCGACGATCGACTTCGTCGACTCGCTGACCTCTCGACGACTGGATCGACTTGGCTCGGCCGACGATCGACTCAATCGATTTCGTCGACTCGTCGACCTCTCGATGACTCGATCCACTTGGCTTGGCCGACGATCGACCCGACTCAACCGACTTCGTCGACTTCGCCTAGTTTTGTCTCTTACTCACTCTGCCGTTATGTTATCTCAATATGAAATTATACTATGGTAGATCTGTGTCATAATCTGTGTGACTCACAATAGGCCTAATATCGAATTCACAGTGAATTTATATAATAGTAGATTTGCACTGAAACCGTAGTGACGTCACAATTATAGGCCTCGTTTTAGATTCTGAAAATTAGTTTCAATGATTATTACAGTAGATCAGCGTGATAATCGAAGTGACGTCACAATAGGCCTTGTTTATATTCTCAAAACGTACTTCTATAGTAGTACATTTGTATCATTGTCGAAGTGACGTCACAAGAGGCCAAGTTTTTTAATTCTTGAAGTGAACTTATGTAATAATAAAATTGTGTCATAATCAGAGTGACGTTACAATGGGCATAGTTTTGCATTCTCAAAAATTAATAGAATTATATGACAGTAGATCTATATCCTGATCGAAGTGACGTCACAATAGGTCTAATTTCGCTTTCTCATTGCACTTATTAATTGTAGAATGTACACCCTGAACAGACCTATATTAGTAGATCTTTATCATACTCATTCAGGGGCGAATCCAAGGGGCCAATCCGGCCATGCTCCCCATTCAGAGATTTGCATAGACGTGGCCCCTCCAACATTAAGTTTAAAGAAACTGTAAATCAGTGCAACGGGAACAGGAAGGTGAGAGAGAAAGTAGCACGTGACTAAAAGTCATCAGATTTAAAATAACCGGAGCTGCCAAGGGTTTTTAGAAGTTTTCTTGGAGAAAGATAAAAAATATTTTTTCGGCAGAAAACCAACGGAAATTGTTGACGACACTTTAATAGACCAAAAAGTTTGGAGCTCCCCACTTCCAAAATTTCTTTATCCACCCTATACTCATTCAACTCAGATCGAAAACGTACGTCTATAGTCAACTTTCATAGTCCACTGACACGAAATCGCCAGCTGCCAAAAGGGTCATTAGCTGCACATGACATTGTGTGCAAAAACTGATATTACGTCATTATTATCATGTAGGTCACTTTGAGGCTCCAAGAAATCACTGGCGGCGCCAGGATTTCAGTTTTGGGGGGCTGAATTTGCGTGTGAAAAGTTTCCATTTTCTGCCGTCAAAATTTCTGACGACCTTTTTTTAGTCATTTGGTAGAAATCTTCTTAAACTGTCCTTTTTCATATCCGCAGAACTGTCTGGCAAATCTCGTGCGTGCCTTACGCATAATTTTTGGGGAGGCTAAATGGGCAAATCGCCCAAATATTTCATTTTTACATGGGAAAAAATTGATGGCCCTTTTTAGGGGTGATCAGCCACCCTATAGCACCCCTTGTGCCGCAACTGCTAGAAATAGTAAGTAAAATATTTCTAAGTCGAGTCGATGAAACAACGATCTATAGTCAACTTTCATAGTCCACTAACACGAAATCGGTAAACGAACGATCGCAAGGACTAGATGCAAGTCGATCGAGTCGACGATTTTTCGTTCGACCATGCATTCTCGATAGTGGGTCCAGCTATCTGGAATAGCCTTCACGCTGCCCTCCTTTCACTTCCCAGTGACTTTGCAGGCTCTTTCTTTGGTCTTCTTAAGACTTTTCCTTTTGTTCGTTGGGAGAGTGTTTCAGCATAAATCTTTAGGTGGGCGCTATAGAAATTCATGTTTTGACTGATTTGATTCGCAAAAACAGAAAACAGAGTGCATACTGAGCCTACAGTAGGCTACACAATAATTATTAGGCCTTTCACGGCGCAATTTCATAATGTGTCGCATAGCACTTGAGTTCCGATCAGGTGAGGTATTAAGTGTTTAAATACATGTAAGGACTTAAGACTTATAGCTCTTACATGTACTTGCATTTCTGGCTGATTTTGAGATCAATCTGCCTGACAGTGGAAACTCAAAAAAGGACCCCCACAAAATAATATGTGCAAATATTGTATATGTTAAAATCGGTAGCTTTCGAATAATTTGACAATTTGTTCAGAGATTCTAGACTCATTCTTGCTTTTATAATTAACAATGATGAACAATATTAATATTGCATGTGTGGGGCCCCTAAAGTTCGGCCGAGCATGTCGGACATCCCTTAATTCGGACCCGAAGGCAGTCTATGGTAGATAAGCAAAATGAAGGAGTTAAGCTTTAAGTTGTGAATCAAATGACATGAGCGACCGGTAGATCGGATAGACACAGGAAAGAAAGCTAAAAATAGATCCAGTAACAGACGAATTTCGTTCACCATGAACAGTTCTTGAACTTGGCTATGACAAGACAAAGACAATCAATATGACCTATTTGAATTATAATGCTGTCTGAGGAATGAGATTGATTTTAAGCATTGTGGTTGGCCAAGGTTTTATAAACTACTAGCTGTACCCGGCCACGCGTTGCTGTGGCTGAAAAGACTGTCCAACCCTCCCTTCCTAGGTTCCCTCCCCTTACCCCTCCCCTCCCGTTCCCCCTCCCCTTCCTCCCCTTCTTCCTTCCCTCGCCTCCCTCCCATCCCTCCCATCCCTCCCCTCCCTCCCTCCGTCCCTACCTCTCTCCTTCCGTCTCTCCCTCCCTCCGTCTCTCCCTCCCTCTCTCCCTTCCTGCATCCCTCTCTCCCGTTTCATCCCCTCCCTCCCCTCCGTCCCTCCCCTTCCTCCATCCCTAGAAATATGCGTTTTAGACAGACGCGCGGAAAACGGTCGCAAGTGGACGATTTTGTAAAGACACACCTTTTAAAACGCGCCCGAAAAGTAAAGACACACCTTTTAAAACGCGCCCGAAAAATGGGGGGATGCCGCCGGACGGATGCGTCAAAATTCAAACGGATATGGCTGGACTCCATCGACGTATATCGAATGGAATTAAAAGTTGTGTTTTTTTGGTCGTAAAGATTGCGCTTTTTCCCAAAAGGCATTAGTCTATACAAACCCGCTTGTGCTCGAATGGAACGTTTTACGAAAATTTTGAAAACAATCGATCTATAACTTTCCGAGATCCTTCTTGTCGAACGGTAACGTTTTACATTTTTATTTATATAGATTTTTAGCCTCGTTTGAATTTTTTGGGCTAGACAGGAAGCCAATGCAATGATTTATTCATACTGGTGAGATCTATTTGTTCAAAAGTCGACGTATAGTCTATGTTAGTTGTTGTGCTAGGCAACTTCTAGCCAAAGCTTCAGCATAATTCACTTTTGCGGCCTACCAGTGCTATTTGCTCAAAGAATTACTACTTGTGAAACATCTTTTACCTACTCAAATAAGAAGAAGTTGAAAGCATGTTCAACGTCTATTTTTGTCTATACTCTAACTGAAAAGTTCAGGATAAACGGCCTAGCAAGAACGCTGTATGAAAACCTATTTAAACCCTCTGAATCAAGCAAACAAATGTTAAATATGCCAGGTATAACATGTCTCGTCTACGGCTATAATAACGACGTCGGTGGTGTCAATTAACAGCAAATGATTTTGTAAGAGACGGAATGCATCCATGATGACATTGAATAGATGGCTGCACTTAGTGTTAATTCTTCTCAGTTAACGACAGTCGAAGAAATGTCTTGAAAGCTGGTAATTATCACTTAGATAGATGTTACTGTCGATCGTCAATATTCAATTCTAACGCTGTTTGTCCATTTATGATTTTGCTTAATGAGTTTCGAAATAACGCGTCATGTTACTTTTGTCCAGTATGTATTTCCCAATATCCGCCCACATGCCGGTCGCCTTCAACAAAATTTTCGGATCCTTGAGCTCGTTTGGAGTCGGCATTGTCCAGTGCATCACGTAGGTGTCATTCTTCCAGTCAAACGGGTTTTTTGAACTGAGGTGGTGAACCAAAGGGTCACGAAAGTCAGGCCACCAAGTCGGATGACACTTAAAGTGGAAGCACTCGACCTGTAGACGTGGGTCGATACGAATTAAATCAGGATGCCTCTCGAGAAGCTTATAGAACTTTCTACATCCGTTATATGTATAATCACTGTCTATAAATTGTTTCATCGACTCCTGAAAAATAGTCCAGATCTTCGCATCTTTCTTTCCGATCATAACTCCGTTACTTATGAGTTCTGGAAATGGTGCATAGAGGGACGGCATTGCATCTATGGACACGACCGCATCGTAGGCAAACAGCTCACGGTCGAACTTTTTCACAACAATTGCATCGATGTCCACATATATTCCACCGTATCTTTTCAGAACTTCCACTCGCAAGATATCGCTCATGTGCACTAAGCTCGCGATAGGTTTCCCGTATATCATTTTGATTAGCCCATGCGGTCTAATCTGAATTTTGTTGCTCTTTTGCAATAGAGTCCAGTAGTAACCTCTCGGAGCTTCACCATAAATAAAAACCTTTTCGACCTCTGCAACATATACTAAACTAAGTATACTCAGATAGTAAAGAAAGTCCATTTCTCCGCCGCCAACCCACATAACATGGGCAATATTAGGAGCCATTTGACTATACGAAGGTACTGGACTTCGTATTTCGCCCACACCATAGAAGAGGTTCCTGACAGATTGACCGAAAGAAGTTTCTAATTCCCAGATATCTTTTGGGTATAAATATTTATCCAGTACGATGCATAACGGCAAAGTCGTTTCATTACCAATGCGAGAAGCCGAAGAACAATTTGCGAAGAACTTTGTTCCGTTCACAATTAGATCTGAGATGTTGGTCTTCGTTGGCTGAGAAGTAAGCATAGCGTGTTCTTCCCATTGAATCCCATCAAAGCCTTGAAAGTAAGCACGGAGAAAGTCCTGTTTCAATTTGTCGTTGGTACTGCAAACAGTATCTGGTACTTTGACTGTCTCGAGAAATGGATATTTCTCAAGAATCTCGGCTAACCAGGCATTGTAAAGCATTCGATCAACGACAGGGTAATCCTTGTAAAATAAAACTATTTTATCAGGTTCCATGTGTTCGAAAACGCTTGCGACACTCAAGTAGTTCGTGAATTCGAAACTCTTTGTCGTACACCACATGTAATACACCGGATACGATGGTTTAGAAATTGCTTCTTGTAGCCGTTGAATGCCATCATCCTCCATATTCGTAGTCGACAAAAACCTGATATTGAGTCGAATACTTTGATGTTGACATACGATTATTGCCGTTATAAATATCGATGTCAGTAGGAGTAGTTTCCAAAGTAGTCCAGTATGCTTCATTCTGGTTTATGTGGCTAGCAACAGAACACAGCAGATGAATAATTATTAGTTGCTGTTTCAACAACATCTCCTCGGCTATTAATTATGCATAATTATGACTGCGCTATAAACACGACGACATAGTCAAGACGCAAGTAGGCTATCTGACAACATACAAGAACCAAGCATACTTAAAACTTTGCAAACTGCAATCGATACTCGAAATGCGTACTACTATTAACCATTTTGCGGATGACACAGGGCATACAAGGTGGGCAATAAACACCACTTAAGGTTATTTGCCAATATTTTGGCCAGAAGTAAGAATTTCGAAATGAAATTTTACAGTCTTAAACACAATTCATATAGGCTACACATGATGACCAGATTTCATCAGAAATATTTCAAACGGAACAAAGGTTATACCACTTTTCACTTTTAGTGAGACCACCCACCGTTTTTTGACGATTCAAAAACGTAACACAACAAAAAGTAGCGAAAACACGACTTTTATTTAAGTCTAATCTCAAATAATTGCTATCAAATAGCCTTGATATTACCAGGTGATCATTATTATTACTATTTTAAAAAGAAACAGGGTACCAACGTAGACACACGTCACTGTGAAGTCACTTAGCAAGATGACAATCACGTTGGCGAATAGGGAATCTGTCAGATTAATAATTTTGCTATTAAAGCATTGAAATTCAAATTTCTTAAAAAAATGGCCAAGGTGTCAATGGTAGACAAAATGTGTATTCAGACACCTCTCGAGCAAGATCCTGGAGATAAAAGGTCATGAGCAACGTTTACTCTGATAAATAGCGAGAGCGCAAAAATTACGAGTTAAGCTGAGATTTAAGAGATTTGCCGTGAATGAAAGGGTATCGGCTCAATGTCGATTGTTCTGGTTTCATTGAGAAAGTCAATGGCCCCAACTCTCCGGATTTGAACCCGATGTATTGATAATCAATTGCGGAGAGCTATGCTGGAGAAATATCACAATCTGCAACCAAAACCAATAGAGTAGTAAGAGAACTGAAGGGCAGTGATTTTTGGGGGGCACATTGGAGTTGATATGGGAAGATTTGCCTTTGGAACGCGTCAAGAAGGTCATCAAGACCTTTGCAAAGAGACTCAACTCTGAAGAGAAGCTTTGGCACTTGGGGGCCGTCCATAAAGTACGTCACGCTCCAGGGGGGAGGGGTGTAAGAAAGTGTGACAGTTTGTGACAGGGGGGAGGGGGTCAGGCCATGTGTGACGTCACGCATTTATTTTTAAAATTCTTTATTATATTTTTTGTTCTTAGTACCTAAAATCCGACCCGGCCCGGCCAGGCGTGTCTAAAACCCTGCCTGGCGGGATAAAAGTTGATTTTCCGTCACTATCAAAGCGTTTAGGGACACACGTCACTATCAGAGGGATTAGGGATAGTATCCTAGGGTTTAGAGGGTTAGGTAAATGGCCATGTTTTTAAATTTTTTGTTCGAAAGTGTGACGTACTTTAGGGGGGGTCCGAGATTTGTGACAGTTTGTGACAGGGGGAGGGGGTAAAAAATGGTCAAAAATAGCGTGACGTACTTTATGGACGGCCCTTGTGGTGGGCACATTGAACACAAGTTGTGAAGCATTAGCCTATCAAGTTTATTTGACAACTGTAGTTATTTGAGATGTGACTTAATAAAATCGTGTTTTTTTTACTTTTTGTTGCGTTACGTTTTTGAATCGTCAAAAAACGGTTTGTGGTCTCATGAAAACTGATAAAACTCTTGCTCTGTTTGAAATATTTTTATGAAATCCGGCCATCATATGTAGATGTGAATTGTCTTTAGGCCTGCAAAATGTCATTTCGAAATTCTAACTTCTGGTCAAGATGTCGGAAAAAAAACTTTACGGTCTTTTTGGCCCACCCAGTATACCTGCACTGCCTTGCTCCAATTGACACGATTGGGACTGCAGCCCGTACCTTGCAACGGGATTGACTATTGCGCCTCCATCTTCGCTGGTCTTCCAGGACTCGGATCGAGGGGGAATGAATCGGCTCCATCGGGGTGACCGTGCTGTGGCGTAACTCATTGACTGATTCGCTAAAACCGAACTCTTATCTCTGCAACTATTATGTGTTTTGTATTGCTCTGGCTTCCGTTCCCACAGCGCAACTAATTCAAGATCGCATCCTTGGTGTGTTGGTGCTCATAAAGCTGGGCTTTGACGTCCTCTTTCCTTTTGCACATGCCGCCGTGCACTGCGCTCCATACCGTTGTCAACGGTGGCATGGTGGTTCCATTGGCTCACGGTTCCTTCTCTGTATTTGGTCCATGAAGCAGGAACAGACTTCCTTTAGCTATGTGACACCGTCCAAAGTGTTCTCAGTTTCACCAACTGTTGAACGGCTGAAGACTGCTTTCCCGCAGGTGACAGAATTCGTGTACCTTGGGGGTTTGATAACGGAGGACGGGAAGTGCACAAAGGACATCAAACGTAGAATTGGCCTTGCAGGAGCGATGTTTGGACGGCTGAGTAAGATGTGGAAAACAAACAGCATCTCGATAAGAACAAAGATGAAGCTATATGGAACACTTGTTCTTCCGGTGCTACTGTATGGGGCAGAGTGCTGGCGTCTGCGCAGAGAGGATGAAAGAAGATTACTGGTGGCCGGGATGAGCTGGCTGCGAAGAATTCTGGGTAGAAGTCGGAGAGACAGGATCCGAAACGAAGCGACTCGGGAGGAACTGGGACAAAAGGAAACAGTGATGGACAAGATTAAAAAAAGAAGACTCATATGGTTCGGGCACATGACACGAATGGAAGACAAAAGGCTACCAGCCGTGGCTCTGCACGGGCATGTGGAGGGAAAGCGAAGCCAAGGGAGACAACCAAAGACCTGGATGGACAATATAAAAGAAGATCTATCAGCACAGAACGTGGATATGAGAGATGCGGTGGATAAAATCAGAAACACAGCAAACTGGATACGGCATTCATTCATTCATTCATTCATTCGGACATTTATATAGCGCTTCTTCAGGAAAAACTACTCAGAGGAGCTCCCGACTCCAGCGCGCCCAAAAATGTTGAGGCTTCATCGTTGGCGTAGGACCTACGCCTGATGGAAGAGAGACCAAGAAGAAGATGTTATCATTGCCCGCTTTAGCCTTTCTTTTCCAAGAGTTTTGAGCGGTTTATCTCTCTACAGTCTCTCCTATCTCTCTACCGCTTCTCCATTATCTTGAAAAGTCACTGTTCTAAAATGGTCTTCTGATGCATTATGGGGGAGAGTGCTACAAGATGCATAGGACGTGTAAGATGCCCACCCCTTTAAAACGGGTGAAAAGAAACATATCCGCGTTTTAGTTGTCTCATTGCATGCAGCGACATCTTGTGAACCTTCCATAACAGTAATGTTTAAGTATTCGAGATATTGACGCGGTAAATCAGTTTTCTAAATTTTTACCACTTTTGCGTATAAGTACACATTTATGTATCTGCCCAATTTTCTCTTTGGCCTTATGTGGTACCAATTCGCGCATTTTAACGTTGATTTTGAGTTAATTTTTAGTTGTTTTTATAGTTTTTACCTACTCGTAAACATTGAACTTGTTAAATAAAATGGCGTCAGCAAAGATGAAATCTAAAATTACAAGAAGCCCAAGGGCGTCTTGAATATAATACGTAGCATTGAGATTACAAGAAGCCCATGAGCGTCTTAGACAGGGGCTTCTATCCCTATACATGACGGGCGCAGCTTGCGCCCAGTGAAAAATAGGGGGGAATCAGAAGACTGTCAAAATTCACGTCGGCTGGGGGGGGAAGGTCGGACATGGAGGGCAGCGTTCAATCTAGGCATCACTAGGAGGAAGATCCCCCAGAAAATACTTCCCCTCCATATCAATTTGGACAAAATGGTAGGCCTAATAGTTTTTAGCAAAATGTATACACTTTATACACTTTGAGTTTTTAGTTAGGCTACTATCTGCATTTTTGAATTACATGAACTGCTATAACAGCTAGGCCTATAATATTATAGTATAAAAATTTCCTATTACATGATTGTAATTATGTTTTACTATTTTAATAAATAATACAATCATATTATAATTGAAAAAAATAATGTTAATACAAATACTATTTTGCACAACTAAATGACTTCTCTCCAATGTTTTCTTTCAAATTTCAGACAGTCAAATTTGGTCCTTGAACATTTAATAAAGCAACATCATTATTACGTGGGCTTACAATGTAGGACCTACATTGTATTTTATTGTAGGCCTAATGCATTGTGCTCTAAAAATTTATGCAACGCCTCTCGAGTGCACACTGTCAGAGGCGCAAAACAAATGGCTGCCCAATTTTGGCAGCAATTCCTCCACTGAAATAGTAGAGTAATTTTGCTAAAAGGACAGTTTAAAATGCTGAAATTGCAATGCGGAAATCGCAAAATTTTCTTATTGGGAGGGGTACATTCCCTCCCCATACCAGGTCCCTTCTCGGCTGCCCTCCATGTCCGACCTTCCCCCCCAGCCGACGTGAATTTTGACAGTCTTCTGATTCCCCCCCTATTTTTCACTGGGCGCAAGCTGCGCCCGTCATGTATAGGGATAGAAGCCCCTGCCTGCGAAGATATCAGTTATTTTACAGAAAGGGTGCAGGCATTCACATTTAACTGACCATGAAGACAGCGGTGAAAGTTTTTATTTATTTATTGGTCTCCAAAGCAGGTAAAGCACAACATAGAAGCAGTCAATGTCGACCCTACCGTATAAATTATTCACTGACAATTGGTAAATCTAAAAGCCGATGTTCCTCAAACAGGGTCACCTATTACAAATGGTATTAGACAATAATTCTTTTCAATTCATTACTTTAGACTATATAATTCACTCGTGGATCTAGGTAGCCTCTCTAATTGTAGTATACACCAGAAGAAGAAAATAACTGTCCAGGGGTGATAATGTCCTACAACCGATTTACTCCATCCAGTTCATCTATCTATAAGAAAGGACTTGGCGGACTTTGTCCAGAATGCACGCTCACAGTTCTGCAGCTACTGACCTTAAACATTGTACATAAATAGACTTTCACTCAACTTACTCAGGCGCACTATTTTCACCTTCTTATTCACTTTAGAACTCGAAATATTAGACATTTTAATTTTCGCCGTGTTATTTGCGCGATCGCTGCAAATACTGCAAATGCCACGCCATTATTTGAATCGTCGTGCAATAACAAATGACGTCATTTTTCGCCAAAGCTTACGCAGCGCAACCGCCCTGGGAAAGATAAATGGCTTAGGCCAAGGAGTATAATATACACTAAGAGGAACCCCCATGCAACATGAGTTTAACCAGCAGAATTGGGGAAGACCTTCCAAGCAGAGGGGCATAAAATTTAATATATAACCATTTATAAACCCCAAATGGGCGGCTTCGCCGCCCCACAGGGAATGGGCGGCTTCGCCGCCCCACAGGGGCGAGTGGATCTGGGTTTGGGGACAAAAAATCGAAATTTCCCGTGCAACGCCGGGTACCCCAGCTAGTGAATCATAATAGGCTACTCTTTGATCCACGTTCAAACGACCTTGTTACTTACATATACGTTATATTCCACGTTCTGATTTTCTAACAAGAAAGGGTTTCGTTACTAGAATGCATTAGCCTATGCTTATTAGATTACACTTAATTGTTTTAAGACTACATTACTTTTCGCGTAAGCCTATAATTACTATAGGCCTACTTTACTATTACATTTTTTGCTCTCAGATACTTCTTTCCCCCATGCAGGGACTTTGAAATTAGAAAAAGCAGTGCATCTGAAACGGTTGCCCCTCATCCATGTCAAATCCATGTTACTTCTATAATTATACGTTATATTTCAATATCTGTCGATGTCCCATACTGCGTTTGCAATTGGAGTAATAAAGACTTGCTTACTTACTTTTATTTTGCCACTCAGCGTGAGCAAACGAAGATCCGGCTGAGATCGCCGAGGCGAGTAGTGCTGCTTGTCACATGTTTAACGATACTGTCATATCGAAGCTGATTAGTGTCGCCCTCCTCCTTTATCCAGGCTTGGGTCTGGCACTGGCAGAGTGCAACCAGTGGCGGAGTTGGCCAATTGTGCCGGGCAAAGCCGATATATATAGCTTCGGCTCTGGTGACGGGTAGGGGAGGAAATTAGGATTTTTTCAATTTCCACATTGCAACAGCAGCATTTTAAGCTGAAACAAATTCTCCCTCAGGTTAAACCATACTTTATGTTAATTGCTAAATAAGCATTAAGCCTACGATTTAAAATACATAGTCCAGAGGAAGATTAAGGTTTCTGTGCAAACGAGTAGGAAAAGGGGTTTGGGGAAGGTATGTGCCACCATAATATTTTTACATTTTCAACATTGCAATGGCGGTATTATAAGTAACTGTTGTCATCTGAAAGAAACTGACCTACTATTACAGTGCTGACATGAGTGCACGTTTAAATTCAATTACTACCCTGACGCGTGACCTGACGAAATCGATATAGCCTAGATCTGGAGCCGCCCACTGAAATTGTAGGCTATTATGAAAACTTCCTCGTTGATAATTATTTTTTAAATCTGTCAACTAAATTCACCAGCCTATGTAGGCCTACTAAAGATGTAATATAATACTCCATATCAATTGACAACCTCTCTGTCGTTACGACTTCTTTCTGGGTGACAAAACTACACTTTGCTCTGTCATTTACATACCGTAACACTGACGTTGTCATTGTCAATATCCAAGTTTCCTTCCGGTCAAAAAACCTGGACAATTTCGCCCTTTTGCTTAAGTCGTCGGGACACCGGGAGGCACCACAAAAACCCGGGATATGTCCCGGAAACCGGGACGTATGTCACCCTAATATAGGCAAACAATTAGGCCCTATTCTCATAAGTTTATTTCACGACGCTTATTAAATCATTCCAGAAATTTACATTGTATAGCGAACCTTCAAGAAGTCTACTTAGAGGCGCTCCTAGTCCAGCCACGGTTCAAGAGAAAGATATGAGCAAAGTGTCGAACACCAGGTTTTCTTGCTTCTGTGTTTGCGCTATAGTCAAATAATATAATGTATATAGCCTAACTCAGAGGTTGTTTACCGGTGTGTCACGACATAGGCTACTCGGGTCTACAATGTAGTTTGTCGCGTAAACATGGGGTGTCGTTGGTGTGAATTGGTAGATCTTTATATCGCGAATTAGAACATCACAGGCCTACATTCGTCGCTCTTGCACATAATACATCGACTTGTTTACTGTAGCCGTTTAGTGGGAATAGACATGGGCGGAGACTTAGGGGGACAGAGGGATGGTAGCCCTCAATGGTGGGGGACGGCCCATGCATTTGTCCCCCCAACCGTTAAGTGTTAGGACATGCACACACTTCACGAAACACACTGTGAGGCTATAACGTTAGAAGACAGAAGAAAAGATCTTCGATCAAATGAGGCAATGACTAAAAAAAGAAAAAAGGTCATAAAAGTTTTCATCGACATTTCGGACGGATGCGAATTTTTTTAAGTCGTCAGAAATTTTTGCCGCCATAAAGATGGAAAATTTTGACGGCGACTCTGATCAGCCATTCGTCCGCCCAAAATCTCAAAATCTCGCGTCCTTCCTGCGCCGCTCGTTTTCGTCCCACGCAAGTCCCCGCCCAAGTCTCCACCCATGTGAATAGACTGTGAGAATTCGTAGCACTCTATTTATACAATTTCTATTCTCTTTCATCACAATCTGAAGCGACCACAATGGGTTTTTTCTGTTTAAGCCTATAATCCTGACATAGGCTACAGTGTAACACGCTACCGAGGCTACAACTGATGACGCGGAACCTGTTTTGCTCAGCCTGTTTACGCATTCAGAGCTTAGCATTCATTACGAAGGTGGACATAGTCCAGGGCCCGTGGTCCCAATGTCCCAAGATTCCTGTAGGTCTACCGTTTCTTACAGTTTTCCAATAATTGGACGTTTTGAAGGGCAGCGTTTTAGTTTCGGCAGTGTTTAGCTCTCTTATCCCATGTTTTCTTGCTTTGCCTTGAACCATTAGTGCGGCTTGGACTATGAGCATGGCCATAAATCTGTTTCTAGATGTGAGGAGGGAAAATTTCCTTTTCGGAATTGTGCGTAGTAGACCCTTACCCCCTCACAGAGTACACCATTGAGTTCAGTGACACCCTAGGTTTAATTAGTGTTAAAATGGCTGGTTCGCACAACTGCATATAGCGGAAGGGTTAATGTCCTATGTTAAATCAGGGGGAAATTGTCCGGGGTTATTGTCTGGGGGGTTATTGTCCCGGGAGGTTTTGTCCGGGGTTATTGTCTGGGGGGTTATTGTCCCGGGAGGTTTTGTCCGGGGGGTTTGTCAGAGGGGTTTTGTCCAGGGGATGTGTCCTACACTCACAAGGGGCGCTGAAGAAATCTCGAGATTGTGATTGAGATTACAAATACAAACTGCGACCAAAACAGATTCTTTACGTGGGAGAAATAAAATGACAAGAATCTGATCATAATGATAATGCTGTTTGTCACTTTCTGATACACAGGTTTAGGCAATGGCTAATAATGTAGGCTATGTGAAAAACTGTTCTTAATAGAGAAGGCAGTGTGCGTTTGACAATTTTCGTCTCACTTACCAGGATTGTCAGGACACAATCCTGCTTGAAGTGATTCGGAAAACGAAAAAGATTAGACTTTTTAAATTAGGTCTCCTTAACGCATAGCACTTTATTCATGAATATTCTTCTTTAAAATTATTTGCAATTCTTTGTAATCCTGTGTATGCCTACAGGCCCTACAGTCGAATATGCGGTATTGGCTAACGTGGTCACGAGATGTTGCAAGCTCCTTTCTCCTTTCAGATCTGAGAGCCCGCACTCCCATATGATTAACCTATGTACTTATGTATACATGCTATGTATGCATGAACCATGTATGCATAATCGCATATGTATGTATTGTGTTGCATTGTATATGAGAATTTATAGAGTGCTTCTTGCAGTATACTAGCTATTCAGAGGCGCTTTCAGCGTGACAGCCTGAGGAAATAAGAAAGACTTCATTAAGCAGCGACGAGCTGTAGGTGTCACCCACGACAAGATCTTACTACGGATAGAGGGAAGGGAGGTCATTCCACAAAGAAGTGTATAGGGCCGATACTGGCAATAGTAGGTTGGGTCATGGTAGTCCTTGGGTTGATGCATCACGTCACAAAATTATTTAGGAGTTTCCCATTTTGAGTTTATAATATATATATATATATATATATATAATAGTCATTAGCTATGTCCTCACTGAATGTCCGCTATCTCCCTGCAGTCTTGCAGGGATTATTGTATTGAGCTTGTCACGTAATAAATTCCTCCCGCTTTGCATCACTGAAGAGAGATGATTCTATCTCTCAATTAATTACACATTTAAACCTCTTAGCTTTTGATCCCACAGAGCAAGCTTTCAAGTACCGTATCCAGATTCGAGCAATGTGCAGTCGCATAAATTATAGCCTGCCTACCCTAACATTTGTGACGCAGTTGAGAAAAAGTGGGGGAATTCCTTCACGCTCCCTCCTCAGGTTTAAATTGAGGGGGAAATTCCCTTCTTTCCCTCCCCCGGGATTTACGGCCCTGACTATGAGTAGTTATTGCCAGCTATCCTATTTTTTCATTCCTTAGTTTAGCTAGGTCCAATGGGTAAGCCGCAATTAAGCTTAAAGTGTTCTGGCTAGATTGCTACACAACTGCGCGTATTTCACTCGCAAAACCTTTGGATCCTCACCTTACCATGATCCAAAGAAAGTTCAAGACGCAAAATCTGCAGCTGTAAGAGTCACACAGTAAGACCAAACAATTTACATAGAGTCATAAAACAACGTAGCATCGTAGATATAGATAAGTGGGATTGAGAATTTTACAAACATTAGAAACAAAAAAGAAATCAGTGTCAGTATTTTCATTATTAAAAATTTTAACAATTTAAAATGAATTTGGCGACACACCGTGCAATCATAATAGGCCTATTAATTAGGCTATACTAAAGTTAGTCCAGCTTGTGCTTACTTCATTTTAAATTGGAGTTCCCTGAACACTTTAAGCTTAATTGCCTGAAATGGACCACAATAAGTCTCCTTAATTGGACCGATAATTTGGGTGTGGTCCATTTAAGGACACCAGTACTTGCAATGTTATTGGGTGTGGTCCATTTAAGGATATCGGTACGGTACATGCAATGTCATGTTGTGAATCTTCAAACAATTACAATGCCCTCTTTTGGCGCATGTTTTATCGAACAACAGTCGACAGTGTGGCATGGAATTCGGCGATGCTTCTGACAAACATAGAAGGAATAATTTCAAAATATGCAGTAAATGTCAGTTGTAGGGCGTAGGCAGGGCCGTGTTTAACATAGGTCCATTCGGTGCGGTGAACCGAATGCCTCTGAGCCGAGAGTTTTGTTGCCATTGGCCAAAATTAATGTCTTTTGCGAGTCTCAGTGTTACTTAAACCTTTTGTAAAATCAAAAAGTGTAATAAAACATTAATTTAACCAAGTTCACCGACGTTGCGTGCTTGCTTACTGACCGCCACGGCCGACAAACCACGTAGGTTAGCCTATTGAACAGAGGATTTTCGTAAAATGACACATTCTTGTAAGACTGTCGATCGGCACTTTGCCCCTTGCTGTAACACTTTGCACCGACACTCGAAGAACCTTAAACACGGCCTTGGTTGTAGGTTTAATAGTTTCATAGCAGTTGCTCTGACGCAATGCACTGCTTTAATGCTATAGATGAAGATAATGTTCCTCTGTGCGAACTGCGCGCAATTCTTCTTGTATCAAATATGCTCAAATAGATTTAACTGAGTACTAGTAATGTAAGACTTCACCATCCTTTATTCCCATGTTATCTGGGCCATATTATTTCACTATATAGAGGCCTATAGTCTATATTTAGACCTGCACTCGTTATTGTGACATAGTGCTCCTATAATTAGTCTGCAGGCAGAGGTTATGCCAGTCATATACATGTATTTAGTTGATTTCAGCTATACTCCAATTGCGTATTGATACTTTTAACTGTTTGGTTAGACACTAAGTGTTTTAAAGCGTTTACCTTGCTTTTTGTGTAAAAAATTACCTTTTAAAGTCTTTAAAATAGTGTGTCCCATTCAGGGCAACTGGTCCACTCAAGGCCACCATGCGGTCCATTCAAGGACACAGGTTGCCTTGATTGGACTTTTACAGCTACAGCTTTGTCGACTTAGGCTATTTCTCGTAAATCCACCAATATTTTCTGTCCTTTGGTTAGGCTATTTGTCCACTTAAATAAGAAAAAACAAAACAATTGCTTGTAGTGACAATTGTTTTTCGTACTTTATTCCCTTTGTTACTTTATTACCTTTTTATTTACTGCAGGCCTAATACTGTTGGGTTGGTGTCAGAAAGGACATCCGGCCAGGCCATAAAACCCCCCAAAACCACATCGTAGATTCCTGGCTACGCCGCTGATCTGTGTGATGGTCAAAAGTTTAAGTGTCAAGAATAATGGTTGAGTATGAGAGTTAGCCTAATGGGAGATTTAGTTATGATTCGCATGGCCCTTTATCAGGGCCGTAGCAACAATAAACGTGGCCCCCTCCGAACATTATGTCCGGGGCGGCGGGCCCCCTTGCAATGCAGAAATTGGTATACACGGTCTATAGCCTACGTAATTATGTACCGTGCTTATTCTAAGTAATTTCGTTTCGTGATTATTGTTACGGTCTAAGTCTGATATTATTATAGGCTACTCTGCGAATTTTTATAGATTATTGGCTTCAAATTGCCTTCATCCAGTGTACTACATAGCCTATCTGAAACTCCGTTGCATTTTCAGCGTTCAAAATTTGGCTCTTATAGGGCCCCTTACAATGCAGAAATTGGAATGTGGCATTTCATCATCATCAAAATCCCTGGGCAATGCCCGTAAGTGTCCGACGCCACTCTCTGTCTGAGTCTGTCTCGCGTCATGCTGCCCAGGTTCAACGAGTCCGGTCAGCAGGTCTGCTCCATATCATTCACATCTTGGAGCAGCCAGACCACCTTGTCTGAATGAAGAGAATATTGGGAGAGAGGCACGAAGGACAACCTGGGTCAATGCCCGTATGTGTCCCACGCTCTCTCCCCCGACTCTCTCCACTGGTCTGTCCTGACCGGGCTGTGCATGTCAGCTCCACATCATGACACCTTGAAGCATCTGGGTCCCTATGTCGCTTATGCCGTGGGTTTTGGGGATTTCTGTGGTCTTGGTCTTTTACTGCCAGTGTATCTCCACCCATCTGGCAAACCTTCCTCATTTTATCCGGGCTTAGGACCGGCACAGGGAATTTGTTGGTTCCCTGTGGCAGAGGATGGATGCAGTTTAACGTCTTGCCCAGGACATGTGGCATTTACAGGTATATTTATACAATAAACTTATAATGGAGTTCATAAAATTATTATGTAAGCTCATGATGTAATTAATTATCATATTATGTAAGCCTACATAATTATGCCATACAGTGTTCATGTATTCCGTAGGCCTACTTACTGCTGCTGAAGTTTTTCTAGCAGTGCTTTCGAACATGGATTATGCAACAGTCAATAAATGTCACTAACCTATAGTTACACCTTACATTTTTTACCACTTTCGGGGGCCTTTCTTGCGGGGGCCCCCTTCGGTCGGAGGGTACGGAGGGCGGTCGCTACGCCTCTGCCCTTTGTCGTGCAATATCAGCAAGATCTCATGCTTGCGAACTTATGTTCGCAATTTACAGGGCTGTTTTTAAGGAATTTTTAGAACTGCACAGCTCATTCTTTCCTTTCCCATCGTCCATGGCAAATTACTTCCAATCGGAGGACAGCGACCTTTTTTACTAGTTTTAACTGTACAGAAGTGCTTCTACAACTGCACAAATCCATTTGAAACTGCACATTTCATTTTGTGTACAACTGCACGTTAAAAACAGCCCTGGCAATTTAAATTTGTAAGTATTTCAATACCTTTAATTTTCTCAATTTCTTATTTATCCAGATTAAGTTATGAGAAAAAAAATAACTGCTGTAGATTAATGTCACCTATAACTAAGTTTGGCTTAAGCCTACTAATAAAGTTGTGTTATTTGCCGACTAAGATAAAATTGCATTAGGCCTAACAAGGTTTTTAAGTTTAAAATGCAGTTGAAGATGTTGCAAAGTTTGATTATTTTCCGTTTCTTTTTTTGTCGTTTTTTGTGGAAAATAAAACGAGGTTTTTCCCGTTTTAAAAAATTCCGTTTGCATCATTTTTTACATCTATGAATTGAATTATATCTTTGTAAGCTACTTAATATTGTTACTTATTAAAGACCTAATTAAGAAGTTTATATCAAAATAACTCTTATAAATTTAATTTCTTAAAGGGACCTATCGGTACTGCCATAGGCTACATGTAGGGCCTATCTCTTAAATGATGACGTTAAATAAGTAAATGATTACGCCAGTTAGCTGAATCCTTGAAAGTAGGCAGAAAACGTATAGTGGCGGCGCCAGGAGTTCAGGTTCGGGGAGGCTGATGCCATAAGCTCCCTCCTTCCCAGGGGCGCATCTAACGCCAACTTTCCTCTAACATTAAGCTAAACTTAATTTCACATTACTGCACAAAACCCACATAATTTTGATAAATCCAGGCCTAACTAGCCGCGTTCTGCCAGCCTGATGGTTTGAATAAATGGAAAGTGCTCGATTGATTGATATAATATAATTTTTTTATTATAGCCTACTCAGCAATCAAATTCTTCTTAAAATAAATTAAAATACAAGCTGCTGCTTGCTTGCTCATGTAATCTTCTGTGCTATGACTTGCCACCAGTTTTCAAGTTTGTCAGATGAAATTGACAAATTCCTAAAATATTTAGAAAAATTTCAGTGAAATAGAATTTATGAAAAAAAGACTATACAGCGATTTCATAATCAGGAAATCTGCTGCAAATGCGGTCACGATTCAGTTCTATAAAGCGGACGACGGCGGCATAGTGTCAACAACGGTTGCAGGACATTATTTAGGCTATCCGGAGACGATCCTCGTTTTGGGGTGGGACATAATCTATTCCCCGGACAAATTCCCCTCTGCTCTGGTATAATTGGCCTATTTCTGCATTTAATTAATAGCGCTTTATTATTATTTTTTGTTTTTTGTTCCCCAGGTTAACTTGTTAATGTCGCCATGGAAAAACCTGCTATTTTGCATGTAAATTTATGACTTGTTAGTGTCATTCAGTTTGTCATTCTAGCGCTAAGACGTGTTTGTGTCATTGGCTAATAGGTCTATATTTAAGACTTGCCAAAGTCGTTTGCGACCTCAGTTAGAGACTTATTAACTGTCGTTTGGTCTAAAATTATATAAAGTAACGACAGTACTGTTAGGCTATGAGTAATTCCAAAGCACCTCAAAAGCCATCACCAATGATGTTACTGCCTCTACTATAGTAGGCCCAATGCTAAAAACTCTGGCATCCTGCCATAAAGGTGACGAATTTAGGTATTCTACATGTATGTAGCAGTAAGTATAAGCTAGTTCACCCTTAGAACTTCCGGTGAGGCATGACGGGAAAGGTCATAGGTCAACGTGAATAAACAAGTCGAAAATGGCTGGTCTTATCAACGAATCGTGACTTTATTCGTTGGAAAGTAGACGATTTGAAGAAATTTATAAAAGAAAGAGGCCACAAGACGACTTATCGAGTTAAACGTGAACTCGTTGCTGTGGCATTTGCGTTGTATCAGCAACAATTGCCAGTTTTTGCTTCGAACGTGGACAACTCGGAACAGGTCGATGTCGACACCAGACCCTCCTAAGGATTGAATGGAATGGTGTGACTTACACGCTACCCGATCCGAATCATCTACAGGATGGATGGCTGCCCGAGTCCACAGGAGTTACGAACTAGTCTTCTTGCAGCTACGTTAACATATCTGCGTATCTCGTCGATCATGACCAACGAGCACTGCTATCCAGACTAGCCAATGATTACAAAGAAGGTTGGTATTTGATTAATTTCAAATATACTACTATTATCACGACGAAGAACGGCGGCCGATTTTGTTTTACTGTAGGCCGTCCTGTGCGTTTAGACATTGCAACATTTATATCTGGCTAGTAAAACATTCAAGGATATGTGATATTAAATTTCCCGAGCCCAGTTATCTCAAAATCTGTGCAGGGTGGATAGAAGTTGGCAACTGAAACATGTTGTGGCACATCCGAATAACATGTCGGGCCGTATTGACCCATATGCATGCATGACAAGGCCATAGCGAGGGTTTTGTTTCAGGGGTGTTTACTCAATCTTGAGCAAGCCGACAAGCAATCGAATCAACCGATTCCAATTTTTTCCTCACTACATGTCAACATTTAGGATGTAGTTAATCTATGCCTGTGGACTTGTCTGCATCTTTTGACTTTTTCAGTTATTTCATCACATAAATGCTCTAATTTCCTTTAGTCAGCATTAGCTTTGTTAATCTTCATACACCACTGTCAACATTTTTTGTTTGAGTTCAAGAACGTTCTCAAATCTTCCAATGTAAACACTCTGCTGAAATTATTCAGAACTTCAGCAGCTTTCACATCTTTATCATGATTAGATTATCGTCGTGATTTATTCTATTGTAAAATTTAACATAGAAATAAGTGCTTCAAAATTAAATCCTCTTAGTATAGTTCTTACATTTTGTGTTAGTAAATTCATTACTTAATTTTTACACTTTTTAATTGGGAGGGGTGTTCAGGCATCCTCCTAAATACAACCTTGATGCATCATAAACAATTTTTTACACATGCATACATATATAACTGATCTTTTCACCAGATTTAACTGATGCTGAGTTTTAGAAAAGTAACAGATAAGTGTAAGATGAATATAATGTACTGAAATGTCTTCCACATATTTTTTTACAGGAAAGGCATTCAGCTATTGCGCATTCCAACAGGCCTGGATCAAGGAGCTGTGGTACAACGGCTTATCGGATGAAAGCCCTTTCTGCTTCTCGAAGTCTGAATGCATGCCATCATAAAGGATTCGAGAAATTGCTCACAAGCCTTGTCGATCATCGAGGAGAAGACTGACGCTGTGAAAAGTGCCAGTTGCTCCTGTTTTTCAGGGTAGGACATTTATGTGTGGATGACATTTATGTGTGGATTTCTGGAAAACACATTTAAATGTGTCATTTATATGAAACCTAAGATGTTGCAGTTTTTCCCAACTCAGTTGGACCTGTATGAGTGCTTGTGGCATTCCCCCTTTCATGTTTACAGAGACAAGGGCCAAATGCTTTATCAGGCCGGGTCCCTGAGTGTTGCAACATTAGTTATTCCTTCTGGCATGTTACAAGGGAAGTAAAATTAACAAATTAATTAAATGTCATATATTAAAAATATATGAAATATTTGATTGCCCAATTTTTTGTGTTCAACCAATAAGCCACTTCAGCATTAGCAGTGCGCATGCGCAGATATTTTACTTCTGCTTCCGGGGCATAGGTCAACGGGAATAAACAGAACACTGCCATAATCGAGATGCTGTGATCTAGTTTGAAGCGATTACAATCGATATTAGTTCGTAGTAAATTTCTTTATAGGATTATTTAACCGGTGCCAAAGTGAAATGCGTATGTGTGCGGTAGCTAGTTGCGGTAGTGGAGATTACCAGCTCTGCCGCTGGAGAAAAACAATCTGCAATGTCTATGGTTGCAACAATGGTGTTGTTCACTGTCCAGCGCCATTTGAACTATTTACATTCCACAAAGAAAAGTCGTGGCTTCTGGAATGGACAAAATGGTAAGATGTTAATTATGCTTTCTTTTACTTGTCTGAATTCCTGTTACCTAGGGTAGCGCGTTGGATAACACACTGGCATGGGGAGCACGAGGACCCGATTTCGAGCCCTGTAGGGCGGACGTGCTTTGTAGGCTGCTATTAGCGCCGTGTATTGCAGGCTGTCTGTTCTGGTAGTAGTCAAGATTGATGTTAATTAAAATTGTTGCATTACTTGTACGTGTACGGTGCAGTGCGTTTACAGGCGTTTCATTAAGAAAAGAAAGGGAACGAGTTCCATGCTCTCTGTGTCTCTGTAACCAACCTAGTCATTCTACATTCCACAGGGTCTGCGACCCTGCCGGATAATTTTATCTTGCCAGCTAAAAACGATAAAAATTTTATCCCACGGGTGTTTTATGATATATTTAAGTGAACAAAAATAGTTTATACTCCTATAATAGTATACAGAACTTAATCATTAATTCACTCCTCAGCCTCCTTATTGACAATTATTTGCCATTATAAATCCTAACTCTAAACTGCAGCTTTTGTACTTTGTTGCATACATGTGTCAATGAGTGTTTCAATAAAGGAATAGTGATAGCACCAAATGTTGAATAAAGAATATATTTACTTACTTTACTTACTTAGCAGTATGCTAAGCCGTATTTCATCTGTGGCCTGTAACACTTTTCGTACCTATCTACCGGTGTTTGTCAGTTTCATTTTATGCATACATCTAATTATTCTTATATTAATGGTTCAAGCTTTGAAATGTTCAAACTTTGCTGGAAAACTGTTCAAGGGCACTGCTCAGAGGTGCACCAAACACCAGCATGGCTAATCGAAGTCATGAAACAAGAGAAGAAAGTCTTAGCAGGGGTTCTGGGAATGGAGCTCTGAACATGAAAATGTACTCATTATTAATACATATGCAACTATTTCAGGTTAACAGGAAAGTCGTGGATGGAGGGAACTGGAAACAATCTGCACACCATCATATTTGTTCCAAGCACTTTCCTGATGGTCACCTGACTGAGGAAAATCCGTTGTCAAATCTTAAAATGGGGTGCGTATCTTGTGCGACTGTGCAATTAATTTACTTAACATAGGCTAGTGGTGTCCAACCATTTTTGCATTGAGGGAACCTTTCTCAAAGCAGTCATGTGCTTGCGGAACCCAGCGTGTTTCACCCGTCCAGGATTTCAAGAAATACTTATAATTATTGGCCTAATTGTGACTTGCAACTTTCAAAAAATGTCTAGATTTACAGTTCTACACTTTTGATGTAATTTATTACTCATGCAGTCTATAATATCATGTTACAAATGCATGCTTTTATAGAATATTGAAAAATACTGTGTTCTGCATCAGGGTAATGTGTTAAAGTATTTTCTTCAAGCATAGTGCAAAATTTGTGCCTGGTTGCTTCGATTTATAAGAACTTCACCACCTGACATGACTCCGAGGAATCGTAAACTACTAGTGACTAGAGAGAGACACACATCTTACTCTACACAGAATAATAATTGTCGTCAACAGACAAGGATCGTTCTCACTTTCTGTTTATTGTGGTCATGCTAGAAATCAGACTTCACATAAATAACTAATTCGCATATCACTATCAGCAATATATGGATATTCTTTTTCGAACAGATCGTGCACATGTTTCAAAACCAATGGTATAATTTGCGAATACTTTGTCTGAGTGACATTTTGAAAACATATACAAATAAGTCACGAGTAGATTCATTCATAAGGTCATTCATGTTGTACAACCACATATAAAAGGCAACAATCCCTTCACATTATTAACAATTTGTTTATTTTTCATTGATGATTTCAGATATGCTGTGCAAGATAAAAAGCGAAGACCTCCGCCAATGCCTTCCACCAAAAAGAATCAAATTGGATATGGAATCTGGTGGAGAGAGTTCTGCTGAAATATGTCGAGGCAATTCAAGTTCCATGACAAGGTCCATTTGATGTCATGGATTCCATTGTTGCAGATGTTATAGATCGTACAGCCTGTCACAGCAACTCAAATGAACCAAGGGATGATTGTCATCAACAGAACCGATTGGTTGATCATTCCTACCGTGCTGCACCATTAGTTGTTGACACTGTTAGCTGTTCTAACTGTTACGCTAAAGATCAAATCATATTGCGGTTGAAACAAAAAATAAAAACTGGGAGATTGTAATACGTCACAATGCATGTAGACAGAGGATTAATGTTGACGTGTGTGAGCAATTCATTGACACATTCACTAGTGCGAATTAATACAGGATTGTAGAGTGCAGGTGCACTTAATGTTTTATGTCTTTTGCTGCAACAGGTTCTACACTTTTGACGGATGGTGCCAGCCAATTGGTTGGTTGTAGAAGTGCATGGCTTCTTTGATGTCAGCCATGCTTAACCCAGTTTGGAGAGGAGGGCTCCAACGTGATTGCATGTCGATCCAAGTCTAAAGTGAAACCAAAATAGCAAATTCATTTACACAACAATTTTAAAAAAATGGTAAGCAAACAAGAAATCATAATGACAGGGCCGGCCTTGGTCCAAATGGCGCCTTAGGCAATTCAAACATTTGGCGCCCTTTGACCCCACTCCACGGTCAATCCCACGACAACCAAATGAGTAGCGATTCAGAAAACAGCCAGAACATTGTGCATAACTGAGCTATTTTTTTATTATTAAGCTTTTTCATTAGTACACTTAGCCCTGGATACTTTGAATTTCCTAAAATATAAAAAGGTAAAAAGGTAGAATTTAAAAAAAAAATTGAATTACCGGAAAAGACATTTTCTTATTATTTGCTGCGCTGATTACAGAAATCTTTCGGCTTGCAGTTTATCTCCTTGAGGTTTCAGTTTATTGATAAGAGTCTATTGTTTTACTTTAACAATAAGTACTGCTCTTGCAGTATTATGTGCAAATGTGCTTTTAATATCTGCATAATGTAATGTTTGGACAACATCTTTCTCGATAGACAGCGTAGCTAAGGCAGTAAGTCTCTTCTGTTTCATAGAAGCCCGAAGGCATTTTTTTTATTAGTTTCAACTTTGAAAAGCTTCTTTCACCAGTTGCCACACTGACTGAAATAGTTTTAAAAAATGCATATTAATTAAATTTTTAAGATCAAAAGATTCAAACCCAAGCATTCAACAATAAGACACGACTATCAATAACAGTGTTATTGAGGGGCTCGGTGGTGTAGTGGGTATGTTCGTCACCTTGCAGCCGAAGGGTTGCAGATTCGAATCCACCTCAAGTCCCCGGGTAGGGACCTTGGACAAGTCCTCGCTCACAGTTGCTCAGTGCTTCGGCGTGAAACTCTGATGCAGTGTCCGCGCTGTCATCAGGATCGCTGTAACGTCTCCGTTTTTATGCTAATTTTAGCGGGTAATTGAAAATGTACTGCATTTAAATGATCTGTTCAAAAAGACACCAATTCTTTATAAATGTATGATATAATTGAAACTATTAAATACACAATACAATTACGTAATATTCCTATTTACTTATTTGGCGTATCACTAATTATAATTAACTAAATGCTTATCTGTACTCCACAGTTGAGATATATGACATATCGTTTCTGTAGTGTAAAACGGCCTTGAAATAGTTCTGCAGATTCTCTGTAGATTCACTGAATGAAGATTAGCAACCTCGTGCTATATTTGAAGAAATAGTTCTGCTGATTCTCCGTAGATTCACTGAATGAAGATAAGCAACCTCGTGCTATATTTGAAGAAGGATAATGAGATACTGTCAAGCTGTGGAATCCAGATCGAATACCAGACAAGACAATATTCAATACTTCCGTAGCATCAAATTATCACACTCCAACCAATGAGAATTTCCTTCCCAATTGAAAATGACCTTGAAATGTCAACCAGAGACAACGAGCCCAAAATCGTTTCTCAACACACGAATATCGTCTCACCAACCGTCACAATCACAATGTAGACTTCACGGACGTTAGAATTCGCAACTTCGAATTTCTAAATCGCCTCTACTCTCACACGAATGCCTCGTACTGTTTTACGACCAGATACGAGCATAATCCTCATCCTCACCATTGAATAAACTTCAAATGAATTGCCAGACACAACTGAGCAACCATCTTTCTCAATGTTCATGTAAGGAATCACCGTTTTATATTGAATTTCAATGACGTGGCTATTTCCATTCAATTCTGTCCGTTACGCTCATTTCGATGCTTTTTATTGGTTACGCGTCGATGCAAATGTTTTCGCTTACGTAAGCGTCCATAGTAACCACTTGACGTCACCTTGACTGCCTCACTCATGTACGCAAGATTCGTGGTCCCCTAGTTACTAATCCACTAGACGCCAAATTATTAATCTAGATACGCCGACTAAATTATCTAGCTTAACTCCTACTTAGAATTAACATATAATATCAGACAAGTTAGTTTGATAGATAATAGCGATTTAATACGCTACAAATACCCCTCCTTCAAAAGTCTGTAATCAGGCTTTACAATTTCACCTAATTATCTATCAACTAAATTTCTATCAACTTCCTTATTCTATCTTACACAACAATACAACATTACTGAACTTCTTATCTACATTATTATAATACATTACTGATATATTTAAGTACTATGTAATTCCTCTACTCAAATAATCAGACATAACATTATTGCTTCCCTTGATATATCGTATCGTAAAGCAATAATTTTGAAGTGCTAGACTCCACCTCATGACTCTCGCATTTCTCATCCTTCCTTCCTTCATGTACTGTAGTCCGCAGTGGTCCGTCTCTATCACAAACTGCTTTCCACACAAGTACCTGTCAAACCGACTAATTCCCCACATTATCGCTAGACATTCTCTCTCCTCAACTGAATATCTCGTCTCTCTCTCCAATAATTTCCTACTCGCATATGCAATCGGGTGGTTTATCCCTTCATACTGCTGTATCAGGACGCAACCTATTCCTCTTCCTGATGCATCCGTTTGAATCACAAACTCCTTTTCCAAGTTTGGTAACTTCAGTATCGGTGTTTTAGCCAGTGCTGCTTTCAGCTTACTAAAACTCTCATCTAATTCTTCGTTCCAATCAACATTATTAGCTGCTGACTTCTTTGTCAAATCACTTAATGGTGCCATCAGTTCAGCACAATGAGGAATAAATTTTCTGTAGTAATTTATCGCTCCCAAAAAGCTTCTTATTTGTTTCTTCGTTTTCGGTTGTGGCATCTCCACAATCTTATCTATCGATTCTCCTTTAGGACTAATGTCGTCGTTGTTTAACGTGTGACCCAAGAAATCTATGCGACCATATCCTAATGAACATTTCTTTGGTTTCAAAGTCAGGTGAGCATCTCTCACTCTTTGAAAAAATTCACGTAAAATCTTCATATGTTTAGTCCATCCTTCTGTATGAGCTAGTATGTCATCAACATAACTCTCCAGATTCTCGGTTCCATGCAAAATCTTTCTTATCAGTCTATTATAGCTTGAAGCACTATTTACCAATCCAAATGGTAGAACGTTGAATTTATACAACCCACTCGCACAAATGAAAGTCGTATAATCTTTTGATTCTTCGCTCATTGGAATTTGCCAATACCCTTTGCAAAAATCAAACTTGCTATATATTTTGCTGCCACTCAGTTTATTGAAGATATCCTCGTTTGACATCATCGGCTCTGGATCAAAAACTGTCACTTTGTTCAATTGCTTATAGTTGCAGCAAAGTCTATTGCTTCCATCAGCCTTCTTAACAACAACAAGCGGTGCTGCGTATGCTGCTTCTGATCTTTCTATTATCCCATTCTCTAACATTATCTCAATTTCCTTATCAATTTCAGACTGTAGATGATACGGTGTTGGATAAGCTTTCATCCTAACAGGTTCATCACTCGTAAGATGAATCTCGTGTTTCACCATGTCAGTTCTTCCGGGTTTATCTGTAAATATGTCTTGATATTCTCTCAGTAATTTCTCCAATTCACCTCTCTGTTCATCTTCTAATTGTGGATTAATATCAACATCCTTGTAAGTCTCAGTTTGCTTACTGACATACAGGTTTAATATCTCCTCCTCTTCGTCTTCACCTTCTCTACCATCATGTACAATAGCTGACACATATGCTATTGTCTCAGAACCTGACAATTCTTCTTCACTCCTCTCGTAATATCTCTTTAGTATGTTGATGTGGTATGTTTTCAGTTTTCCACCATCAACCTCAACTTTATAATCGTAATCGCCGATTTTCCCTCTGACTACAAATGGTCCTTGCCATTTAACAAGCATCTTATTATTACAACTCGGCAGTAACAATAGGACTTTATCACCTATCTCCAGTTTTCTATATCGTGCCTTTTTATCGTAGTACTTCTTGTTCTTCGCATTAGCTTTGTGAATTGCTTTCTGCGCCATGTTACACGTTTCCTCTATACGTTCTCGTAGATCCGTCATATATGTGTACACATCCTTCACCTCGTCTTCCACTTTTTCATTTGTCCACAGTTCCTTCAATATCTGTACCGGACCTCTACATGATCTTCCGAAGATTAATTCGAAAGGCGTGTATCCGTGGCTCTCGTGTACAGTATCTCGTAATGCGAAAAGTAGTGGTGCCAAGTACCTGTCCCACTCTTTTACTTGTTCACCTATCAGTTTTCTCAGTGTAGTCTTAATCGTTCCATTAAGACGTTCTACACAACCGTTTCCCATCGCGTGGTACGGACTTGTCATCGTGTGCTTGATCAACAACATTTTGTTTACTTCGGCCATTAGTTCTGACGTAAATTGGCTTCCTCTATCTGTATGAATTCTTTGTGGTACGCCCATCCGACAGTAAAAGTTAAACAAGGCTTCCGCCACTTCCTCGGTACTTATTCCTTTCAACGGTATCGCTTCAGGATACCTGGTGCTTAAGTCGATAATCGTTAATACATAACGATATCCTCTCATAGACATTGGCTCTATGGCTCCTATGATATCCACACAGACATGCTTGAACGGCACATCCAGCACTGGAAGATGTCCCATCGGTGCCTTGTAATTCACTTTCTTATCTACTGCTTTCTGGCATACATCACAACTTAATATATATCGCCGAACTTCTTGATTTATCCCTGGCCAATAAAATTCATTCACAATTTTATCGTGAGTCTTCTTCATGCCTAGATGAGCTGACAGTAGCGAGTTATGTGCTACAGCTAGAACTTTGTTTCTCAACTGTTTCGGAACCATCAACTGCCACTTCGCTTCATCTTTCAATACTTCCTTCCATCTCCGGTACAACAATCCATCTTTCTTTACGTACAGCACTTTTTCTGTACTCTTCTCATCGCCATTCCACTCAGATGCTTTATCCCAGTAACTCTTCAATGTTTCATCTGTCTTCTGTAATTCCTTTATTTCTTTTGTGGTTATATTCAGGTCGGGCATTTCTGTGACCTTGAGTGGTTTATATTTCACCACTTTCTTCGACTCAGCTCTCGTTTCTATCGCTGCTGTCGTTTGATGTGCGTCACTGTTCATGACGTCATCACTTCCAACTTTCTCTATTACGTCATCATATTCCGTGCTCATTTCATCACTCTCAAATCTTACTGTCTTCTTGGCATCCTGCCAACGTGAATTAGCATTCACATTTCTCTTGAGTATTCCTTTATACTCAACTTTTTCTTGTTTCTCACTCATAATCGTCTCATTCACTTTCTCTCCTTTGTCACAATTAATTATATTTTCATCCGTGTTCTCATTCGTTACTGTATATTTTAACCCTCTCACGCGTCCAATAATTATCGGCTTTACTGGTTCGTCCATAACCATTGCCTCAACTTCACCAGTAAAATACTCGCTCTCAATGTTTACATTGGCTGTAGGAAAACACCTTAAGCTCCCATCAACTAGGATGCAGTGCGTTTCCTTCCCAGTTAAATCACTATCTCTGATCAGCGATCTCCTCACAATGCATGTACTCGCTCCAGAATCGTAAAGACAATTGGCTTCTACTCCATTGACTTTCGCTTGACATTCATCTATACTTTCAATGTCAATGCAACTATCTTTCCGTTCTGTAACTACCGTACTTGCTGCCATGTGTTTCGGTACTTCTTCTTTACCTTTCCTATCCTGGCGTTCTACTGTTCTGTCAATTTCATTCGATTTCGTATTTTCATTCGTCTGTACAGCCCTGTACGCCCTATTCTCGTAAATCTGTACTGCTGCAGCTGTGTGTTTAACAAACCCTTTGGCTTTATGCACACAATCAAATGCTTTATGACCTACCTTACCGCATGCAAAACAAGTTATCTTGTGTTCCGCTGCCTGCTCTCTATCTCTACTATATCCTCTATTCACATTTCCACTGTGATTTGTCTCTTTGTTCTGTCGCGTTTCGACTCTTCCTCTGTTCATGTTTCCTTGGAATTTCTCTCTCGATTTCTCTTCAAATGGCTTTCCATTACCTCTGTCATTATTGAATCTCCCTTGAGGTTTTACAGAATTCTCTGCATATCTGTACCCATGAGCTTCGATGTAAGATTCTGCACACGTCAATGTGTCCTTTAAGCTCATTTTTCCTTTCTCTTTAATGAACATCCTCAACTCATTACTACAAGTGAGGAAAAATTGATCTTTTAGCAGTAGGTCCTCGATTCCTTCGTAGGTCTGCTCAAATCCAGCTTGTAGCAACCATTGCTGCAAATATCGTTGCAATCTGTAAATGAAATTTGAAGGAGTCTCTCCTTGTTCCATCTTGCTAGTCTTAAACTTGTTACGATACCCTCCTTCTGTTAATTGGAATCTTTTCAGGAGATGCTTCTTTAAACACTCGTAGTCTTGTGTTTCTTCAGCTGACAAACGCTGGTACACTTCTAATGCTTTCGACTCCAGATGTCGCGCTAGCATCAGTGACCATACATCTCTTGGTATCTCGTATGTCGTACACGTCCGCTCAAATCTAAGAAGATACGCATCGAGACAGTCCTTTGCCTCGTTAAATATTGGGAACTTAATGTTCTTCATTCCCTTATGACTTTGGTTTCCTTGGTGGTTGTCACCCATCGTCATGTAGGAATCTCCATCATCCCTGTTTCGTCTATCTCCCGATTCTATCTCTCTCATTCTCACTTGAACCTCAAGCCTCTTATTCTCTAATTCTCTGTCCCTTGCCTGTCTCACTTCATCGGCTTCTCTTGCAAGCCTCGCCTCGTTCATCTCTGCTTCACGCATAAGCCTAGCGTCGGTTGCTTCTCTTTCAAGCCTAACGTCAGCCATCCTCGCCATTTCCATTTCGTTTTCTCTAACTGCTTTTGCTTCAGCAATTTTAGCCGCCTCTCGCGCTAGTTCCAACTCACTCTCTCTGGCTGCTTTGGCTTCTGCAGTTTTAGCCGCCTCTCGCGCTGATTCTGCATCTCTAAGAACCTTTGCTTCTTCTCGTTCATCCGCTCTCTGCTGTCTAAATTCGTTTTGTCTGTCTCTGACAAATGCCTTCAGCTCTTCACCTTCCAATGAGAATGAACGTCCCATATCCAACCACTGTTGCCAGTCCGTGATCGACATTCTTACTTACTCACTTTTGTCAAGTAGTAATAAATTTAACGCTCGAATATGCGCTATACAACTTCACACTCGCTTATAATAATTATTAAAATTATTAAGCGTCACACTAGTGCGCCCTCTTAACGTAATACAATCTCTGGTGTATGTTACGCAATAAGGATTATCGCACCGACTCTAATGCTTAAATCTATACACGCGCTGCGCTGGCGTTGCGCTGTGCTTAACAATTTCCAAATAGATCGTCATTTTAATTAGCTTTGTCTCTTCAATATAAATGTCAGTAAAGTTCAATCTAATCAACAATAATATTGTCAATTTTATCCCGACGCGAGCATCCCATTTGTAACGTCTCCGTTTTTATGCTAATTTTAGCGGGTAATTGAAAATGTACTGCATTTAAATGATCTGTTCAAAAAGACACCAATTCTTTATAAATGTATGATATAATTGAAACTATTAAATACACAATACAATTACGTAATATTCCTATTTACTTATTTGGCGTATCACTAATTATAATTAACTAAATGCTTATCTGTACTCCACAGTTGAGATATATGACATATCGTTTCTGTAGTGTAAAACGGCCTTGAAATAGTTCTGCAGATTCTCTGTAGATTCACTGAATGAAGATTAGCAACCTCGTGCTATATTTGAAGAAATAGTTCTGCTGATTCTCCGTAGATTCACTGAATGAAGATAAGCAACCTCGTGCTATATTTGAAGAAGGATAATGAGATACTGTCAAGCTGTGGAATCCAGATCGAATACCAGACAAGACAATATTCAATACTTCCGTAGCATCAAATTATCACACTCCAACCAATGAGAATTTCCTTCCCAATTGAAAATGACCTTGAAATGTCAACCAGAGACAACGAGCCCAAAATCGTTTCTCAACACACGAATATCGTCTCACCAACCGTCACAATCACAATGTAGACTTCACGGACGTTAGAATTCGCAACTTCGAATTTCTAAATCGCCTCTACTCTCACACGAATGCCTCGTACTGTTTTACGACCAGATACGAGCATAATCCTCATCCTCACCATTGAATAAACTTCAAATGAATTGCCAGACACAACTGAGCAACCATCTTTCTCAATGTTCATGTAAGGAATCACCGTTTTATATTGAATTTCAATGACGTGGCTATTTCCATTCAATTCTGTCCGTTACGCTCATTTCGATGCTTTTTATTGGTTACGCGTCGATGCAAATGTTTTCGCTTACGTAAGCGTCCATAGTAACCACTTGACGTCACCTTGACTGCCTCACTCATGTACGCAAGATTCGTGGTCCCCTAGTTACTAATCCACTAGACGCCAAATTATTAATCTAGATACGCCGACTAAATTATCTAGCTTAACTCCTACTTAGAATTAACATATAATATCAGACAAGTTAGTTTGATAGATAATAGCGATTTAATACGCTACAATCGCCTCTCAGTGGAGATAGTGAAGTGGCGCTATAACAAGTGCACATACAAACAAACAACAATTCTTCAATTGTTGGTGTATTCAGTGAATTTCAGTCAAAAGATGTCACTATATCAGTATAAGCCCATAGGTCTATATAATTATAGTCATAGACTACAAAGCACAGAGTATGGAATGCCATTAAAAATTGAATTTTATTAGTCGATATAAAATTTATGCAGTGTTTGAAATTGAATTTAGGCCTGCCTGAACAGGCGCAATTAAATCAATAATTGTTTTAAACTCTTTTGAAAGTCTTGAATTTAAAAATAAAAATCGCCAGTGCCACGGCGCCCTCACAAGACTGTGATGCCCTAGGCAACTGCCTACTTTGCCTATTTCTAAGGTCGGCATTGCATAATGACATTCTTACTGCACCCTGCGCCTATTCACCAATATGCAGGTGGTTCCATCCCTACCCACATCCAACTTATTTTATGCCAAGTTATATTAAGATATTCAACTTTTATAATTGGTTGAACACAAAAAATTGGGCAATCAAATATTTCATATATTTTTAATATATGACATTTAATTAATTTGTTAATTTTACTTCCCTTGTAACATGCCAGAAGGAATAACTAATGTTGCAACACTCAGGGACCCGGCCTGATAAAGCATTTGGCCCTTGTCTCTGTAAACATGAAAGGGGGAATGCCACAAGCACTCATACAGGTCCAACTGAGTTGGGAAAAACTGCAACATCTTAGGTTTCATATAAATGACACATTTAAATGTGTTTTCCAGAAATCCACACATAAATGTCATCCACACATAAATGTCCTACCCTGAAAAACAGGAGCAACTGGCACTTTTCACAGCGTCAGTCTTCTCCTCGATGATCGACAAGGCTTGTGAGCAATTTCTCGAATCCTTTATGATGGCATGCATTCAGACTTCGAGAAGCAGAAAGGGCTTTCATCCGATAAGCCGTTGTACCACAGCTCCTTGATCCAGGCCTGTTGGAATGCGCAGTAGCTGAATGCCTTTCCTGTAAAAAAATATGTGGAAGACATTTCAGTACATTATATTCATCTTACACTTATCTGTTACTTTTCTAAAACTCAGCATCAGTTAAATCTGGTGAAAAGATCAGTTATATATGTATGCATGTGTAAAAAATTGTTTATGATGCATCAAGGTTGTATTTAGGAGGATGCCTGAACACCCCTCCCAATTAAAAAGTGTAAAAATTAAGTAATGAATTTACTAACACAAAATGTAAGAACTATACTAAGAGGATTTAATTTTGAAGCACTTATTTCTATGTTAAATTTTACAATAGAATAAATCACGACGATAATCTAATCATGATAAAGATGTGAAAGCTGCTGAAGTTCTGAATAATTTCAGCAGAGTGTTTACATTGGAAGATTTGAGAACGTTCTTGAACTCAAACAAAAAATGTTGACAGTGGTGTATGAAGATTAACAAAGCTAATGCTGACTAAAGGAAATTAGAGCATTTATGTGATGAAATAACTGAAAAAGTCAAAAGCTGCAGACAAGTCCACAGGCATAGATTAACTACATCCTAAATGTTGACATGTAGTGAGGAAAAAATTGGAATCGGTTGATTCGATTGCTTGTCGGCTTGCTCAAGATTGAGTAAACACCCCTGAAACAAAACCCTCGCTATGGCCTTGTCATGCATGCATATGGGTCAATACGGCCCGACATGTTATTCGGATGTGCCACAACATGTTTCAGTTGCCAACTTCTATCCACCCTGCACAGATTTTGAGATAACTGGGCTCGGGAAATTTAATATCACATATCCTTGAATGTTTTACTAGCCAGATATAAATGTTGCAATGTCTAAACGCACAGGACGGCCTACAGTAAAACAAAATCGGCCGCCGTTCTTCGTCGTGATAATAGTAGTATATTTGAAATTAATCAAATACCAACCTTCTTTGTAATCATTGGCTAGTCTGGATAGCAGTGCTCGTTGGTCATGATCGACGAGATACGCAGATATGTTAACGTAGCTGCAAGAAGACTAGTTCGTAACTCCTGTGGACTCGGGCAGCCATCCATCCTGTAGATGATTCGGATCGGGTAGCGTGTAAGTCACACCATTCCATTCAATCCTTAGGAGGGTCTGGTGTCGACATCGACCTGTTCCGAGTTGTCCACGTTCGAAGCAAAAACTGGCAATTGTTGCTGATACAACGCAAATGCCACAGCAACGAGTTCACGTTTAACTCGATAAGTCGTCTTGTGGCCTCTTTCTTTTATAAATTTCTTCAAATCGTCTACTTTCCAACGAATAAAGTCACGATTCGTTGATAAGACCAGCCATTTTCGACTTGTTTATTCACGTTGACCTATGACCTTTCCCGTCATGCCTCACCGGAAGTTCTAAGGGTGAACTAGCTTATTATAAAAGTTGAATATCTTAATATAACTTGGCATAAAATAAGTTGGATGTGGGTAGGGATGGAACCACCTGCATATTGGTGAATAGGCGCAGGGTGCAGTAAGAATGTCATTATGCAATGCCGACCTTAGAAATAGGCAAAGTAGGCAGTTGCCTAGGGCATCACAGTCTTGTGAGGGCGCCGTGGCACTGGCGATTTTTATTTTTAAATTCAAGACTTTCAAAAGAGTTTAAAACAATTATTGATTTAATTGCGCCTGTTCAGGCAGGCCTAAATTCAATTTCAAACACTGCATAAATTTTATATCGACTAATAAAATTCAATTTTTAATGGCATTCCATACTCTGTGCTTTGTAGTCTATGACTATAATTATATAGACCTATGGGCTTATACTGATATAGTGACATCTTTTGACTGAAATTCACTGAATACACCAACAATTGAAGAATTGTTGTTTGTTTGTATGTGCACTTGTTATAGCGCCACTTCACTATCTCCACTGAGAGGCGATCCTGATGACAGCGCGGACACTGCATCAGAGTTTCACGCCGAAGCACTGAGCAACTGTGAGCGAGGACTTGTCCAAGGTCCCTACCCGGGGACTTGAGGTGGATTCGAATCTGCAACCCTTCGGCTGCAAGGTGACGAACATACCCACTACACCACCGAGCCCCTCAATAACACTGTTATTGATAGTCGTGTCTTATTGTTGAATGCTTGGGTTTGAATCTTTTGATCTTAAAAATTTAATTAATATGCATTTTTTAAAACTATTTCAGTCAGTGTGGCAACTGGTGAAAGAAGCTTTTCAAAGTTGAAACTAATAAAAAAAATGCCTTCGGGCTTCTATGAAACAGAAGAGACTTACTGCCTTAGCTACGCTGTCTATCGAGAAAGATGTTGTCCAAACATTACATTATGCAGATATTAAAAGCACATTTGCACATAATACTGCAAGAGCAGTACTTATTGTTAAAGTAAAACAATAGACTCTTATCAATAAACTGAAACCTCAAGGAGATAAACTGCAAGCCGAAAGATTTCTGTAATCAGCGCAGCAAATAATAAGAAAATGTCTTTTCCGGTAATTCAATTTTTTTTTTAAATTCTACCTTTTTACCTTTTTATATTTTAGGAAATTCAAAGTATCCAGGGCTAAGTGTACTAATGAAAAAGCTTAATAATAAAAAAATAGCTCAGTTATGCACAATGTTCTGGCTGTTTTCTGAATCGCTACTCATTTGGTTGTCGTGGGATTGACCGTGGAGTGGGGTCAAAGGGCGCCAAATGTTTGAATTGCCTAAGGCGCCATTTGGACCAAGGCCGGCCCTGTCATTATGATTTCTTGTTTGCTTACCATTTTTTTAAAATTGTTGTGTAAATGAATTTGCTATTTTGGTTTCACTTTAGACTTGGATCGACATGCAATCACGTTGGAGCCCTCCTCTTCAAACTGGGTTAAGCATGGCTGACATCAAAGAAGCCATGCACTTCTACAACCAACCAATTGGCTGGCACCATCCGTCAAAAGTGTAGAACCTGTTGCAGCAAAAGACATAAAACATTAAGTGCACCTGCACTCTACAATCCTGTATTAATTCGCACTAGTGAATGTGTCAATGAATTGCTCACACACGTCAACATTAATCCTCTGTCTACATGCATTGTGACGTATTACAATCTCCCAGTTTTTATTTTTTGTTTCAACCGCAATATGATTTGATCTTTAGCGTAACAGTTAGAACAGCTAACAGTGTCAACAACTAATGGTGCAGCACGGTAGGAATGATCAACCAATCGGTTCTGTTGATGACAATCATCCCTTGGTTCATTTGAGTTGCTGTGACAGGCTGTACGATCTATAACATCTGCAACAATGGAATCCATGACATCAAATGGACCTTGTCATGGAACTTGAATTGCCTCGACATATTTCAGCAGAACTCTCTCCACCAGATTCCATATCCAATTTGATTCTTTTTGGTGGAAGGCATTGGCGGAGGTCTTCGCTTTTTATCTTGCACAGCATATCTGAAATCATCAATGAAAAATAAACAAATTGTTAATAATGTGAAGGGATTGTTGCCTTTTATATGTGGTTGTACAACATGAATGACCTTATGAATGAATCTACTCGTGACTTATTTGTATATGTTTTCAAAATGTCACTCAGACAAAGTATTCGCAAATTATACCATTGGTTTTGAAACATGTGCACGATCTGTTCGAAAAAGAATATCCATATATTGCTGATAGTGATATGCGAATTAGTTATTTATGTGAAGTCTGATTTCTAGCATGACCACAATAAACAGAAAGTGAGAACGATCCTTGTCTGTTGACGACAATTATTATTCTGTGTAGAGTAAGATGTGTGTCTCTCTCTAGTCACTAGTAGTTTACGATTCCTCGGAGTCATGTCAGGTGGTGAAGTTCTTATAAATCGAAGCAACCAGGCACAAATTTTGCACTATGCTTGAAGAAAATACTTTAACACATTACCCTGATGCAGAACACAGTATTTTTCAATATTCTATAAAAGCATGCATTTGTAACATGATATTATAGACTGCATGAGTAATAAATTACATCAAAAGTGTAGAACTGTAAATCTAGACATTTTTTGAAAGTTGCAAGTCACAATTAGGCCAATAATTATAAGTATTTCTTGAAATCCTGGACGGGTGAAACACGCTGGGTTCCGCAAGCACATGACTGCTTTGAGAAAGGTTCCCTCAATGCAAAAATGGTTGGACACCACTAGCCTATGTTAAGTAAATTAATTGCACAGTCGCACAAGATACGCACCCCATTTTAAGATTTGACAACGGATTTTCCTCAGTCAGGTGACCATCAGGAAAGTGCTTGGAACAAATATGATGGTGTGCAGATTGTTTCCAGTTCCCTCCATCCACGACTTTCCTGTTAACCTGAAATAGTTGCATATGTATTAATAATGAGTACATTTTCATGTTCAGAGCTCCATTCCCAGAACCCCTGCTAAGACTTTCTTCTCTTGTTTCATGACTTCGATTAGCCATGCTGGTGTTTGGTGCACCTCTGAGCAGTGCCCTTGAACAGTTTTCCAGCAAAGTTTGAACATTTCAAAGCTTGAACCATTAATATAAGAATAATTAGATGTATGCATAAAATGAAACTGACAAACACCGGTAGATAGGTACGAAAAGTGTTACAGGCCACAGATGAAATACGGCTTAGCATACTGCTAAGTAAGTAAAGTAAGTAAATATATTCTTTATTCAACATTTGGTGCTATCACTATTCCTTTATTGAAACACTCATTGACACATGTATGCAACAAAGTACAAAAGCTGCAGTTTAGAGTTAGGATTTATAATGGCAAATAATTGTCAATAAGGAGGCTGAGGAGTGAATTAATGATTAAGTTCTGTATACTATTATAGGAGTATAAACTATTTTTGTTCACTTAAATATATCATAAAACACCCGTGGGATAAAATTTTTATCGTTTTTAGCTGGCAAGATAAAATTATCCGGCAGGGTCGCAGACCCTGTGGAATGTAGAATGACTAGGTTGGTTACAGAGACACAGAGAGCATGGAACTCGTTCCCTTTCTTTTCTTAATGAAACGCCTGTAAACGCACTGCACCGTACACGTACAAGTAATGCAACAATTTTAATTAACATCAATCTTGACTACTACCAGAACAGACAGCCTGCAATACACGGCGCTAATAGCAGCCTACAAAGCACGTCCGCCCTACAGGGCTCGAAATCGGGTCCTCGTGCTCCCCATGCCAGTGTGTTATCCAACGCGCTACCCTAGGTAACAGGAATTCAGACAAGTAAAAGAAAGCATAATTAACATCTTACCATTTTGTCCATTCCAGAAGCCACGACTTTTCTTTGTGGAATGTAAATAGTTCAAATGGCGCTGGACAGTGAACAACACCATTGTTGCAACCATAGACATTGCAGATTGTTTTTCTCCAGCGGCAGAGCTGGTAATCTCCACTACCGCAACTAGCTACCGCACACATACGCATTTCACTTTGGCACCGGTTAAATAATCCTATAAAGAAATTTACTACGAACTAATATCGATTGTAATCGCTTCAAACTAGATCACAGCATCTCGATAAGCTAGTTCACCCTTAGAACTTCCGGTGAGGCATGACGGGAAAGGTCATAGGTCAACGTGAATAAACAAGTCGAAAATGGCTGGTCTTATCAACGAATCGTGACTTTATTCGTTGGAAAGTAGACGATTTGAAGAAATTTATAAAAGAAAGAGGCCACAAGACGACTTATCGAGTTAAACGTGAACTCGTTGCTGTGGCATTTGCGTTGTATCAGCAACAATTGCCAGTTTTTGCTTCGAACGTGGACAACTCGGAACAGGTCGATGTCGACACCAGACCCTCCTAAGGATTGAATGGAATGGTGTGACTTACACGCTACCCGATCCGAATCATCTACAGGATGGATGGCTGCCCGAGTCCACAGGAGTTACGAACTAGTCTTCTTGCAGCTACGTTAACATATCTGCGTATCTCGTCGATCATGACCAACGAGCACTGCTATCCAGACTAGCCAATGATTACAAAGAAGGTTGGTATTTGATTAATTTCAAATATACTACTATTATCACGACGAAGAACGGCGGCCGATTTTGTTTTACTGTAGGCCGTCCTGTGCGTTTAGACATTGCAACATTTATATCTGGCTAGTAAAACATTCAAGGATATGTGATATTAAATTTCCCGAGCCCAGTTATCTCAAAATCTGTGCAGGGTGGATAGAAGTTGGCAACTGAAACATGTTGTGGCACATCCGAATAACATGTCGGGCCGTATTGACCCATATGCATGCATGACAAGGCCATAGCGAGGGTTTTGTTTCAGGGGTGTTTACTCAATCTTGAGCAAGCCGACAAGCAATCGAATCAACCGATTCCAATTTTTTCCTCACTACATGTCAACATTTAGGATGTAGTTAATCTATGCCTGTGGACTTGTCTGCAGCTTTTGACTTTTTCAGTTATTTCATCACATAAATGCTCTAATTTCCTTTAGTCAGCATTAGCTTTGTTAATCTTCATACACCACTGTCAACATTTTTTGTTTGAGTTCAAGAACGTTCTCAAATCTTCCAATGTAAACACTCTGCTGAAATTATTCAGAACTTCAGCAGCTTTCACATCTTTATCATGATTAGATTATCGTCGTGATTTATTCTATTGTAAAATTTAACATAGAAATAAGTGCTTCAAAATTAAATCCTCTTAGTATAGTTCTTACATTTTGTGTTAGTAAATTCATTACTTAATTTTTACACTTTTTAATTGGGAGGGGTGTTCAGGCATCCTCCTAAATACAACCTTGATGCATCATAAACAATTTTTTACACATGCATACATATATAACTGATCTTTTCACCAGATTTAACTGATGCTGAGTTTTAGAAAAGTAACAGATAAGTGTAAGATGAATATAATGTACTGAAATGTCTTCCACATATTTTTTTACAGGAAAGGCATTCAGCTATTGCGCATTCCAACAGGCCTGGATCAAGGAGCTGTGGTACAACGGCTTATCGGATGAAAGCCCTTTCTGCTTCTCGAAGTCTGAATGCATGCCATCATAAAGGATTCGAGAAATTGCTCACAAGCCTTGTCGATCATCGAGGAGAAGACTGACGCTGTGAAAAGTGCCAGTTGCTCCTGTTTTTCAGGGTAGGACATTTATGTGTGGATGACATTTATGTGTGGATTTCTGGAAAACACATTTAAATGTGTCATTTATATGAAACCTAAGATGTTGCAGTTTTTCCCAACTCAGTTGGACCTGTATGAGTGCTTGTGGCATTCCCCCTTTCATGTTTACAGAGACAAGGGCCAAATGCTTTATCAGGCCGGGTCCCTGAGTGTTGCAACATTAGTTATTCCTTCTGGCATGTTACAAGGGAAGTAAAATTAACAAATTAATTAAATGTCATATATTAAAAATATATGAAATATTTGATTGCCCAATTTTTTGTGTTCAACCAATAAGCCACTTCAGCATTAGCAGTGCGCATGCGCAGATATTTTACTTCTGCTTCCGGGGCATAGGTCAACGGGAATAAACAGAACACTGCCATAATCGAGATGCTGTGATCTAGTTTGAAGCGATTACAATCGATATTAGTTCGTAGTAAATTTCTTTATAGGATTATTTAACCGGTGCCAAAGTGAAATGCGTATGTGTGCGGTAGCTAGTTGCGGTAGTGGAGATTACCAGCTCTGCCGCTGGAGAAAAACAATCTGCAATGTCTATGGTTGCAACAATGGTGTTGTTCACTGTCCAGCGCCATTTGAACTATTTACATTCCACAAAGAAAAGTCGTGGCTTCTGGAATGGACAAAATGGTAAGATGTTAATTATGCTTTCTTTTACTTGTCTGAATTCCTGTTACCTAGGGTAGCGCGTTGGATAACACACTGGCATGGGGAGCACGAGGACCCGATTTCGAGCCCTGTAGGGCGGACGTGCTTTGTAGGCTGCTATTAGCGCCGTGTATTGCAGGCTGTCTGTTCTGGTAGTAGTCAAGATTGATGTTAATTAAAATTGTTGCATTACTTGTACGTGTACGGTGCAGTGCGTTTACAGGCGTTTCATTAAGAAAAGAAAGGGAACGAGTTCCATGCTCTCTGTGTCTCTGTAACCAACCTAGTCATTCTACATTCCACAGGGTCTGCGACCCTGCCGGATAATTTTATCTTGCCAGCTAAAAACGATAAAAATTTTATCCCACGGGTGTTTTATGATATATTTAAGTGAACAAAAATAGTTTATACTCCTATAATAGTATACAGAACTTAATCATTAATTCACTCCTCAGCCTCCTTATTGACAATTATTTGCCATTATAAATCCTAACTCTAAACTGCAGCTTTTGTACTTTGTTGCATACATGTGTCAATGAGTGTTTCAATAAAGGAATAGTGATAGCACCAAATGTTGAATAAAGAATATATTTACTTACTTTACTTACTTAGCAGTATGCTAAGCCGTATTTCATCTGTGGCCTGTAACACTTTTCGTACCTATCTACCGGTGTTTGTCAGTTTCATTTTATGCATACATCTAATTATTCTTATATTAATGGTTCAAGCTTTGAAATGTTCAAACTTTGCTGGAAAACTGTTCAAGGGCACTGCTCAGAGGTGCACCAAACACCAGCATGGCTAATCGAAGTCATGAAACAAGAGAAGAAAGTCTTAGCAGGGGTTCTGGGAATGGAGCTCTGAACATGAAAATGTACTCATTATTAATACATATGCAACTATTTCAGGTTAACAGGAAAGTCGTGGATGGAGGGAACTGGAAACAATCTGCACACCATCATATTTGTTCCAAGCACTTTCCTGATGGTCACCTGACTGAGGAAAATCCGTTGTCAAATCTTAAAATGGGGTGCGTATCTTGTGCGACTGTGCAATTAATTTACTTAACATAGGCTAGTGGTGTCCAACCATTTTTGCATTGAGGGAACCTTTCTCAAAGCAGTCATGTGCTTGCGGAACCCAGCGTGTTTCACCCGTCCAGGATTTCAAGAAATACTTATAATTATTGGCCTAATTGTGACTTGCAACTTTCAAAAAATGTCTAGATTTACAGTTCTACACTTTTGATGTAATTTATTACTCATGCAGTCTATAATATCATGTTACAAATGCATGCTTTTATAGAATATTGAAAAATACTGTGTTCTGCATCAGGGTAATGTGTTAAAGTATTTTCTTCAAGCATAGTGCAAAATTTGTGCCTGGTTGCTTCGATTTATAAGAACTTCACCACCTGACATGACTCCGAGGAATCGTAAACTACTAGTGACTAGAGAGAGACACACATCTTACTCTACACAGAATAATAATTGTCGTCAACAGACAAGGATCGTTCTCACTTTCTGTTTATTGTGGTCATGCTAGAAATCAGACTTCACATAAATAACTAATTCGCATATCACTATCAGCAATATATGGATATTCTTTTTCGAACAGATCGTGCACATGTTTCAAAACCAATGGTATAATTTGCGAATACTTTGTCTGAGTGACATTTTGAAAACATATACAAATAAGTCACGAGTAGATTCATTCATAAGGTCATTCATGTTGTACAACCACATATAAAAGGCAACAATCCCTTCACATTATTAACAATTTGTTTATTTTTCATTGATGATTTCAGATATGCTGTGCAAGATAAAAAGCGAAGACCTCCGCCAATGCCTTCCACCAAAAAGAATCAAATTGGATATGGAATCTGGTGGAGAGAGTTCTGCTGAAATATGTCGAGGCAATTCAAGTTCCATGACAAGGTCCATTTGATGTCATGGATTCCATTGTTGCAGATGTTATAGATCGTACAGCCTGTCACAGCAACTCAAATGAACCAAGGGATGATTGTCATCAACAGAACCGATTGGTTGATCATTCCTACCGTGCTGCACCATTAGTTGTTGACACTGTTAGCTGTTCTAACTGTTACGCTAAAGATCAAATCATATTGCGGTTGAAACAAAAAATAAAAACTGGGAGATTGTAATACGTCACAATGCATGTAGACAGAGGATTAATGTTGACGTGTGTGAGCAATTCATTGACACATTCACTAGTGCGAATTAATACAGGATTGTAGAGTGCAGGTGCACTTAATGTTTTATGTCTTTTGCTGCAACAGGTTCTACACTTTTGACGGATGGTGCCAGCCAATTGGTTGGTTGTAGAAGTGCATGGCTTCTTTGATGTCAGCCATGCTTAACCCAGTTTGAAGAGGAGGGCTCCAACGTGATTGCATGTCGATCCAAGTCTAAAGTGAAACCAAAATAGCAAATTCATTTACACAACAATTTTAAAAAAATGGTAAGCAAACAAGAAATCATAATGACAGGGCCGGCCTTGGTCCAAATGGCGCCTTAGGCAATTCAAACATTTGGCGCCCTTTGACCCCACTCCACGGTCAATCCCACGACAACCAAATGAGTAGCGATTCAGAAAACAGCCAGAACATTGTGCATAACTGAGCTATTTTTTTATTATTAAGCTTTTTCATTAGTACACTTAGCCCTGGATACTTTGAATTTCCTAAAATATAAAAAGGTAAAAAGGTAGAATTTTAAAAAAAAATTGAATTACCGGAAAAGACATTTTCTTATTATTTGCTGCGCTGATTACAGAAATCTTTCGGCTTGCAGTTTATCTCCTTGAGGTTTCAGTTTATTGATAAGAGTCTATTGTTTTACTTTAACAATAAGTACTGCTCTTGCAGTATTATGTGCAAATGTGCTTTTAATATCTGCATAATGTAATGTTTGGACAACATCTTTCTCGATAGACAGCGTAGCTAAGGCAGTAAGTCTCTTCTGTTTCATAGAAGCCCGAAGGCATTTTTTTTATTAGTTTCAACTTTGAAAAGCTTCTTTCACCAGTTGCCACACTGACTGAAATAGTTTTAAAAAATGCATATTAATTAAATTTTTAAGATCAAAAGATTCAAACCCAAGCATTCAACAATAAGACACGACTATCAATAACAGTGTTATTGAGGGGCTCGGTGGTGTAGTGGGTATGTTCGTCACCTTGCAGCCGAAGGGTTGCAGATTCGAATCCACCTCAAGTCCCCGGGTAGGGACCTTGGACAAGTCCTCGCTCACAGTTGCTCAGTGCTTCGGCGTGAAACTCTGATGCAGTGTCCGCGCTGTCATCAGGATCGCCTCTCAGTGGAGATAGTGAAGTGGCGCTATAACAAGTGCACATACAAACAAACAACAATTCTTCAATTGTTGGTGTATTCAGTGAATTTCAGTCAAAAGATGTCACTATATCAGTATAAGCCCATAGGTCTATATAATTATAGTCATAGACTACAAAGCACAGAGTATGGAATGCCATTAAAAATTGAATTTTATTAGTCGATATAAAATTTATGCAGTGTTTGAAATTGAATTTAGGCCTGCCTGAACAGGCGCAATTAAATCAATAATTGTTTTAAACTCTTTTGAAAGTCTTGAATTTAAAAATAAAAATCGCCAGTGCCACGGCGCCCTCACAAGACTGTGATGCCCTAGGCAACTGCCTACTTTGCCTATTTCTAAGGTCGGCATTGCATAATGACATTCTTACTGCACCCTGCGCCTATTCACCAATATGCAGGTGGTTCCATCCCTACCCACATCCAACTTATTTTATGCCAAGTTATATTAAGATATTCAACTTTTATAATTGGTTGAACACAAAAAATTGGGCAATCAAATATTTCATATATTTTTAATATATGACATTTAATTAATTTGTTAATTTTACTTCCCTTGTAACATGCCAGAAGGAATAACTAATGTTGCAACACTCAGGGACCCGGCCTGATAAAGCATTTGGCCCTGTCTCTGTAAACATGAAAGGGGGAATGCCACAAGCACTCATACAGGTCCAACTGAGTTGGGAAAAACTGCAACATCTTAGGTTTCATATAAATGACACATTTAAATGTGTTTTCCAGAAATCCACACATAAATGTCATCCACACATAAATGTCCTACCCTGAAAAACAGGAGCAACTGGCACTTTTCACAGCGTCAGTCTTCTCCTCGATGATCGACAAGGCTTGTGAGCAATTTCTCGAATCCTTTATGATGGCATGCATTCAGACTTCGAGAAGCAGAAAGGGCTTTCATCCGATAAGCCGTTGTACCACAGCTCCTTGATCCAGGCCTGTTGGAATGCGCAGTAGCTGAATGCCTTTCCTGTAAAAAAATACGTGGAAGACATTTCAGTACATTATATTCATCTTACACTTATCTGTTACTTTTCTAAAACTCAGCATCAGTTAAATCTGGTGAAAAGATCAGTTATATATGTATGCATGTGTAAAAAATTGTTTATGATGCATCAAGGTTGTATTTAGGAGGATGCCTGAACACCCCTCCCAATTAAAAAGTGTAAAAATTAAGTAATGAATTTACTAACACAAAATGTAAGAACTATACTAAGAGGATTTAATTTTGAAGCACTTATTTCTATGTTAAATTTTACAATAGAATAAATCACGACGATAATCTAATCATGATAAAGATGTGAAAGCTGCTGAAGTTCTGAATAATTTCAGCAGAGTGTTTACATTGGAAGATTTGAGAACGTTCTTGAACTCAAACAAAAAATGTTGACAGTGGTGTATGAAGATTAACAAAGCTAATGCTGACTAAAGGAAATTAGAGCATTTATGTGATGAAATAACTGAAAAAGTCAAAAGCTGCAGACAAGTCCACAGGCATAGATTAACTACATCCTAAATGTTGACATGTAGTGAGGAAAAAATTGGAATCGGTTGATTCGATTGCTTGTCGGCTTGCTCAAGATTGAGTAAACACCCCTGAAACAAAACCCTCGCTATGGCCTTGTCATGCATGCATATGGGTCAATACGGCCCGACATGTTATTCGGATGTGCCACAACATGTTTCAGTTGCCAACTTCTATCCACCCTGCACAGATTTTGAGATAACTGGGCTCGGGAAATTTAATATCACATATCCTTGAATGTTTTACTAGCCAGATATAAATGTTGCAATGTCTAAACGCACAGGACGGCCTACAGTAAAACAAAATCGGCCGCCGTTCTTCGTCGTGATAATAGTAGTATATTTGAAATTAATCAAATACCAACCTTCTTTGTAATCATTGGCTAGTCTGGATAGCAGTGCTCGTTGGTCATGATCGACGAGATACGCAGATATGTTAACGTAGCTGCAAGAAGACTAGTTCGTAACTCCTGTGGACTCGGGCAGCCATCCATCCTGTAGATGATTCGGATCGGGTAGCGTGTAAGTCACACCATTCCATTCAATCCTTAGGAGGGTCTGGTGTCGACATCGACCTGTTCCGAGTTGTCCACGTTCGAAGCAAAAACTGGCAATTGTTGCTGATACAACGCAAATGCCACAGCAACGAGTTCACGTTTAACTCGATAAGTCGTCTTGTGGCCTCTTTCTTTTATAAATTTCTTCAAATCGTCTACTTTCCAACGAATAAAGTCACGATTCGTTGATAAGACCAGCCATTTTCGACTTGTTTATTCACGTTGACCTATGACCTTTCCCGTCATGCCTCACCGGAAGTTCTAAGGGTGAACTAGCTTATTATAAAAGTTGAATATCTTAATATAACTTGGCATAAAATAAGTTGGATGTGGGTAGGGATGGAACCACCTGCATATTGGTGAATAGGCGCAGGGTGCAGTAAGAATGTCATTATGCAATGCCGACCTTAGAAATAGGCAAAGTAGGCAGTTGCCTAGGGCATCACAGTCTTGTGAGGGCGCCGTGGCACTGGCGATTTTTATTTTTAAATTCAAGACTTTCAAAAGAGTTTAAAACAATTATTGATTTAATTGCGCCTGTTCAGGCAGGCCTAAATTCAATTTCAAACACTGCATAAATTTTATATCGACTAATAAAATTCAATTTTTAATGGCATTCCATACTCTGTGCTTTGTAGTCTATGACTATAATTATATAGACCTATGGGCTTATACTGATATAGTGACATCTTTTGACTGAAATTCACTGAATACACCAACAATTGAAGAATTGTTGTTTGTTTGTATGTGCACTTGTTATAGCGCCACTTCACTATCTCCACTGAGAGGCGATCCTGATGACAGCGCGGACACTGCATCAGAGTTTCACGCCGAAGCACTGAGCAACTGTGAGCGAGGACTTGTCCAAGGTCCCTACCCGGGGACTTGAGGTGGATTCGAATCTGCAACCCTTCGGCTGCAAGGTGACGAACATACCCACTACACCACCGAGCCCCTCAATAACACTGTTATTGATAGTCGTGTCTTATTGTTGAATGCTTGGGTTTGAATCTTTTGATCTTAAAAATTTAATTAATATGCATTTTTTAAAACTATTTCAGTCAGTGTGGCAACTGGTGAAAGAAGCTTTTCAAAGTTGAAACTAATAAAAAAAATGCCTTCGGGCTTCTATGAAACAGAAGAGACTTACTGCCTTAGCTACGCTGTCTATCGAGAAAGATGTTGTCCAAACATTACATTATGCAGATATTAAAAGCACATTTGGACATAATACTGCAAGAGCAGTACTTATTGTTAAAGTAAAACAATAGACTCTTATCAATAAACTGAAACCTCAAGGAGATAAACTGCAAGCCGAAAGATTTCTGTAATCAGCGCAGCAAATAATAAGAAAATGTCTTTTCCGGTAATTCAATTTTTTTTTTAAATTCTACCTTTTTACCTTTTTATATTTTAGGAAATTCAAAGTATCCAGGGCTAAGTGTACTAATGAAAAAGCTTAATAATAAAAAAATAGCTCAGTTATGCACAATGTTCTGGCTGTTTTCTGAATCGCTACTCATTTGGTTGTCGTGGGATTGACCGTGGAGTGGGGTCAAAGGGCGCCAAATGTTTGAATTGCCTAAGGCGCCATTTGGACCAAGGCCGGCCCTGTCATTATGATTTCTTGTTTGCTTACCATTTTTTTAAAATTGTTGTGTAAATGAATTTGCTATTTTGGTTTCACTTTAGACTTGGATCGACATGCAATCACGTTGGAGCCCTCCTCTTCAAACTGGGTTAAGCATGGCTGACATCAAAGAAGCCATGCACTTCTACAACCAACCAATTGGCTGGCACCATCCGTCAAAAGTGTAGAACCTGTTGCAGCAAAAGACATAAAACATTAAGTGCACCTGCACTCTACAATCCTGTATTAATTCGCACTAGTGAATGTGTCAATGAATTGCTCACACACGTCAACATTAATCCTCTGTCTACATGCATTGTGACGTATTACAATCTCCCAGTTTTTATTTTTTGTTTCAACCGCAATATGATTTGATCTTTAGCGTAACAGTTAGAACAGCTAACAGTGTCAACAACTAATGGTGCAGCACGGTAGGAATGATCAACCAATCGGTTCTGTTGATGACAATCATCCCTTGGTTCATTTGAGTTGCTGTGACAGGCTGTACGATCTATAACATCTGCAACAATGGAATCCATGACATCAAATGGACCTTGTCATGGAACTTGAATTGCCTCGACATATTTCAGCAGAACTCTCTCCACCAGATTCCATATCCAATTTGATTCTTTTTGGTGGAAGGCATTGGCGGAGGTCTTCGCTTTTTATCTTGCACAGCATATCTGAAATCATCAATGAAAAATAAACAAATTGTTAATAATGTGAAGGGATTGTTGCCTTTTATATGTGGTTGTACAACATGAATGACCTTATGAATGAATCTACTCGTGACTTATTTGTATATGTTTTCAAAATGTCACTCAGACAAAGTATTCGCAAATTATACCATTGGTTTTGAAACATGTGCACGATCTGTTCGAAAAAGAATATCCATATATTGCTGATAGTGATATGCGAATTAGTTATTTATGTGAAGTCTGATTTCTAGCATGACCACAATAAACAGAAAGTGAGAACGATCCTTGTCTGTTGACGACAATTATTATTCTGTGTAGAGTAAGATGTGTGTCTCTCTCTAGTCACTAGTAGTTTACGATTCCTCGGAGTCATGTCAGGTGGTGAAGTTCTTATAAATCGAAGCAACCAGGCACAAATTTTGCACTATGCTTGAAGAAAATACTTTAACACATTACCCTGATGCAGAACACAGTATTTTTCAATATTCTATAAAAGCATGCATTTGTAACATGATATTATAGACTGCATGAGTAATAAATTACATCAAAAGTGTAGAACTGTAAATCTAGACATTTTTTGAAAGTTGCAAGTCACAATTAGGCCAATAATTATAAGTATTTCTTGAAATCCTGGACGGGTGAAACACGCTGGGTTCCGCAAGCACATGACTGCTTTGAGAAAGGTTCCCTCAATGCAAAAATGGTTGGACACCACTAGCCTATGTTAAGTAAATTAATTGCACAGTCGCACAAGATACGCACCCCATTTTAAGATTTGACAACGGATTTTCCTCAGTCAGGTGACCATCAGGAAAGTGCTTGGAACAAATATGATGGTGTGCAGATTGTTTCCAGTTCCCTCCATCCACGACTTTCCTGTTAACCTGAAATAGTTGCATATGTATTAATAATGAGTACATTTTCATGTTCAGAGCTCCATTCCCAGAACCCCTGCTAAGACTTTCTTCTCTTGTTTCATGACTTCGATTAGCCATGCTGGTGTTTGGTGCACCTCTGAGCAGTGCCCTTGAACAGTTTTCCAGCAAAGTTTGAACATTTCAAAGCTTGAACCATTAATATAAGAATAATTAGATGTATGCATAAAATGAAACTGACAAACACCGGTAGATAGGTACGAAAAGTGTTACAGGCCACAGATGAAATACGGCTTAGCATACTGCTAAGTAAGTAAAGTAAGTAAATATATTCTTTATTCAACATTTGGTGCTATCACTATTCCTTTATTGAAACACTCATTGACACATGTATGCAACAAAGTACAAAAGCTGCAGTTTAGAGTTAGGATTTATAATGGCAAATAATTGTCAATAAGGAGGCTGAGGAGTGAATTAATGATTAAGTTCTGTATACTATTATAGGAGTATAAACTATTTTTGTTCACTTAAATATATCATAAAACACCCGTGGGATAAAATTTGTATCGTTTTTAGCTGGCAAGATAAAATTATCCGGCAGGGTCGCAGACCCTGTGGAATGTAGAATGACTAGGTTGGTTACAGAGACACAGAGAGCATGGAACTCGTTCCCTTTCTTTTCTTAATGAAACGCCTGTAAACGCACTGCACCGTACACGTACAAGTAATGCAACAATTTTAATTAACATCAATCTTGACTACTACCAGAACAGACAGCCTGCAATACACGGCGCTAATAGCAGCCTACAAAGCACGTCCGCCCTACAGGGCTCGAAATCGGGTCCTCGTGCTCCCCATGCCAGTGTGTTATCCAACGCGCTACCCTAGGTAACAGGAATTCAGACAAGTAAAAGAAAGCATAATTAACATCTTACCATTTTGTCCATTCCAGAAGCCACGACTTTTCTTTGTGGAATGTAAATAGTTCAAATGGCGCTGGACAGTGAACAACACCATTGTTGCAACCATAGACATTGCAGATTGTTTTTCTCCAGCGGCAGAGCTGGTAATCTCCACTACCGCAACTAGCTACCGCACACATACGCATTTCACTTTGGCACCGGTTAAATAATCCTATAAAGAAATTTACTACGAACTAATATCGATTGTAATCGCTTCAAACTAGATCACAGCATCTCGATTATGGCAGTGTTCTGTTTATTCCCGTTGACCTATGCCCCGGAAGCAGAAGTAAAATATCTGCGCATGCGCACTGCTAATGCTGAAGTGGCTTATTATGGCAGTGTTCTGTTTATTCCCGTTGACCTATGCCCCGGAAGCAGAAGTAAAATATCTGCGCATGCGCACTGCTAATGCTGAAGTGGCTTATTGTACTATATTGCATCTATGCATTTATATAGCGCCTCTCAAAGCGCACACCAATCAAGTGTTGACTTGAGAGTGCTATAATTATGGGCTTACTTGTTCTAATGGGTCTCTTGGTCCACACAAAAGGTAAGCAAGTGGCCTGAGATGACCTGATGACCCATATCCACTGCAGTTTCAGCTGGACCCATTGCTGAGCATTATGCATATATTTTGAAGTCCACATAACGTCCGTGTTTGCACCCATTACCTTTCGTGTTAATTTACTACAGCTAATTGGGGCAGTGTAACTTATCCCAAGACTGGGCAACGCTTTTTATGCAGTTTGTTTTACCTCTGTTTTATCCTTTATACTCTATATGTATCTAGGCCATTTACTTTAAATGTATGGGATGATAGAGTAGTGGTTAACACGGTAGAGTAGTGGTTAACACGCTGGCCAAGATTGCGAGAGGTTGCAGGTTCGAGCCCCCGTTGGGCGGATTTGCTTTGTAGGCTGCCATTGGCGCCGTGTAATTACAAAGCTGTCTGTTCAGTTGGTATAATTATAGTTAAGTTTAATTAAGATTACTGCATAATCTGTAAATGTAAAGCGCAGTGCGTCTTGCAGGCGTTTAGTTAAAGAAAAGATATTATTATTATTATTTATTTATATCTTATAAAATAGACAACGATGAATAAGCAATGAGTGCACCATTTATGATGCTATGTTTGGAAGATGTTTAAAGAGCTGTCGTTTATCTGTATAGTAACGAGAAATTCTATATAGATGTGATTTTTAGTTAATATATTTATTATAACTCATTTCTGTAGAGCAGCTCTTGGCAGATGTTAGCTGTGATCATGCAGTGTGTCATCCTGCTCAGATTGCAATAGTCTAATAGGCCTACTTCACATCTAACAAAGAACGTAGCAATATGTTGGCTCGCTTCAGTCGCATGGATAAATTTTGTGGTCACGGTCTAGGGAATCGCGTGTCAAATACCTAAGATGTTCATGAAATATATATGATAAACCACCATCAACATTATATAGAATGTATACTTGTGCGTCTCAAATAGCCTCTGCTACCCAATTGCCCAACCACGCCACCTTCACGTGGTCCCCCCTGTTTTAACAAAGGGCGTGGTGGGCGACCGAGCAATCGCCGGTATATGCGATGCCCACATGGGAGAAGAAACCGAAGGACGGACGATAGAAGATATCGACGCTGGGAGATGGTGTCTCCTTAAAAACACGGGAGAAAGGCAACGGGAAACCATCTCTCTACAATTCCCAAGCTAAATGAATGACGAATCCACATATAGAACAGTCATAGAGGGGAAAATGGAGGGGAAAAGAACGAGAGGCAGACCAAGACAAAGACTGTTAGATTGGATGACGAAAGATGGTAATTATCAGAAGCTGAAAATGAAAGCGCAGAACAGAGAAGAATGGAGACGTCAAACATTCGAACCTGCCTAGGAGCAGAGAACGGAAAGAAGAAGATAGCCTACTTGTGACAACTTGTCAGTTATTTTTAAGTAGCCTATAGGCCTCTATAACCTTTCTGTTGAACTATAGTCATAGGCTCTAGGTTAAAAATGAGATTCAAATATATTTAGGCCTAGGCCTAGGCTACTCAAAATGACGACAATATCTAGCAAAACCTAAAAAGTTCTAAGACGTTGCGCAAATCCTAAATATTGTTCAATTCTGATAGTTTTGGCTCCGGTTTTCTACCAATTTGCACCAAATGGTGGGTTGGAGAGAGAAAACTTAAGTTGATCATTTTCCATAAGAGATGCAGACACTAGGCTACATACATAGACATATATATATACAGCACAGTGTTCAGGGGAAGGGACATTCTGCAAATATGACAATAAAAAGTATGCTATAAGTATTCATCAATTTTTAAAATTCAACCACCCTTTTTGATCCTGCCATAGGATAGCCTACTTGACAAGAAATTTTTAATTGATGAAAAGTCCTCAGTGAAAAATTGCGTCATAATTACGTTGTTCAAACACTAAACCTAAAGTAACACTGTTAGCAAATAGTGTTCAACAGAAAGAAGAAGATGCTTATAACAGTTTGTGGAAAAAATCATTGAAGTGCAAAGAAGTTTATCAGGATATTTACTAATATACATGTAACGGTTTCAATTTCGATGCAAATGACGCCATTCATTTTGATGTCATTATTATTGTATGACTGGAAGATGGAAGTTTTATATAGTGCAAATTCAAACACCACTTTAATTATGACATATATATATATAATTTATATATATATAGCCTATTTGTCTAATGGGCCCTAGCCTACAGTAGGCTAGGGCCCATATTAGACAAATAGGCTATGTCAGAATTAAAGTGGTGTTTGAATTTTTAGAATCGATGAATATTATAGGCCTATACTACATGTATGTAGGCCTATACCTAGGCCAAATTATTTGTTGCAATAGAAACAAATGATGAGGCCGTCAGGTTTAACCTGCGACCTCTGTTGTCAATCGATATGTTGCAGCTAATTCTGAGGTCCATCAGAAAATCTGTTTCCTCTTCTGCATTTAAACCATTGTTCATGCTTTTATTTGCTGTCGAATTGACTACTGCAACTCACTATTTGCCGGGCTTCCCAAAGTTCGCTTATCCTCCCTTCAGTCAGTTATGAACTCGGCAGCTCGTCTATCTCGCAACTCCCACATTTCTACCTACATGACTGATGTTCTTCACTGGCTTCCTGTTGCCTCTCGTATCCAATTCAAGGTACTACTCTTAGTTTCAAAAGCTCAAACTGGACAAGCTCCTAAATACCTTTGTGTTGACGCACAAACCCATCTCTGCTGTCTCTTCCCGCCCTCGCCGGTCTGCTGATCGACTTGATCATTTGGTTCCAAGGGCAAGGACTGCCATTGCCCAACACCGTGCGGCCCGTGCCTTTGCCATTGCAGACCCTTCTACGTGGAATGATCTCCCTCCCACTATCCGTAGTAAGATCTTATTGGGGATGATGATAATTTCCCTGATGGAAATTATTTTTGGAATATTGCTAAAGAAAGTGACTATTTTACTTCGTCTCAGCTCTCATCAAAATTTGCTAATTACCGCTTCTCTTTCTCTCTGATGCACCTCAACTGTCGTAGTATTTCTCCTAAAATTAGCGAAATCCAAATTTTATTACATCAGCTTCCGGTTTCTGTCCTTGCACTTACTGAAACCTGGCTAACTGAATTAATGTCTGACACAATTCACATCCCTGGCTACAACTTCATACACAAGAGCAGAAAACAGGGGATAGGAGGAGGTGTTGGATTTTTAGTAAGAGAGGATATTAGGCCTACATTTTCTAAAATTGAACAAATTAGCACTGAACCAGATTCATTTGAAAGTCTATTTATCAATATATCTCAACACAAATCAATGGATAAGCAAATTGGTGTTATATACAGACCCCCTGGACTGAATGTAAATGAATTTAATACGGATCTTGAAGTACTTCTAAACACTTTTAATAAGAATACTAATAAGACCAGAGAAATTTTCTTGGCTGGTGATTTTAATATTGATCTGTTGGCTTCTGGTAATCATTCCCCTACAAATGAATTTATAGACTGTATGGCTACCTATCATTTCTTTCCATTGATCCTACGACCAACCAGAATTACCGCGACTACTGCCACGCTAATAGACAACTTTTTCACTAACTCTCTTAATTCTGTTATTGACTCTGCTATAATAACTTCAGAAATATCTGATCACCTGCCTATAATAACCTGGACTAACAATGTTTCTCACACATTGCATAACATAGGTAAGACTGAAATGAAGAGAAATTTCACTGATGAAACCTCTGCTACTTTTAGAAATAACTTATCTAACATTGATTGGAATCCAGTTTTGCATTTGTGTAATGAAAATGAACCGGACATGGCATATAATCTGTTTTTGAAAATGGTCAGGATAAGCTATGATGAAGCCTTTCCTCTTAAGCCCATTAAAATCTCAAAAAGCAATACCTTTCACCAACCATGGATGACACGAGGCCTATTAAAATCTACCAAAAAAGGAAGCACTATACATTAAATATATAAAAAACTACCATTGAAAATAAAAACAAATTTACTACCTACCGTAACAAATATAAATTAATTCGTACAAATATAGAACGTTCTTACTATTCAAGTGAATTCATAAAACATAGTAAGGACATTAAAAAAACCTGGCAGGTTATTAGAACAGTAATTAAGTCAGCTAAGAAGGACACACTTATTAATGAAATTAATCTGGATGGAAATTTAACGAATGACCCTTTAGTTATGGCTGAAAAATTCAACTCATATTTTACAGGCTTAGCGAAATCTTTATCATCCAAAATCTCCCCATCTGAGAAATGCTTTCAAGACTATCTCCACCCATCCTCCTCTAATTCCTTTGCCCTACTTTCAACTACCTCCCAGGAAATATTAGCAATTAATAACTCTCTTAAATCGACTCACAGTTCTGGCACTGATGATTTGAATCCTATGATATTATCACCAGTTATGGAACTTCTTGCCAGTCCGCTGGCTGAAGTGATTAACTGTTCACTAAAAAATGGTATTGTTCCATCAGAAATCAAGCTTGCCAAAGTTCTCCCCATTCACAAACAAGGTGTCAAAAATGAAATTAATAATTACAGACCCATTTCTATACTACCTTTTTCTCCAAATTATTTGAAAGAGTAATGTATGACAGATTACTTTCATACATAAAGCATAAGGACATATTATATCCGTTTCAGTATGGCTTTCAGCCGGGTCACTCCACCTCCATGTCACTGATTGATATACAGGACAAAATTACCAAGGCCATGGACAATAATGAATACTCAATTGGTATCTTCCTTGACCTTGCAAAGGCGTTTGATACTGTGGACCACAAAATACTTTTGTATAAACTTGAACCCTATGGTATTAGAGATAATGCACTTCGATGGCTTAGTAGTTATTTGGGCAATCGTCTACAGCAGGTGCTTTGTAATGGAAAATTGTCTAACTTTCAAACTATAGAATTTGGAGTACCTCAAGGCTCTATCCTTGGTACTCTCCTGTTTTTAATCTATATCAATGACCTCCCAAATTCATCATCCATCTTACACTATATTCTATTTGCAGATGATTCTAATGTATTTTTATCGCATGCTTCCTATGATCAGCTTCTTCAGCCAGTCAATAATGCATTAATATCAGCTAGTGATTGGTTCAAGGCAAATAAACTTTCATTAAACCTATCTAAAACTAATTATATCATATTTCGTTCAAATAAAAAACCAATACCTATAACAAATAATGAGCTGCTTATTGACAACAAAATTATTCCTCAAGTTTACACGACAAAATTCCTTGGCGTTCATATTGATCAACACCTAAAATGGAAAGTCCATATAGATGAAATAAGTTTTAAAAAAATCCAAAAGCATAGGCATTATTAAGAGAGTCTCTTACTTGCTTCCCTCTCATGTGCTTATCAATCTATATTTCACCCTAGTCTATCCATACCTTAGTTACTCTAATTTAATTTGGACTTCTACCTATGATACCCATCTCCATGTTTTAAGGACCTTGCAAAAAAAGCCATACGAGTTATCACTAAATCCACTGTTAACTGTCATACTGGTCCCCTATTTGCTGAGCATAAACTCCTAAATATTAAGCAGATTAGATTTGAACAGACATCTCAATTTACGTATCAATACATCAATAACCTCCTCCCTTCTTCCTTTGCTTCCTACTTCTCTCCTGCATTGCATCCTGGACTCACTATAGAGGTAACAGAGACTTCAGTATTATTTTTGCAAAAACAAATGTTCGGAAATTTTCCATTAAATTCCAAGGCCCTGTCATATGGAATAAAATTCCGATTCACATTCGTAAGGCTACTAACTTAACTCACTTTAAACACCTGTTACGTGTGTATACATTATGTAATGTTTTCTGTTAATAGCATGAGGGGTTACCCATGCTAATGCTGATTTATTTGATTGTTTGATTGCTTTTGCTTTTATTTTGTTCCTTCTCTGAACTTTTCATGTAGTGTTTATTACATTAGTTTTTTTTTAATAATTTTTTTCTTTCCCTAGTTAAGTAATATCTCTGCATTCCAATACTCCCTTCAGCTTTCACTTTCTCACTTCACTTTGTTAATTAGGCCCCTGCTTAGCGGGACTTGTCCCTTTTGGTGTGCCTATTTGCTCCCTCACTCTTATAATACCTATTCACTTTGAGTATTTTCTTATTGTGAATTATATCTATACTTTGTTAAACATACATGTACAATTGTTGGGATCAATAAAACTATGTCTATGTCTATGTCTATGTCATCTTCAGCCCTTCGCTACTTGAAGTCTTTTTATTTCCTCGGGCTGTCACGCTGAGAGCGCATCTGAATACCTAGTCTGTAAGAGGCGCTTTATAAATGCTTATATACAATACAATTCAACACTATAGACTATATACTTCTGGGCCTGAGGCCCCTGATTTCATGTTTAAAAAACAGCTAAGCTTACAGGTAACAGACATTGGCGTGGGTGGCCCGTCTTGGGGGCCGGGTTCTTCGATCCGGTCTCATCATTCAGAACGAAACGTGAGCCTATATACTGCTTCCCCGTTTGACCGATATTATATTGTCGTCGTTCGTTCCAGCCTAATTGTTCGACCAAAGCAGAAAAGTAGGAAATCCTACACGTGCTGACCACCGCTGCAATTCAAACTCGTCCACAGCTATTTTTAGAAGACTCGATGACCGCGAACAGCTGCGATATGCATGTACATGTAGGTCCTAGGCTAGGATGACCATTTTCTGGCCATCAAAAACCGGGACACTTTTTTCGAAAAATTGTAATTTCTTTTCTATAGGCTACAGGGATTACAGGCGTACACGAAGGTCTAATCGTATAGGATACTCCAGTTTTTGCTTATTGTATTCTGCATACTTTGACGATGCTCAAAGTCACTGATATTTCTCAGAAGAGTGCATTTTTTTTAGCTAAGTTCTGTTCTGCGAACGCCTTTCGAATTTTGGTACATGTTTTTTAATTCACCCCCAAAAATTAATCATATGACAAATCTATGTTTACTGAAAGATTCATTATTAAGACTTAACCTATTCTTTTCAAAACTGAAATATAACGGATAAATATGAATCTTCTCAAACTTTCAGCAATAGTTCACGACAAGGAAGCAAGTGTTGTGTTTCTGCAACAACATGAAATATTACATAATCCTAGAATGTGTTCTAATGGACATCCGATGCTGTTGAGGTTGGGCGATATCCAAGATCGTTGGCGATGATTGTAGACGACGTGAGTGTCGCGAAGATTTTCCACGGCGAGATGGGACTTGGTTGAAAGGTTCTAAGTTGAGCTACCGCAAGATCATACTTTTCATATACGGTTGGTCCAAGGAGCTCACTTCAATTGCTTTTTGTCAGAACGAATTTCCGACTCACAGCGCCACACAATTACCCATTTATTGAGGAATACCAACTTTTCTATCTCCTTGACCATCTGCATCCTACCGCCACTGGATATGACAACCTACCTGCTTGGTTTCTTAGACTTACCGCACCATACTATTCCCTACCCCTGTCTCACCTTATCAATCTCTCATTCCTATCCCACTTCATCCCCCCCCAATGGAAAATAGCCATCATCCGGCCAAAAGCTAAAACAAACCCCCCCTCTCAAAAAGCAGACTTCCGCCCAATTTCCATCCTCCCTATCCTCTCCAGAATAGTTGAAAAGCAAATCGTTCAGAGATACATATACCCAACTCTTACGCAACCCCCTCTTGAATCCCTGGTTTCCGATCAATTTGCATTCAGACCTACTGGTTCTACCTCCGCCGCCATAATATCTATCTTACATCACACACAAATCCTCCTAAAAACCAATGATTATGTCTCAATAATCTCTCTTGACTTCTCCAAAGCTTTTGACTCTGTCAAGCACTCTGCCCTCTTTGCAGTGGCGTAGCCAGGAATTTTTCATGGGGGGGTTTTATGGCCGGAAACCCTGTTTTTTGCTATTTTTTCTTACTTAAATGGAAAAATAACCTTAAAAAATCTTTTTCCCGAGCCAATGGGGGGGGTTTTAACCCCCGAAACCCCCCCCCTTGCCTACGCCACTGCCTCTTTGACAAAATTTCCACTCTCGATATCCCAGACCAAATCTATAACTGGCTTGTTGAATATCATCTTGAACGCTCTCACCTCACTGTGTTCAAAGGCCACGTCTCTCCTCCCAATCAATGCCAGTATAGTCCAAGGCTCAGTCTTAGGACCTACCAACTTCTCCATCACTGGTTCAGACCTGCACCCTGCTCAACCACTTAACCTCATGATCAAATTCGCTGATGACACTTACCTCCTCATAGGATCCACTCAAGCTAACACAACTTCATCTGAGCTCCACTCGATCTCTACTTGGGCTTCTGCCAACAATCTTACCCTAAATAACTCTAAATCGAAAGAAATGATCATTTTCCGCCCCCGTCACCAATATGACCCTCCCCCACCATTACCAAACATAACCAGAGTTAAAACCATGAAGGTACTGGGTGTTATCCTCCAAGACAACCTCAAACTCCCAGCCCATATAGACCACCTCACAGCTACCTGCTCATCCTCTCTCTATGCCATCAGAAAGCTCAAAACCCATGGCCTCTCCTCTCCATCTATCCATAATGTTACCAAAGCAACTACTGTAGCTAAATTACTCTATGCCTCCCCATCATGGTGGGGTCTCACCCTGGCGTCTGACAAAGAACGCCTTGAAAAACTCGTAAAAAGAGCTAAACGCCTAGGATACTTAGAGCAAACTTTTCCTACTGTCTCCGAACTAGCCAACTCAGCTGATGCAAAACTCCTTTTCTCCATTACACACAACCCCCAAACATGTTCTCTACCAACTCCTACCTCCTCTCCGACCCCCCTCCTCTCACCAACTTAGACCTAGAGCTCACAACCATACTCTCCCATTAAAGGACAATTCTCAATTTATCCCACGATCGCTATATAAAAATATTTACTAGCTAACTTTAAGACTAATTATCGAACTTTGAACTCTAATTATTCATTATCACTCATGTTAGCATTTCTGCGTTATTGTCAGATTGTCTTTTTCTCATTAAAACGAATATATATATAAAGAAAAGTGCTGTTATAGACTGGAATAATTAATTACCTGAGAGAGGTCTGTGGTTTCACGCTCATTAATAATCCAGTCGTTATTGGTGGACCAGGTACTCATGTTGAAATAGACGAAAGCCTATTCACGCGCCGTAAGAATCAGGTTGGTAGAGTGCTGCCTCAACAATGGGTTTTCGGGGGAATTTGCCGAGAAACCAAATATTGATTCATGTTCACCGTAGCTGCAGACCGGAGTGCTGCTACCATATTTCCCATTATCCGACAATCAATACTCCCAGGGACAACCATACTTTCAGATCAATGGGCTGCCTATAACGATTATATAAGCAGCAATGGGTTTCAATCACCAGACTGTCAACCACTCCATGAACTTCATACAGCCAACGACAGGTGCACATACTCAACACATAGAACGGGCATGGAAAGCAGCGAAAGAAAGCAACAAAAGACATAATGGAACTCATAGCAGCATGATAGACTCATACATGTGTGAGTTTATGTGGAGAAAAAGGCAAGCAGTGAATGGAAATGATGTATTTGATGACATTCTACACGACATATCACTCTGCTGGCCACCACAATGACATTTGCTTTTGGGGGTGAATTAAAAAAAAAGAAGTACCCATATCGATGCATGTGCTGTAGCCTAATCACATTTAAATTTAATGCTGAGTAGGCCCATAGGCTTCAGTTTAAAAATCTCCAACCTGTTCTAGTCGTCAGTGCACTGAGTGCAGCACTCATTCATAATAATTGAGAATCAACACTCAATCGTCGCTTAGCGTGTAATCTAGTCCAGAGAAAGATTTAAAGCCATGAGGGTAAACGAACAGGAAAATAGGTTTGGGGAAGGTATGTGACTTCACAATCAGAATTTTTTAAATTTCAACATAAAAAAACTGCCCTTAGTAGGCTATTCAGTATTAATAATATATGAGTTGCCAACGACCGCTGACGCGACCTGCCGAAATCGATGGGCCTTTGTAGATCTAGTGCCACTACTAAAATTGTATTATGAACACTTTAATTCTCGTTACGCCTTGATAATTCTTAAAATCTAGGCCTATTATATGAAATCACTAACCTATAATAAAGATGTAAATAAAAATTATTATAGGCCTACTTCATATAATTTGACAACTTTAACGACTTCCTTTTGGGTTGTAAACTACACTTTGTGCTGTCATTTACATGAAACTGACGTTTCCAATATTCAATTTTCCGACTTGTCAAAAACCGGGACAATTCTGCCCTTTTGCCGAAGTCGTCGGGACACCGGGACGCACTACAAAAAACCGGGACATGTCCCGGAAAACCGGACGTATGGTCACCCTATCCTAGGCCTGCAAGCTACTACATGTATATTGTCCTGGATGAGGTCGGTATATTTGTCCGTTGGAGACGAGATCCGCCAGACGAAGAAGGGTCGAAGCCACAACGGTGTCTCAATCGTCGTGAGGTGACTGTGGCAGTAATGTAAGAGACTTCAGGAGAACCCGTAGAACTCGTATAGGTCCATGTGTTGATTGAATAGATCAATTTTGGGGGTATACGCTGTCGCTGTTAACCCGAATGCAGCCATGTCGGTGGGGTATAAAATATAAATCAAGCATATAGGCGCGGCAGTGAGATTTGGTCTGCATATACACAATGAGCTCATGCGCTGTTATGGAACAGGTACAAGGGCCAGACATTAAATGCCATGACTCATGGCTAGCAACTATTATTTTGTTAGCCATGGCAGAACCTGAGCTGTAGACATGACCAGCGCAGTCGCCGCAGAGCAGGGCCATTAATTATAGCCTATGCAGCAGCAAACAATTGGCATTGCACAAATTCTGGTGACCTTGTGACAAAGCAAAAACCAAGCAGAGTAAAAACACTTTACCAGAATATTTTACTTTGACTTGCCCGGCTCTTGCACTTGCACCCGCCTTTCTATTAGACATAATTAAGTGTGATAGCTGGTTCCCGCGACTTCGCTTTTGTGGGCGCTGTAGAAATTTCGAGATTAGGCTACGATTAGTCAGAGCACAGACTTCATGTCAAAAGATCTTTAATTTTCAGACCGTAAACGAAAAATGTTCGCTACCGTTTCAATTCCTTATAAATTATAAATTCCCATAGGAATACGAGAACGACTATATAAGGATATAGATAGGCGTAGGCCTACAAAATTAAGGACCGATATATAGTAGACCTATCTATAGGACTTTTCAGCCCCTTAATTATAAGGCTGGTGTTTAATTTTTAATTTAAAACTTTGTGAGCGGAGCGAGCAAATTATGCATTGCAGCTCACCCGTCGGTTCGGAAAATTGCTTGCATTGTGTACATATATAGGTTGCATGCAGTTGTGTAAATAGGCTGCATGCAGTGGCGGCGCTACCGCCACTGCATGCTTTTTTTTACCAGGGTATGGCAGGGCAAATGCCCTGGTAAAAAAACCCTTGACCTGGTCGTTGCCTGCCTTTTGTCCTGCCAGAATTTGTTTGGGCATAATTATTGTTTCGTACTGTTCACGTCCGTTCGTCGGCACTCTGGCATGGCAAAAATTCTGGCAGGGCAAAATTCCTGGAAGGGCAAAATTTACCCCAAACGAACGTGAACAATATCCGCGCGGAAGCGCGAAAATGTTTGGGACCTTTTTTGATAGGAGAGATATTGAAATCACCCCTATTCATAGGCGGAGACTTGATCCTGGTTTTATGGGACGGACTCGCGGTCAAAGGACGATCGCCGAGGCACTGAGCGCTGAGCAGGGGAAGGGTTTTTGAGGAGGGGATGTGCTCCTCACCATTTTTGAACTTTTTTTATTGGCATTTGCCACACTGCGAAGGTAGCATCCTAGGCTGTCATTTTAGCGAAACTGATCATCATAGTCGTGGCTTAATAGGCTACTTGAAAGCATCCTTGCCAATGTTTTTTAAAAAGTCCACACTGAAACAGTGACATTTTAGGCTGTTAGCTCATCAAAATATGTTATTATTTCATTACTTAAAGACATGATTTCATTAATCTCTTTGAGCAAATTAGTGTTCTTCCAAATTGTTTAAAAAATTTGATCACTCTTTGGCTCATGTAGGCTACTTCTCTTGAAATCCGCACAGAAGAAAGGCACAATCTTCGTTAGCATGTGCATTGTGCAACTTGGAGCACTCTCCCCTAATAAGGTCAAGCCACTCAAATTCTGCACAAGAAATCAAACAATTGTATCTACATCAGCCACTATTTAGTCAGCCAATGTTAACACTGTGCATGGAAATAGTTTTCATAGAGTCTTTCAAACAGTTTTGCAAATCTAGTAGGCCTAAAGGCTGATTTGCTAACGCAGTCAAAACAATATCCCGCTGTTGTGATGATGGGAGGTGACTTTCGCGCAGTGAGGAACATTACTGAGCATGAAAAGAAACAATGTCATTCAAATCGTCGCCTTCGTCCCAATAAAAAACTTAAGGAAGCGAATCAAATATAAGAAGGAATAAGTGTTTCCTCGTTACGCTGATCGGCTCAGGACCAATGGAGTTCAGAGTATACCGGATGGTGTAAAACTGAAGTAGGCCTAATAGTAAAGTATACTGAGATTTATAAGAATATTATTAAAGACGCAATTTTAATGACTTTTATAGATAAGCAATGTCAACAGAGAAAGAATCTCTTAAAAAGCACATCTTGCTGGCTGATTTCTGGTGGTGCCCATGCATAGGCGGTCCTCGCATGGCCAATTTCTGGTGGTGCTGAGCACTCACGGGCCTCGCAGAGTCGGCGCCCATGAGTGCAAGCCCGGGCTATACCGAGCACGCGCCTCGCCCTCTGCCCTGGTGACTTGTATGGCTGCCCTGGCTTTGCCGTGGCTACAAAAGTGTCTGGCGCCGCCCTGCATGCACTATAGCAAAAATATAACGCAAAGCAAATCCCGCCCCAAAAAAGCGTCAATCTGTGAATAAAAATGTAATTGGCGTAGCCTATTGGGTAAACAGAATTGAGATTTGAGCCATCTATAGCCTCATGCTGAGTCATATCATCATCGCCTCTGATTTAAATGTCGTTCTTTGGCACGCAAATCTCATATTACGATGATGACATCAAAGGCGTAACTTTGTGTTTTGGTCTTGCAAAGAAATATGTTTAACATGGATGGCATACATGTAGCCTACTCGCAATACTATTATTGCTATTTACATCTGCTCAGCAGATAGAAATACAATTCGTCATCGTTATTTTTTTTATCCGAGGTGTCTACAGTATAGGCTAATCACACAAGTGTCAGGTTATTATTATGGCCCTCTGATATATGGAATAATCTACCAAAGTTGGCCTACAGATAGCCTGCTTGACCATTGCCCCTTTCTGACTTCCACCAAATTGATTGAATTATTATGATTTTCTTTATCATTTTTTTAATTTGTAACCAGTGATTCCGTTAGTGCGCGCCCGTGCGTCCGGGACGCACAAATTTAGACCCCGGACGCACAAAAATAAAGGTGGTGCGTCCATGGACGCACAGAAATTGTGGATGGATGCACAAATAAATTAACGATGCGTCCATGGGACACCAATAATAATAAAAGTACCGTGGGGTCCGCATAATGTGTCACTGTCTCAGTTTATGCATTGCGTTGCTTTGCATATTTGCGTATACACTGACCTACATGTATAAACACACACACACACACACACACACACACACACACACACTGATTGATGACTGGGGAATAATTCATGCAATATGGCTGGCTACATAAGTATATAACTGGAGACAAGCGCTGCAGGCTAAACCAACCGTTCAGCCGTACAAGTTATCCGATATAGGTCTACCAACATGATGAATTTCATTGCTCCAGATTTTTTCATATAGCCTACGTGATGTATAATATACCTCAAATTAGTCGTAACCTACATATGATTTCTACCAATACTATAGGCTACTTAATTAGTACTCTCCGCACAGGTCTGCGCATAACGGGCAAAGCATCAGTCCACTCCACTCGTCTTGGTCCATCGTCAACTGACTGCTTCGCCTCCTCCCGCTTTACCCAAGACTTGTCCCAACATCACAGGTCTCAGAATTAGGGTGACATCCCTCATCAGTCTACTAACCTCCCACGCACAATCAGCTTTTCATGCATGACGACAGGGTTGCAGTAAATCGAATTTCTAGCCGTTGCATTCTAGATACGCGCATACGGCCCTCGCATATAAGCGAAAATCACGGACGATGTACACTAGTCTTTTTATCTATCCTACGTGTCCGTGGCCAAATTGAGCGGGACAGTTGCCACGGCATACAGCGATATCAATAGTTATTTATTTGTTTCTCCATTTCTATAGCGCCCCTACTAGCTCTCTACTCAGAGGCGCTCCCGACTACAGCGCGGACACTGCATCGGAGTTTCACGCCGAAGCGCCCATGCAATTGCGAGTGAAGGACTTGTTCAAGGTCCATACGCGGCGACTTGAGGTGGATTCGAACCTCGAACCTTCTGGCTTCAAGGCAACGACGCCACCACTACACCACCACGCCCCACTGTATTGTATTGCAGGCTGTCTGTTCGGTTAGTATAGTTAGGCTACATTAGATGTTAATTGATATTACTGCATAACTTGTAGGCCTACATGTAAAGCGCAGTGCGTTTGCAGGTGCTCAATTAAAGAAAATATTATATATATATATATATATATATATATATATATATATATATATATATATATATATATATATATATAAAGTCCACGCATGCTTCTGATTCATTGTTACAAGAATCTGACAGAATGCACAGCTGAAGAGTCGTTATGCTGCAGAAATGGCAGTGCATCCAGCGTGCACCACCCATCGAAAATCTATTTTTAGGCATGCAAATTCAGATGAGCTGTTTTAGCTCAGCGTATCGAAATGTCAATTAGCGCATTCAAGTAACGAACATTGTAACGATCGAGTGTCACATAAATTGTAACGAAGTAAAAGTACTCATAGGCGTACGAGGCGGAGATCCAGGGGAGGACAAATGCCCCAAATTTCGGGCAAAACTGTTTTTCGGGCAAGCAGACCCGGGAATGACTAAAAAAGGTCGTCAACTTTTCGGGCAATTTCGGGCACGTCTTTTTTGGGCAAGCTGACCGGCTGGCTGACCGAGAAATGACAAAAAAATTCATCAACTTTTTCCGGGAAAAAGTTGTATTTTCCACGAGATTTCAGGATTTTTTTGGGCAGAAGTTCAATCTTTGCCCCCCCCCCCCCACTGCTCAAATCTCCCGTACGCCTATGAAAGTACTGAAACATGAGTAAAATTTTACTTCGTTGAAAGTAAAAGTATTTCGGTTTCTTGAAACTTCGTTACATGTGAAAGTATTCAACTTTTACTTAAGTACAGTAACGCGTTACTTTTACTTCGCTACGTACTGTACAACAGTACAACACTGCGGTTTAGACCCCGATGGGGAAGCTTAATATTATTATGATGCTCCCCATAATCCCCTAATCGTTATGTAGGGCTTCTTGCCTTCGGCATTCGCGGCTGCGCGCGCTTCGCGATCGCTATTATTAGGCCTAACTAACTGGAACAGTTAACTGGAACAGCACATGTAATAGGCTAATACTATATGTGGGAACAGTCTTCCCAAAGAAATCCGTACTGTTACATCCCTTAGCCACTTTAAAACCCTTGCACGTACACACACACACACTAATTTATAGTATGCTACTTTAACTCAGCTGTATGTTTGTTAGTTAAGCTGTAGTTAAGAATTTAATATACGTAACTTTTTCTGTATAAATGTTATATAGGCCTAGTCAAAATAACGTATATTCCCCTTACTTAATCACACCCACGTACATCGCGATCCTGTTCAGCTTCTTCCTGGTATATAGACCCCTACTAAGCGGGACTTGCCCCTTCTGGAGTGCCTATGGCGCCATAGGCGCAACCACCCTATGGGACCCACGGGACGCGTCCCCCAACTTTTGAGTGGTCCCCTAACTTTATTATTATGGTCCCCCCCAACTTTTAGGACGTGGTTCATTATGGTCCCCTCCAACTTTTGGGACGTGATTGCGCCTATGTATGGCGCCCTCATCTATCTCCTAACTTCTTTGCCAAACGCATTAATACTTTAATTTAACTTGTGTTATACCATGTTCTGTATAATTATGTTTATTGTGGGAACAATAAATAATTTTGAATTTTGAATTTACTCCTACTAAGAATTTTCGTTCGGTCCCCCAACTTTTAGGACGTGGTTGCGCCTATGGACGCAGTTCTGGGAGGGCAAAAGTTCTTGCAGGTACGTCCCACGTTGGAATTCTTAAACCTACAGCCTCAAACTTAAAATCCCAGTGCCGCCTCTGCATTCGACCAAGCACGCACCAATTCCCCTTCTACCCTCACCAATAGGCCTGCAATTAAGCCATTCGCCCAAGCCGTCTGAATGTCGCACCATTAATTTTTGGATCCGACAGACGAGCGCCTCTCAATGGTAAGCTGGTTCACGCGACTTAATTGGCTTTCTTGGCCATGAACAAATTTACAGATTGTTAAAGGCTACGATTACCATGTAGCTTTTTAATTATAGGCCTAGTTATATGACCATATGCATCACGTATATATATATATATATATATATATATATATATATACACACACACACACACACACACACACACACTCACACCTGGACACGCACAAACACACGCAGAGCCTTACCACTTCTGAAATTTTCTGGTCCTGTAGGCCTACGTCACGAATTGCTGCAACTACGGTGCGAACTGAAGCTGTTCCAGATCATAGGGCGCAGCTTTCGCCAAAATAAGCGTAGGCCTATATGCGTTGCAGGCAACGGCCGGTAACGTGATAAACGATGCGTTCGATACCACAGCTAAAAATGCATACTGATACAAAATTGTAAACAGCCATACAAAACCGGTTCAACCAAAGCGACGAACAATAATTAGGCCTATTGAAGTCACAATCGCCCGCGTTATGCTATTAGGCCTATATCAAGCAATATAAATAGACCTATCAACCAGTGGCGGCGCTACGCCAGGGCATGGCAGGGCATTTGCCCTGCCAAAAAAGCCTTTGCCCTAGCTGGCTGTTGCCCTGGTCGTTGCCCTGCCAGAAATGTTACCCTGGGAGAATTTGTTCGGGCATATTGCTACTGTTCACGTCCGTTCGCTCTCTGGCAGGGCAAAAGTTCTGGCAGGGCAATATTCTGGCAGGGCAAAAGTTCATGAAGAGAACAAAATCTGGCAGGGCAGTTTTCTGGCAGGGCAAAAGTTCTGGGAGGGCAAAAATTCTGGCAGGGCAAACACCGTAAAATTTTGGCAGGGCAAAAGTTCTAGTGGGGCAAAAGTTCTTGCAGGGAAAATTCTGTTGCTGTTTATCCACATTGCCGTATAGCCTACAACTAACAGCGTGGGTCCAGCTGTCGCTTTATTGTTTTTCAAATGAAGCCTAAGCATTTGCGTAGACAATAGATCTATATACCTGACACGGTTACTTTATTTGCTGAACACTTTGCTTTCGAAATGCTACTCGAAAGGGGATTTGCAATGCTTCACTAGGTCACAGAGATTGGTCTACATAATCTTGGCCAGAGGTAGTATAATTTTAAATGAAATTTCACAGGCTTAGCCTAAAGACAATTCATATAAATTACACATGATGGCCAGATTTCATTAAAATGTTCAGACAGAACAAAAGTTAGCCTATATCACTTTTAGTGAGACCATGCACTCACTGTTGTATGACGATTCAAAAACATGACGCAGCAAAAAGTAACAAAACACGAATTTATTAAGCAACATCTCAAATAATTGGTGTCAAATAAACTTGTTATTGACAGAAAGTCGTTATTATTATTTAGAAAAAAGCAGGTACCATCATAGCTGCACGTCGCTGTGACATCATTTAGCAAGATGACAGCTAGGCTAAGTTGGTAAATAAAGAATTTTTCAGATTAGTAGTTTTGTTTTTAAAATAATAAAAATCGAAATTTCTATCAAATTAAAATTCCAAAGGTGTCGATGGCACGCAAAATTTGTATTCATACATTTCATGAGAAAGATCTTGGAGACAAAGCTATAATCGGCGCTTAATCTGATAAACAGTGATTGCAGGGAAATGAAGAGCTAAATTGAAATAGAGAGTTAAGAAATGAAAGGAGATCGGTTCAACGTCATTTAAAAAATTATTATGAAAGGAGATCGGTTCAACGTCAATATTACTGTAGGCCTACTGGTTTCATTGAGAAGAACCAATGGTTCCAAATATCCGGATTTGAACTCGATGATTTTATCAACTGTGGAGAGCTGTGCTAGTGCTCGAGAAATACCGCAATCTGCAGCCAAACCAAAGAACGATAAGAGACTGAAAATTGATGGTCGCATTGGAGTTGATTGCGAAGATTTATCTCTAGAACACATCACCAAGTCCATCAAAAACTGTGCAAAAGACTCAAAACAAGTGTGAGCATTGGTGGTGGACACATTGAACACAGGATGTGATGTACTATCACGTTAATTTGATAACAATAATATTATTGTTATTTGAGATGAGACTTATACAAAATCGCTTTGTTGCTACTTTTTGTTGCATTATGTTTTTGAATCGTCAGAAAGTCGGTTGTCTCAATAAAAGTGATGTAACTCTTGTGCTGTTTGAAATATTGCGGTGAAATCTGGCCAGTCTGTGTAAATATGAATAATTATTGTCTTTAAGCCTGCAAAATTTTATTAATTTGTTACTTCTGGCCAAGATATTGGCCCCTCCCCAAAACCCTTTAGGGGAGGGGTCTTTTTTGTGGCCCACCCTGTATAAGGTTTCTAAGATTTACTTTTCAAATGTTTAAGTGTTCGGTGTTATGACTTCGCCCAGTTGATCCTCTGACCAGCCAACCCTAGTAGTGTAGGGTGCACGGCTGATTTATGACATGCACGGTGGCGCAAAAATTATAGGCCTATGTACGCCCTACTACCGTGCACCGTGCACGCGACTCATCCTCTGCCCTGGTTACTTGTGTGACTGCCCTGGCTATGCCCTGGCTACAAAAAGTGTCTGGCGCCGCCACTGCTATCAACAGTCTATATAGGCCTTTAGGCAACGCGATCATTCAAACGTCAGAAACTAGACGCAATGCAGTTATTAAATAGGTCTACGCCAAACATAAAAGGCCTATATGTTATAGGCCTAATGTCGCTTAATTTATTCGCCACGAAAGTAGGGGAGAGCGGGGCAAGAGGGGCACCTTTTTGGAATACGAGGTATATTTTATAAACTATATCATATAATGCAACAATTTTTTCACATGCACGTTGACAACACATAGGGCTAGCAGAAAAACGTTTAAATTTGACTGTAGTAGGTAGGATATTTTGCAAAACATGCAAAACACAAAGTGAAAAGTTTGACACTCTTGCCCCGATACTTGGGGCAAAAGTGACATACCGCTACAAAGTAAAAATGTTGACACTCTTGCCCCGACTATTGGGGCAAAAGTGGCGTACTGCTACACAGTGGAAATGTTGACACTCTTGCCCCGATACTCGGGGCAAAAGTAGCATACTGCTTACTCATGCAGAATTGATGGGTAAGCGTGATACGATGTCATGGCCAAAGATGGCTAGGCTTTCTTCATTGTTTATTTATTGCATTTGACAAAAGTAAGGAAAACTGAATTAAACTTTCGCAGGCAAGTTCCATATCTAGCTGGTTTAGCTAACGTGTATGGGTCTTTTCAATAGAAAGCCTGTTGGTGATTTTCACTGACTCCAGCTGTGCAGTGATGGAGCACGAGGTACTGGTCGAAGATGTACGGAAGTTGGCGGTCGATAACCAGGAGGCATAATTATTGCTAGGACGCAAGTTCGACTTAGTGTACGTTTGATTCCAATAGGCCAAACTGTTTCAGAATCTCTAGCCTCATGTCTAACTATGCGCTTGCGGAGTAGACCTGATTTTAATGTTGATGAGGGTCGTGGGTCACATTTGAAGTTCTCACGTTATGACTAGCCTTTGCTGTAGGCCTACCTAGGTTGGGACAACTTGTAAATTGTTGGGACAAGTTTTAGTTGTGGAAGTGGATGTGGCTGACTTTTGCATGGAGTTTGTAAGAGCCTCTGAATGTGACATCGTGGAATTTCGTGTTGCGGATGCTTCTGTGTGTTCTGCAGCATCAATCTGTAAGCTCCCATCTATAAGTCTATTGTTACTGCTTTCATGGACTTCTACAGACATCCTACGGTCAGTCACTGCTGAAAGAAAAAAACTTCGTCCGTGAAAACGTACGGATAGTAAGGAAAAATGCATGTCCTTCTGAATCCACTTTGCTTTCTCAAGCGAAACAGTAAGCCTATACTTTCATATGCATATGCGAACAATTCAGCAATTTCATACACAGTGACGCGCTTACCTGGATTTGCAACCATGGATCCACTTGTTCAATTCACGAGTGTATCTCTTTTTTGAATAGTGGCCATATAGTTGTCCTCCTTAGCCAAAGTAACAACCTCTAGTGACTTATAACTCGCATGCCCATCCAAGATATTAAAACATCTGTTTGTCTCATTCGGCTTCACATGATGAAGTGCTTAAAGTATTTTAAAAAATTGCGGTGTAAATCCATCCACATGGAAATGGAACCCCAACAGAACCCTGAGTCACTCCTCGCATCAACCTGTCGTTCATATTTTTTCGTCGAAAGAGGATCATTGGTGGCCCATAGTTACCTGATGGACTCATAGCACATACACACATATTTGCTATTCCTCTTTCTTGCCTCGCAAATTTGCCAAATTGTTTGTAACCAGTCTCAGCAATGATTTTCCCTGGTTTTGGTACGGTTGTTATACCTGTTTCGTCAATGCTATCTATCTAGCGTAGTTTAAGTATCATCGTTTCCTCACTAAAGAGTGAGAAAAACTTTCATACCTGTCATATCTGTACTCGGTTAAAGCCGACTGCACGCGCTGGGCTTCTTGCCTCACGAGTCCTTGAGCTTAGTTCATTACACCGTTTTAAATAATCAAACTCTCCAGTCTCCAAGCCAGTTTCTCCTTTGTACTGAAAGTAGGCTCAATCCCGTTGCGTTCAGCCGCTGCATTTCAACAGCTTATTGCTGTTAGCTCGCAGTTCTTCATTCGTTTGCAATCGAGCTCCGTGGTATTCCATAATATTGCAAAATTGCCCTGCGCTCAGACAATTCACCACTAGGCTAGTTACTTTGTCCAAGACAACTCGCATAGTTTCTTCTCCATAGCTTGTTCGATACGTCTTGCGCACGTAAGTCTTAACCAATTGCGACTTAAATATAGCCTATATGAACAAAGTTTAAAATGTATACTCTAAACTGAATTAAGGAGAATCTGAATAAATTTAAGAAAATTATAGGCCTAATGGCAAATGTCTAAGTGCCACTCTTGCCCCATGTTATGGGGCAAAAGTGGCATGTCGTGGGGCAAAAATGGCAGACGGTGTGCCACTTATGCCCCATAAGCATGCCTCACCTTAGCGATTATTTTCGTTACGAATGGATTAAAATGCGATGTTCGATGATGTTTCATTAAAAAGAAGAATGTCGAATCTTCTAGATAGCAAAATATGAAGCGTCCCGTACCTTTTACTAGGAAGCATCGTCTGATCAAAAATCACCTTTAAAAAAACTCAAAATCGACGAAAATCTTAAAAATTGAAAAAGAAATGGCTGCGGAAAATCTGCGGCAGAATGGAGTTTTTCACCGAGTCTCGCATCACACCTGCCTATTAAAACGCAAGGTAGAGTCACTACGGCGGTGGCCGTATTCTGGCCAGTGTGGGGTGCCACTCTTGCCCACAGTGCCACTCTTGCCCCGGTCTCCCCTATTAAACATGAACGAAAAGCGCCTAAACTCGGAGTTGAATCATGGACAATGGGGAAGTGTCGAGGGGAAGAAAAGTAAGTCCTCATAGGTAAACCTATGTGGTTGAAGTGGTCTTCGGGTGAGTGGGCGAGCAGCAGGGTGAGAATTGCCGGGGGTTGAAGGTTTCAAACCCCCCAGTCTTTCTTAGTGCCCCATAGTAAACTCTGTTTTTTACAACCCAATTCCAAGTTTATCATAGGCCAACCCCCCAGTTATTTTTCCACAATTCTCACACTGGTGAGCAGTGGGAACCAGTGTTTAATCTAGTCCCCCTCCTCTGGGGGGAATTGAGGTTTCTGGGGGGAGGCAATTGAGCGTCCGAAGGACGCTTGTGATGTGCGTAACACCGAGACTGGGAGGGGGAGGGGTATAGGGAGGGGATGTACCTCTCCCCATCAGAAGCTTTTTGAATTTCCACATTGCAATGGCAGCATTTTAAGGTGTCGTCTTAACAAAATAGCTGTACTTTTTCAGTGACCCATTAGAAACTTTTTGAATTTCCACATTGCAATGGCAGCATTTTAAGGTGTTGTCTTGACAAAATAGCTGTACTTTTTCAGTGACCCATAAGAAATTTTTTGAATTTCAACATTGCAATAGCAGTATTTTAAGGGGTCATCTTTACAAAATAGCTGTACTTTTTCAGTGACCCATTAGAAACTTTCTGAATGTTCACATTGCAATTAGCAGCATCTTAAGGTGTCATCTTAACAAAACAGCTGTGCTTTTTCAGTGACCCATTAGAAACTTTTTGAATTTCCACATTGCAATGGCAGCATTTTAAGGTGTCATCTTGACAAAATAGCTGTATACTTTTTCAGTGACCCATAAGAAAATTTTTTTAATTCTGGGGGGACTTTCCCCCCAGAGATTAAACACTGAGTGTGAACCATATATGGGCGGAGACTTAGGGGCAGTGGGAACGGTCCCCTTAATAAATGTGGTGGGGGACGGCCCATGCATTAGTCCCCCCCCAATAATTTGTAATCGGTAATTGTTAGCTAGGCCACCATGTTTCACGAAGAAACACACGGTGAACGACAAACGAGACGAGGCGATGACTAAAAAAGGTCATCAACTTTTTTCTGGAGCGAAAATTATGATTTTCCGCCGTCGGCATTTCGGACGGATGACAAAGTGGAGTGACCTCATGCAGAGACTATAGGATAAGTCCAGTGTAACAGGGAGGCCAGATATCATGCCATGCCAGGTTGTAGGAAGAGCGATAAAGATCTCGAACGACGCTGTACGTCGGATTGCAGTGCGCGAACGGGGAACCAGACAGAAGCTCAGCTTTGTTTGCAGATCAAATGGTGGATCGACGCTGAACACCCAAGGTGGAACAACAGAGTTCTCGAGACTCGAAGTTACGGTGGAGTCAGCCCCTCAATGCATTATTTACTATTGTAATATAAATTGATACTACACCATGCATAATATCATAGTGTTAGGCTGTTAGCTAGGCTAATGTGTATAACTTACTGTTAATATGTCTACATATAGTAGCCTACTTTTAGTACTGTTGTAGCCTACAACTATAGAGGCCTACATGGCTTCTATACAGTGTTATCTTTCAGATTGTCAAATTTAAAAATGTTTTGTTCCTTGAAGATTTTAACCGTTACCACATTTCCAAATTTTAGTAGTTTGGTAGTCCGACATTCGTTGCATACTATTCATAGCAATTTCTGCTAAGTGTGTCCTGATCAGCAATTCAGGACCGTCTTGGGCAGTATAGAGATACGGCCGGTGAGCTGATTCCAGTGCAGTTATAAGTAGCCAGGTAGCCTAAGCTTAAAATTACCTAATTATACGTACGTCTGCACTCTGCAGTTATTCATTATAATAGAACAACCGAATTGCTGAACTTGATACGTAAAGAATAACATGTAGGCTAATTATAATCGTCTATTGAAATCCATAGGCGGAAACTTGGGAGGGGGCAGAGGGAACAGTACCACAAAGTTTGTGGTGGGGACGGAGATACTTATACCTTCCAATATTTAAAAATTATTAATAAATATCAGTATAAATTTTATTAGAATGCTGCCATTAGTGTGCAAATAAAAAAATAATTAAACAATGGGAGGGAACATTTATTGAAACATTAAACAACGTCTCTGAGCACTGAAACCAGGTGTCATTTTGCCAAGATGACACCATAAAAAGCTACTATTACAGCATGGAAATAAAAAAAAATCCAAACAAATGGGAGGAGACATTTTATTTAAGTTTTAAACCATGTTTTTCAGCAATGAAATTATGAGAAGTTTTGTTGAGATGACAGCTTAAAATACTATTATCCACTGCAGTAGGCAAAAAATCGAAACAATGGGAGGGGACATTTATTGAAGCCCTAGAACTAGGGAATGTAATCCCGGGGCACTTGCTCAATCCCGGGATTCCGGGGTTATAAATGAGTCAATCCCGGGATACCGGGATCCCGGGATTGGCTTATAATGGCAATTAAAAAATTTCTTAGACATAGTATAATAGTAGGCCAAATACAGTACAGCTTTCTCTTTGCTTTAGGCACTTCAACGGCGATCAATTAGGCTATGACTCGCGGCACGGGCTTTAGTCAGTGGTCCCTGGCAGCAGTGAGGTTTGTTTGAAACTTGATAGTGATAGACCTACAACCAGTGGCTTCAACCCCCTCTAAACAAACAAGTTAGACCCCTCTCCTCCGCCTGCCCTCTCATGTCTCCTTTGACCTAGATTGCCGTGAGTTGAGCTCATTTCAGATTCCCTCTCTTTAACTGGGCTTAAGTTGCGATCACTCTGAATAGGGTAATTAACCTCTGCATACGACGACCCGGAATTAGGTCAGACGATACGAGGTGACCAATGCACCGAATGACCACAGCGCGAGGAACACAACAGGTAGCATGCTAGTCAAGATTCACCAGTGAGTGACTGATCTTGCAGGCTAGCTTAGCTGCAGTCCTCTGATATTAAGGCAGCAAGAGCTGTATGCTGTCCAGGTCCTTTCACTCACCAATCGGCGTAATTATACGAGCGGGGGTGTCATCAACACGTGTCAATCGGAGTTAGGCCCTTTGACGTCGCAGGCCTAGTCGGTCAGCTCTGCTAGCATCTGACATCTGTTTATCTTCTATCACTCAACTGAATGGTGTGTGGATGATTGTTGTGGAGGACTCTCATAGTCTGTATACATGAACCAAGCAAGGAATGGGAGGGAGCAAACAGAAACCTCCTGCCTGATCACTCAGAAACGCCTACCTCCAGTCACCCCTCTGGGTTTTCTGCTGGCCGCCAGCTTACCTTCATTAGGGCGTCTGCTTATCCGTCGTTTTGGCGTCTATTGACTGAGGAATTGTTGCAAAATTGGTCAAGTAATTTAGTAAAAAATCCGAATTTTGGGTAATCCCGAAAAACGGGATTCCATGTTTGTCAATCCCGGGATTACGGGATTGTAAAATGTCCGGGATTCCCGGGATCCCGGTATTCGAAATCCCGGGATTACATTCCCTACCTAGAACACGTCTCAGACGTCTCTGAGCACTGAAATTATGAATAATTTTGTTAAAATGACTGCAGCTTTAAATTTTAGATTTTTTGAATTTCCACACTGTGATCGTACCGATCAGTGTGGAAATTCAAAAAATCTAAAATGGGAGGCCACACTCTGTAGTCTCAAACTAGTGTACGACTACCAGCATCGAAAAATGATCAATTTTTGTAAGATGACAGCTCAAAAGCCTACCATTACGGTATGGAAATTTTAAAAATTCAAACAATGAGGAGGGGTCATTTATTAAAGTCTTAAAGTATGCTTTTCAGCAAAGAAATTTAGAGAAATTTTTTTAACTTGACAACCTAAAATGCCACCATTGCAGTGTGGACATTTTAAAACATTTGATATTGTGGAGGGCCACATCCTAGAACTTTTTTAACATGCAGTTATTGACAAAATGTGCTGTTCCAGATGGATATGTGCAGTTACAAAAGCACTTCTGTGCAGCTAGAAAGAGCTGGCAAACAAGAGCCTGAAATGTGCTCCAGCTGATGTCGACAGTTAAAAATGCATTGGTTTCTGGGGCTCTGCCTCAGACCCCGCTGTGGGAACGTATACGACACTCTCCCAGGCTCCCTAATCGATATGGGCTTCATGCCTTCAGCACTCGCAGCTCTGCGCCTTCGGCTCTGACAATTTGAGCTCCTTCCAGGAAAATGTTCTGGTTGAGCCCCTGAAATAGGCTGATGAAGTGGACGTCATACATAATTAGAGATTTATTTTGCTTAAATACATTTTGCAAAGACCCTCCCCACCATACACACAAGTGGCCTAAATCCAGGAAACCCCTCCCTCCCTCCCTGGGCACGTAATATATCGACAGTCCCCAATAGAGAAAACCAAGCATTCTCATTACTCAGCTACATCATACATACAGTCTTAAGGACCCGTGAGACATCAATACCTCTGCATGGTCCTGTCTGCAAGCAAAGCGGTGAAACAATTGATTCCCCTAAGTTCTTGTTATGAACCTCTCCTAGACTGGCACCACCAGTAGCATTGCAGAGCCAAATGTCTTAGATCAGTCCTATAATCGTGGTCAATTGCCATTCCCTGCTGGACCTAAGGCCCACCCCCAAGCAGCAAAAAGCTGTTTTAGTGTGTGTGTGCTGGAGTTGCTGATAAAAATAACACCCCTAAGAATTTTTTTAGTGCTCATCAACAATCATCAGAAATCATTGAAAACTCGGAGAAAAGTGAAACAGAACATCAACCAGTCATCGAGAGTCCTCAGAACTAAAAAACAATCGTCTCATATTATTGCAAGTCTCGATTTGTCAAATTAGCATATCGTATTCTCGATAAAATATTATCAGCTAAATGTAAATGAACATATGTGTTTTCCAATAACAGCAACCCCCATGGCCTTCACCCTGTGACCATTTATCAGTGAATTATATCAGGCGATATCTTTCACCCCAGCGATAATCAATCACCAGCAGAGAAAAATCTCGGCAGTTCTGTTTGTCTTTGCTGCATTTAGACTTCATTCTAGCTTTGTTTAGTTGCAGGTTTTGGCAACGTCTAAGCTCCTGCACATAATATGCTATATGTATCTTTACAGATTCTAATAACATTTGCATGGGTGGAGTTTGGTTTCCGTTTGGGGGGGGCAAAAATTTGGTCCAGAAGGCGCAGCGTCGAAAAAAAATTCGTTTCGGCCGGAAAAAAGTTGACCTTTTTTTAGTCGTCAAGTTCAAATCTCATGAAAATTACTATGTATTTCCCGGCCGAAAAAGTTGATGACCTTTTTTGTCATTAGTTGGAAGTGCTTGAGGGGGGGCTAAGCCCGAAGAAATAGACCATTTACACGGTAAAAAACATGACTATGGAGCTTCTTGGGGGCTTAGCCCCCCTATCCCCCGATAAACTCCACTCATGAACATTTGACTGCTTTAATAAGGGTCAACTCAAGTGTTAATGACATTTGGTTATACGATTGCCAGGCAGGAATCACACAACTGCATTCAATCCCTATTGGAGAACCTGATTTTTGACTGAGAACATGGGTGTATAGTAGTATCTACAAATTTATAAAACGCCGCTCATGCTAATCAGAGGCACACCCAGTGCGAAAGGCTCACAGAAAAGAAAGTCATATTGAGAGAGCGGAAATATGCACTTGGGGTACCAGTTAGTAGCAAAGAATGCATTGATGGAGAAAGCTGATTGCAAAGTGCAGCATTAATGAAGGCAATAGCTCAAATTCTGGCTATGCAGTAGTTCTTACGCACGTGACAAGAAGATCATTGCCTGTCAAGTAAGTGTAGTGGATGAAGAGAGGAAGCTGGAGAATCAGAACTAAGCAAGATGGGCAAAAACAACAGCCAAGATATAATTTCCTGGCATGAGCAAGGGCCAAAATTACATATTTTTCTGAATAAATTGCAAATAAATTATTTCCAGTTGAAATCTGATATTATTCAATTAAAAAAGAAAGACTAAGAAATCACATTTCCCAACTATGAAATACAAATGTATATACAGGCTGCCTGCCATATAATCAACAATTCAGTCAATCAAACTTGCACATGACTCAACTTAAGTTGATAAAATCCTAACTCTTTTACAGTTCACACTAACGCCAAATCAACTTTCAGTATCTGTATAATCACAGATTAGTTGAACACAGCAAGTCTAACGGTTCACAGAAATCACTGGAATTTAAATCTAACACAAGAAGCACTACTTCTGATGAAAAAAAGAACAGTTTGTGACTAGATCTGCAGCACTCCTGTGATTCAAAATGCTACGAAGCAGAACTCGCAACTGTCGTAGTAACTGTGGATTTTTGCCGTCTTCGTAATCTTTGCTGTTCACCAGTTTATCCATCAGATAATGTATCCATAGAACATTTGTGAATGGACAATGTGGCTCCCAATTATTACTGTAAAAATAGTATAAACAGCCATATTATAAAGGATAATCAGCTTAATTTAGCAATTAACTAAATGCACAGATACCTGTAGCATTTAGGCTAACAAGTTAAAAATATTTCTGAAGCACCAATTGACAATAATGCATGCAGGATCTAATCAACCAATGGTATATACCATTATGCTGTAAGAGGTATCTCCACTTGGAATGGTCAGCTGCCTCTTCTACAAACTAAGCTCATGGCTGCGATTCCCCCCGTATCCTCTCGCTCTCTGAAGGCGCTTCTTTCCCCCAGGGGCTTCTGTGCTGCGGGCACCTCTCAATAGTCAATACTGTGCGATTCGCTTTATAAATGTTTAGATATCATACCCATAATGCCAGTCTACACTCATCACTACTTATGCAACTTGCTAAATTTTTGCTAAACGTAAACAAAACCATTTAAAATAATTTTACTTCTTCCACGTGTACTATCTACGGTTTCCAACTCCATCGCAATGGCTTGTCAACTGCATTCCTAACAAATATATTCAATGATTATTCATTGTCACAATAACTGATGCTATCTATCATCACATCAGTTTGTCTTAAGCGAATAATTTACCGTCAAAATGAATTAAACATGGGAATGGACCAAGCTTCCATTTTGCAGTAAATAACATTTTCATAGAGTACACTCTGAAAGTGATAGTAAATAACCTAACATTCCATCAGATCTATTCCACATAATCACATAATGCACAACAAAGATCTTCAACAAGATCTTAAATGTAATCCATGAATACTATTGTTCAAAAACTTGATATGGTAAAAGCAACTGTGCTAAAAATACAGAAATTCCTTCTCACCTTGTTTGTTCTTTCATTAAACGATAAATATCAAACTGGTAATCGCCTTTGCCAATGAACAGAGTTTCATCAGAGGAGAGATCAGTGAATACAGTGCAATCTGAAAAGAAATTTAGTAATAAAATTTACACTCATTTAAGACTATATTAACAAGAATAATATGAGACCAAAACCAGATCTCTGCTATGTCTGATATATATCAGATTTAGCTTATCGGTGTGTCCTGCTATTGTAGGCAGTTATACAATTAAAAAATGGTGGCAATTCAGAATGTCTGTACTATACATAGACAAAATACAGAAGAACAATAAAGGAGTCAGGCAAAGCATGATTAATGTAATGGATCACCGTACAAATTATGATCGTTCAATTGTATTCATCAATTCTGAGTACTAGTACCATGAACTAAACGCTTTAATCACTAGTGAGTGCAATTGCGGCGCCACACACCAAAAACCAGTATTGACATGATTTTACACCATATTGAGTTTGATAAATCATATCAAAGGTCTTGTCTCAAGCTTCAAAATGACAAAGAAATTATTGCTCTAGCCTTATTCTAACTCAAGATATAAGACAAAAGTTAAAGTAAATAAATTAATTCACTTAATTACAACAAAACAAAATGCATATTAAGAGCATTAAAATAGCTTTAAAACATGCTAATTTAAAAAAAATTAAAAATTAAAACATGCTAATTTTAGAAAAATTAAAAAATTGAAACATATTTCTAGATTAAATTCTGTACAAACAAGCGAAAAACAAAAACATGTTTCCTTAATTATCTCTGATGTGTAATTTTCAACATAATACCGATTTCCGTCTGGACCGCAACAATTCTTGGGGAGTTCACAAACTACACGCTTGAAGCAGAAATAACTGAACCTAAAACTATCAATGGCTGTGTAAGAATATTGAAATTGCTTAGTAAGTCTAAGTGAAAGAGAAGAAAGTAACTCGAATATAATGACCTCTACGTAAGCGGGATAACGTGAAGTCGATGATGGTCACTTTTAAGCCATTGGTCGCCACATCTTTTGTTTCTTCATCAAGAATGTATGTGATGGCCACCTCGTCCGTGGGCTTGATAAGGACGTTGCCCCAATGCAAGTCCCTGTGTTCAAACTCCAAACACCTCTCAGCAACCGCCAGAGACATGCAAACCTGAGTTATTATGCTGCTTACGACACCCAAATTACTCAGCTGAAACACAGAAAAAAACCAACAGCACAAATTGTAAAAACATCATCGCATAAGTAACTGTGATGACAGACAAATTAATGCGTACCTCTAATTGCTCATTTCCATTATAACAACAAATATAGTCAAATAGTAATGAATGAGCAACTTGTGCTGGACAACAGGCTTTTACAAAATACTAAAAAATTAAACATATATATATATATATATATTATATATATATATCAGACAAGATGGCCTACCTCGACACTTTCAAGATTCGATCCACTGTCTTCAAAAGCAAAGAAGATGAATAACTGATCCTTACTGAATTTATCTAAAAGAGAAAATATAGATTTCATAAACAGCCCTCTTTCAAAATGAAACTTATATATTTATCTAATTTACCCAGCAAGTTCATAATAAACAACAGCAAGTCCACTTAAGCAAGCTCATAATAAACAACAGCAAGTCCACTTAAGCCAGTTCATAATAAACAACAGCAGGTCCACTTAAGCAAGTTCATAATAAACAACAGCAAGTCCACTTAAGCAGGTTCATAATAAACAACAGCAGGTCCACTTAAGCAAGTTCATAATAAACAACAGCAAGTCCACTTAAGCAGGTTCATAATAAACAACAGCCGATGTTTAGCAGGTCATCACAAAAAAAATGCTTTAGAAATTATTAAAATACCTTAAGTAATTAAAGCTGATGGATCAATATTCAGATTTAAAATGAATACGATCATAGAGCGCTGAACACAAACAGAAATCATTTGAAAATTCAGTCAGGGGAGCGAGATTGGAAAGCATTGATCTTCGTACCTGGGCGATCATTTTCTGAGCCAACTGCAGAATTATATTTATCCCATTGATCAATTAAGGCCTTCGGATATGTGCCTTGGACCAGCGACACTCTAAAAAACATTTTTATATTGATCAATCGAGGTCTTTGAGTAACTGACTTCCAAAAACCAGTAGCTCTGAACACTTCTTCTTTCTTAAGCTTCAAAATATAAAATCCAACCTAAATTATACAGTACAGCTCAAGAACAACCAGAGGTGCTTACACATACAGAAGGCATGTATCTGAAAAGTTGCAACTTAAACTGAACTGAAGATAGTAAACTGAAGATAGTAAAAGCTGAAGATAGCAAAGTTCTGAAGATAGTAAAAGCTGAAGATAGTAAACAGAAGATAGCAAATAGTGCAGCTAATAATAACACATTATTGGCTAAACAGGTGGCAAAAAACGAATAGCATCATAGACTTTATCTACATGGTATTGGACAGCTATTTGTCGTGGAAATGGCAATGCCTTGGACAAGAGCATACCAAACACATGATGAAGTAATGCACAATTTCATTCATTTGCCACTGTTCTTCATTGTCAATACACAATGGACCAAAACTCTGAACATTTCTACCGGCACTCATAAGCAAATTACAATGCTTGCAATGACAGTTTCTCAATTGCTAAAGATGTTCTTCAACAACTGATTAAGCTAAGAGCATTAGAATGATCAAAAGTTACAATTAGCATGCATTAGAATCATCACTGCAAGTGTTTAAACTTGAAGAAATCAATTAATTTTATAACTGTGTACTGCATAATATCTTGTTTTGTTTGCCTGTTTTGTCATCACTATTTTGATTTTATGCTAATCCAGTATCAATTTGTTTTCCCTAAGCATGTGCACTTTGTAAGTTTTGTACACGAATATCAACAACAACTAATGCTGCACCAAATATCTTTTTACCATTTGGTCCAATACTAGTAATTATCCATGTAAAGTAAAGTCCTTATCCCGTTCCATGGGGAACATAGGGAGGCGCTCATCTCTTTTTCCATGGCCCTGAGCCAGCAATGGACGAATCCCAAGGTCCTGGACACGAGGCCAGTGTATCGCAGGACTTGCTGTTTACTTCCCAGCTTACGCCGGTACCAAATTACACTGCTTGGTGACAGAGGCACGTGTGCGTGAACAACTTGCCCAAGGTCGTTACCCGGAGTCGAACCCGCAACCTCCCGCTCCGTAGGCGGACGCGTTACCGGTCTGCCACCAGGTCGCACTTATCAATTATCCATACTGTTGGGCAAAATACCAAAACAGTCAACACAACCGGTAGAAATGTTCAGAGTTGGCCGTTTGTGAGGCACCCTTGTAGCGGTATGGCCGTTACGGTGCCATATAAACTGTCGTTATTATTATTATTATTATTATTAACTTAAGTGCATAATGGATAGGTGCATAATTAACTTACGTTCATAAAAGCTGGTAAGGCCCATTTTAATATAGGGCATTGCAATGGAAAACAACCCCTGGCATGTTCATATCACATAATTATGTGCAGAACTTGTTTCCGTGCATAGCCAACGGCAAACCCATTATGCATTGTTCTGAGAAAACCAACATCCATAAATCACATAAGTAGCTTAGAGCAAACTGGCCACCTAGGCAGTTCCCCTGTGAACAGCAAACAACAAACTGTATGCTGTCCAGTGGTGCATGTCCTACCTGCACTGTGGTCTGTATCAGCAGGTGACATATTGCTTTTGCCGGAAAACATTTTGGAGCCGGCAAATTGCATCATAAACATATCAGTTTATCTTTACTTCAACTGAATGGTTGAAGTACTGAAGGCATTATAGTATTTGTGTTCCATATCTAATATTAAATTACACTGTTATGTGCATAAGTTGGCTAATTTCATAGGTTCAATGGAGTCCCAAGGTTAAACATATAAGCAGTGCTGAATGTAGTAGATGACTACAAAAAAGAGGGCATAAGTAAAAGCAAGACACAAGTAGGTCTACTTGTATATAAAACTTTGTTTAATATAACATTTCATACAGTAGTTGAGCCTCCTATTGTCTTCAATTCTGAATTTCTCTACATGACTTTACACAAGAAAGTAATTATTCTTTCAACTGAACGTTAACCAAAGTTGCTTGCTTGAGGAATAAACGTTTAAAATTTTCTTCAGTGGACATTCCACTGCAGATGATGCCAGAACATTGCATCTCCTGGAAATGTCTTTCCAATACAAGTTATTCTGCATCCGGCACTGGCAGGCAACAGGTACAATGGTACATGAATGCAGCACACATTTACCGTCTCTGGAAAGCAATAACAAATTGGGGACTGTCTTAAGCAACCCAGGTGCCCGAGCCCATTCTGAGAGAGCACCCAACATCCCATCAGATGGGCTGTTGGGTGCCCGGGTTGCATTGTACTAGTCTTGACAGCCATATCCATGACTATATTCTCCAGCAAGTGTGTGTTTTCAATGATATCTTTCCGAGTTAGCAGATTTTAATTACAATCAACTAAAAGTCATTTTCTTATACAATTGCACATCGTAATAATATTACCTTTTCACATGAACAAAATTCTCTGTTCTGTAAAGTCTTGAATGGCGAAGTGAACTGAGTTCTCTAAAAAAAACATCCATTTAATTCAATCCCTCTACACAGTGCTACCCATTGTTCTTCTTATGATGAGCTACATCTAAACTTTCCAACAATTGCAAGTAACAAACAAGATGCATATTTCAACAAGAACAAAACCTAATCAAGAACAGCATTGCCACCTTAAACCTGTTCAAGTAATCACTCTGGCATCATGGTCAGCTACCAATTTGTTTGGAAGCATCAAGTGCAACTGACAAATGTTGTTGGGTTGCACAGTTAAATTCATTATTTAGCAAGCATCCTTCAGTTCCTGCTGACTAGACAAGGACTAAGCGTAGGTTTAATTTGCTTTGATTTTTCAGACATAAAGCGTCTGAGAGCTCAATGCATAAAGATAAATAAATTATAATAAATTATAATTTACGGAATGAACATGGGCGCCCGCAGAAATTTTTGCAGGAGGGGGCAAAACACGATGGTCAACGTTAAAAACATTTGTAGCAAGAGGTCAAAAAATGCATGGAAAGAAGTTAAGAACATGCATGGTTATTTTTCATAGAGATTTCTTTATGTAAATTTCTCAGTTTCACTTTTTAAAATTTCTAATATGAATTGTTTCTTTTTGCAAAGAAATTTGTTTAAAAAATCGAAAAGTATTAGTTTTTAATTCTCTAATGCGAAGAAATTTGTTATAAACCCCAAAAGTAGTAGTGAGAAAAATAGGTTTCAATTTTCCAGGGGGGGGGCAAGTGCCCCTCTTGCCCCTATGTGCGGGCGCCCATGGGAATTAAGTATTTTGACTATTTGCTTCCAAGGATTTGGGATTTCCTTTTTGCCGGCTGGATGGATGAGGGAGGAGGCTAGGAAAGGAAATAAGCACATCAGGCTATGAGATATGGGAGACATAATAAATCTTGCCTTTGAGAAATGATGCCATAAATGGTCTGCAGTGGTAATAAGCTTACCTTCACTCACAATGTTTATTTAGATTTACCTGAAAAAACTTTCGTATGTGTACACTAGATTCTGCAGTGCCAATAACTATGGGTTAACTAGTTAAGACATACTTAGTTATAAGAATCTCTGGCAGTATTTCTTCAAAGGTTTTCTGTTTCTCTCCATTCACCAACTGCAGGCCCTCGATCGGAATGATCTGAAAGCAACAGACGTCATATTCAATGAATCTCACAATGAAGTCCTGATACAAAGCATAGAGCCCAGCATCAGATCTACCTACACTACATTACAGACGTCCACACAATGACCAGGGGCCAAATTTATGAAGGTGTCTATCTCTTAGTCGCTGACTAAATCTGGCCAGTTGGCAACTAGCGGATAAATCGATATTCACCACAACCTCTTAGCCGTCAAAGTCACGACTAACACTAGTCGATTTATGATGGTCGTGTAAGTCTCTAGTCGCCGTCTTAAAGGCAAAACATGACTGGCGGGACATTTGCGATTCGTCCACTTCGACGAGATTTAAAACATCAAAGAGTGTTTCAGAGGCACCACAGTTAATTCCGCTGGCTGTGGGACGATAAGCTGATTCATGCTTTTCTTTGTGCTGTCACAAACTGCCATTAATGAGTGACAAAATGCATTTTAGATCACATATAATGTACCGCTTGAGAAATCTTCCATGGGCAATGCAACCGAGTATAAAGTCTTTGTTTATTTCCAAACGTGGACAGCCCATTCAATTACCGTATGCGGCTGCTTATATTAATCTCTTGCACATGCGCGCTAACTATAACCATGATTTAGTTGCCGCCTAAGTAAGTGATCTTCTTCTAAGTGTGTCTTGTGAGTAGCACCTGTCGCAAGCATGAAGATGCATCTTTGTTAGAAGCATCTTAGAAATTAGGCAGTACTTAGGCTAAGACACCATCATAAATTCCGGCCCAGGTCAAGTCATGCTGAAGATCTTTAATTGTATGTAATGCTAACTTCAGTATAAAAGTTGCATCGTATGTTGAAGTGAGAAATCAGAAGTAAAAAGTTGTACATCATCTTTTCCATAGTGATTAATGATACATTTAAGCTTACAATGTCGTTGGGCCAAAAAAAATAATGCTGTGTTTCCGGTAACAGAGCTCTAAAAAATTGGGTAGGTAGGTCGAAAAATATTTTTATTTTGGTAAAATATTTTTATTCAGTGACTATCCGAAAAATTATACCCAACTACTCTTTTTTGCATAAAGGAACACGCTGCAACAAAGTACGTGTTCTAAGCAAGCATAAACTGCCTATTTTTCGACTGTATGCACCTAAAATTGCTCTAGAAAAAATTCTATTAATTTCATTTTGTTGACATCTTTTCTGGTAAGATAAAGTGGGAAGAGAAAGGGAAGATGAGTGCGAATAGAACATCACTGCTAAGGGTCGTTCCAGACTGGCCGAGCCAGTGACTAGTTACACCTAGAGGTTGCTAGATTTATTTTCCTTAGTCACCATTAGAGGTGGCTCAAGTGAGAATGATAAGGCTAGAGGTTTCTCAAGACTGGCAACCAGGAAGTAGTTAGGCAGGCGTGAAACTCTAAGGCAATGTCACTGTAAATAAAAAATTTACACACAATTTTCCGAGTCGCGGCAATAAAAGTGAGTTGGTCGAGTTACCGGAACACAAAATTTTTTGGCCTAAGATCCAACTCTATACGGAAGACAATGTCACCGTATTATGTCAATAAAAAAATTTAAAAAATTAATTTTAAAAAAAATTCAGAATTTTTTTTTTAATTAAATTTTTTTTAAATAAAAAAATATTTTACAAAATTATTTGAGTCGCGGCAATAAAAGAGGGTCGGTCGGGTTACCGGAAACACAACATTATTTTTTTTTGGCCTTGTCTTTCTGTCACCATAAATAGAGGCCCTAAAGCATGCACCATCAAGTAGACTTACTTTGAGGGCAACATTTTCACCATTCTGCTTGACTCGAAATACTTCTCCATAAACTCCTTCTCCGATCTTTACACAGGTTTTCAGCAACCTACCCAGAAAAACGAAACAGCTGCATATCATTTTCTTTCTGTCACTTTATTATTTCAGCTCCTGATTTTATGTAATTTGCATAAAATACCTATATATACGACACCTCTTCCTGATATATCTACTATTTACTAAGAAGTGATTTAATAAGGCAGAAAACAACTTTAAAATATTGACAAAAGCGTATAAAGGCCTTAGGCGGTCTATAGGTGCAGATGTAATCTGACATAATATCGCCTCAATAACACCTCCGTAAACATTTTAGCAAAATGCAAACCTGGTCCCGAACTCAATCCGAATGGGTGTCCGAAAACCCGTCAGTGATAGCCCCTCAATAAGACAGCCCAATTTGTCATTGATCCCGAGACTGTCGCCAGCTAGTAACGAATGAGGGATAGGACATTTCCACTGTCGGCGGCTTCAGCCATAGGTCTTCAACCCAGAGACAGATTTCACTATTGACATGGATTGACAGCTCTCTCATATCCAGCACCACTTTTGGTTTTATGCCGGCATTCCTCAGACCACGCACGAACAATGAGAACTGCTTTTCTTGCCATTGAGATGCTGCAGAACTCAGGACACCAGACCGTGCATGGTGGACTACAATATGGCACTCCAATTGAAATACAATTGCTACACCCACGCAAATTGAGCAATATTCGATCCGAAACTGCTCCTAACACACACACATCTTGGCTTCAAAGTAAGGGACAGACAATGGGCAGCTAGAAAGCTGTTAGACAGGAAGCTTCAAGTATTATGCCTCACAACCAGATGTCTGGTATCGATTTACCGACCTGGGTGCAATTGTTCAAACGGACACCCGGATATACAGAAAACCGTTGACAGCCCTATTAAGACGACATTCAATGCAGATCTAAGACATTTGGCCCCAAAACTACAATGGCACAGGCATTTGGAACTTATAACTAACCTTGCAGGAAGGACAGTTGCAAAGGTACATGGCTGGGTTTGTTCACATTGGCTCAACACCTTTTCAGCAAATGTGGGAACGTGATCTAGCTGTGGTAGACGTATTGGTGTAAGCATCTCCTGTTAAATGCAACAAGGATAGACACCACTTCTCATTACAATTGAAAACCAATGTACAAAATACCACATGAAAACTGAATTTACATACAAAAACACAGGAAAATATTCTCTTTGTCACGTACAATACACTTACTTCAAGAAATTGTTAATAATGCATAAGCAAATGCTCAAATGGACAATATGATTTCATTATAACGGTTTCTATTGTTGCCATTTATACATGAAAATATTAAATTCTAATGAAAATCTCATCAAAGAATTTTCCTGACACAGGTCTTCTAATAGGTGCTGCCTTTGACTGCTCTCTCACAATTACACATACTGCTGAAATTTCAATGTCAGTATCTATATAGGACAAGGATATGTTTGATTACATACTCTGATAGAGCGTGCTGATTTCTGAAGTGCTTGTTGTAAATACGCTGGCATCCTGATAAATGGAGTCAAGAAACCATTTTCCCGATCGACGCTGGCTCTATCCGTTGATGAATGCATCTGACATGGCATGTCATCTTCTTGAAGATGCTGAGGTAAAGATGATGATGGGACCAAATCTTTCTGCACTTCAGGGGTACATAACATCTGCAGTGATTCTGACATCAAATGGAGTTGATTGCATGAAATGGTGCTGACGACTGAAGAGTTGTCTTTGAATCCAGACTCACGATGGCTTATAACACATGACGTGCTGACCTCCATGTGTTCCTTGCATGGACTGTATTCCTCAGTTTCATCCTCTTCTAGGATTCTGCTTAGACTTGAACTTGAACTGAACAATTCTTCATCATCTTCCGTATCAGCATCATCAGCATCAGCCTCAGTTACACTACTTCGGATAACGTCAGCAGCTACATCTTCAGATTCAACGTAACTCATGTCAGTGGCGGAACTCACATCAAGCGATCTCATCCCATCGTCCTTCGATGAACAATCTCCACTCGACACGCTGAAGAGCTCGGAAGAACTCACCTCAGCAAACGATCTGTTGCCCTGATTTCGGACGCTAGTTCTTCCTGGTTGAATTTCTGTCTCACTATAATCAACACGATGAGGAGCAGCTGTTGCCAGATCTGACCCTGGGAAATAATGCCAATTCCATATACAACCAAAACATTATATTTGCATGTGCACTTGTTATAGCGCCCTTCAAGCTCTCCCTACTCAGAGGCGCTCCCGAATGCAGAGCGGACACTGCATCGGAGTTTCACGCCGAAGCGCTGAGCAATTGTGAGTGAAGGACATGCCCAAGGTCCTTACGCGGCGAGGTGGATTCGAACCTCGAACCTTCCGGCTTCAAGGCAACAACGCCACCACTACACCACCGCACCATATACACCACCGTGCCCCACATATATATATATAATAATTATATACATTATACATAGTTCTTCACACATTGACAATCCCAGTCTGACTTTACCATGCACACTACAGAGCCAACAACAAGAAGAGCTACTGCAAATAATGCAAAACATGGATTACAGATTGCGATTTGTAAATAAAATTATACTTGTGACAGTTTATTATCTTTGATATAAAAGAATATTGGTTGATTGCTTGAGATTAGCCAGAGCAAAATGACTCAACCATCGTACTTAAAAAATTTAAAACTCATTTAGGCCTTAAACTAAAAATATCTAATAATGTACTATAATAATCAATATCTGAGATATTACAAAATTCTACAGTTGCGATGTAACAACCATTATATCACTGGAATATTTAAACATCGTGCAAAACATGAAGTTGAAACTGCACCATGTACCTTGACGATTTGTCAAACTCCAATCAGACTGCGACAAAGACGAATCCCTTAAGTAAGATACAGTAGCACTGTGACTGATGCCAGATAAACTGCTGCCGCTGGCATCATTATTATTATGACCATCTTTGTTCACATCATCATTGCTCAACAACGAGCCATTTGCTTCAGATAACAGAATGCGAGACATGTTGTTGCTAATATATGAAACATTTTCATATAATTCAGACGTCAACTTCAATTTGTCTTTTTCTTCGACTCGATAACTGTTCGCTGGCAGACCGTCAACATGTGGTGTGCTACAATGTACGGGAATCGGACTTGTATTTCCAGCCAGCTGCTGATCCTCACTGACAGCAGCAGCAGCAGCAGAACATGGATTCCAGTTGGTCTTTTTAGGTGTCGTCTGAACTGGCTGCAGGTCTGTTTCGATTGGTGGAGAATCAGAAATAATAAGATTATATTTCTCAATGTCGCTGAAATTAATAGATGTACATGGTCTGTCGTCTTCTAAGTCACCGGCTGGCTTCTTCTTCTTCGTCTTCCTGTTTCTGTATCCTGTCTTTGTAGAATCGACGTTTCCAACAAGGTCAACACTTGGCTTCTCTGATTTTGCAGACTTTGGTTGATTTCTTGCTTTCGAAGCATTATTAGAATTTGTGTTCTTCTGCATTTTATTCCTCACTTTTCCTCTCTGGTTGTTATTATCGTTAGATTCATAAACTTCTTCTCCATAGGAATCCTATAAGAAAAAGTAAGTGGAAACAACATATTTGAAACAATGAAAGAATCAACAATTCAAGGCTCCTCGTTTAGGCATGTAGTTGTGAGCATATACCAAGTTACATAACCTTCCTATGAAAGACAACTACAATTCAGTGCTGGAACAGCACTTCTAAGACAGACTACGACTGAGACTTGGTCTGTTTTCTTGGGTTTCAGCCTACGAAAAAATCTGTGGCAAAAAAGTGCACATTAACCTTGGCAATATAAAACTTCATACTAGACTAGAATATTCGTTTACACATCAATGCATCGTCAAACGCGGAGCAATAAAAAAAATGTGGCCATTGTAATCATTGTTAACTGTTTTAACAATTGATCTGAGACATAAGCTTTTAATACATTATGACTTTCAGGGCTTAGGGGCTTAGCAGATGCCCCTGAAAAGCTGCCTGGGAATAGTTTTTTTTTCACACTTGAACAATGTAAAATTTGTTTAATAACATGGCAAGTTTAATGTATATGTACAGTCAATATCGCAAATACTTAGAGCTATTAAAATTTCTCAAAAGAAACAGATTTTCTGAGACAATTTCTGATACCAATTTTGGCTGAAGATTCATTTGATGAATCAGATTAACCACACCAAGTTTACGCAAAAATAATCGAATGGTGGAGGCACAACTTGAAATCTTGCAGTAAATAGGTAAATGGTTGACATTACGTAGTTTAGCCTAACACCAAATACATGAACTTAAATACCATTATCTACATGTATGGAATAATAATGTAAACCAAAGATAATCTTAAAAAGTACAGTTGGGTCATTCCAGGTCAAATCATCACAGTGTTCCGGCATGACCATCTTCGATTTTGATGAAATTTGGCATGATGGTAGAACCCAATGAGAAACTCTCAAAACTAAAATTTTAGATTTTTGGGTCAACCGGTTTCCGAGATATGGGTCATTGAACCTTGACCCAAACGACCCGATTTGGGCAGACCGGACGAGGTTTAAACTGCTGTATCTCAGCTTCTATTGCACCTAGAAACAAAAGTGAGATACCAAATTAAAGCTGAGTGAATGCTCTGTTTGGGCAAGGTAGCTAGAAATAGTTATTTCGAGTAACAAAAATAATGTGAGCATCTGTAACCTATTAACCCTGACACAGGTCACTTTGTACTCTCAGAATTTTATGAACTTTTTACCATTCAAAGATCTCACTATTCTAAAGAGCTGATGAAAATTTCAGAGTGGGCCTTCCAGTAGTTTTTTTGTTATGATTTTTGAATGTTCAGCCAAGGGCGTGAATCGAGTGTTAATACATGCGCAACTGTCCATTTTATTTGATGCTATCCACACCTATATATTAAATAATTAACAGATTGATATTATTTGCTAGCACTGGATGTTGGGAAAGACAATGCTTAAGTTTACCTACTTACTTATCAATTTCAATTAAGTCTTGCTGACTATCAAGCAGTGAAATTTGAAGACATTGAGAGTTATGTCGCCACCAAGTATAATGATGACTGGTGGCTTAGCTGTGTTATGCAGACATTTGCTGTAGTAGAAATAAACCTTTTGCATCTTCATGGGCCTCTCAATCTTTTCATTATCCTCATACAAGTGATCTGCTGAAAATATCTTGTGTGGATGTACTGACATCAGAACTTCATCCAACACCTTTTGTGTATGACCTTGGACTTATTTTGGACCAAGAGCTAGCTTTCAGCATATAAACTATATTGTAACTGTTACTACCAGTTGCACCAGCTTAAAGTGGTATCTCGCTCTCTTTACTTTTGGTGCTGCCTCTACCCATGTTCACTCTTTCATAATTTCATGACTTGACCACTGTAGCACCCTCTATCATGGACTTCCGGCTGACCGGATAGGCTGTCTGGAACGGGTTCTCTGCTGTGCGGCACGACTTCTTGGCCATATCCAAAAATGTTTATGTCTCATGTTGCGAGATGTCTTACATTGGCTCCCTTCTCCACAGTGGATTGACTACAGGGTCTGTGCATTGGTTAGGCGGTGCTCCATCGTATCTTTGAGAACTCTTTTTCCATCTTGGGTGTCACCGTGTCAGTGTCGATCGATGAACCAAGCTGAGTTTCTGATTCCCTGCTTGCAGACTGCCATCCGACAGCGTTGTTTATTCTATGTCACTGGTCCTACATCCTGGAATGCCATCCCTGTTACACTGCGCTTTGTGTCCACTCTGTTCCTTAAGAAATAAATAAATAAATACCAAGCACTGGGAGGCATATATGCTGAGTGCCCTCGAGATGCAAGCTGCAATAGCTTTGTGGAAACGGAATATATAGCTTGACCTGAAACTGACTAGATTGTGAATTTTGATTTGACAGAGGTCTGAAATGTCTTTTTCACTAAAAATGATATTTCCTAACTGTCAAAGACTTCATTTGACATGTGTACCTTCGTTCACCGCGTGATTCGCGCCCTTGGGTGAACATTCAAAAAATCATAACAAAAAAACTACTGGAAGGCCCACTCTGAAATTTTCATCAGCTCTTTAGAATAGTGAGATCTTTGAATGGTAAAAAGTTCATAAAATTCTGAGAGTACAAAGTGACCTGTGTCAGGGTTAATAGGTTACAGATGCTCACATTATTTTTGTTACTCAAAATAACTATTTCTAGCTACTTTGCCCAAACAGAGCATTCACTCAGCTTTAATTTGGTATCTCACTTTTGTTTCTAGGTGCAATAGAAGCTGAGATACAGCAGTTTAAACCTCGTCCGGTCTGCCCAAATCGGGTCGTTTGGGTCAAGGTTCAATTACCCATATCTCGGAAACCGGTTGACCCAAAAATCTAAAATTTTAGTTTTGAGAGTTTCTCATTGGGTTCTACCATCATGCCAAATTTCATCAAAATCGGAGATGATGATGCAAATTTTACTTAAAAATTGTGTTGATTTGACCTGGAATGCCCCAGTTATCTTACTGGATCATCAGAAGTAAATTGGTCTGATCCATAGTCAACATAAAATGCTTCTTCTTTGGATCTGTTTCTTAAACTGAAAACAGAAATATAAAAAAGAAAACGTATATAAGGCCAGTAACATAATTCAGCATGCAAAAGTCCAAGGTTTCTTGACCACCAACAAGAAATAGTTTGGATGCTGAAATATTTCACATATAAGTCACTGCATATTAAATTAAGTGATCTGATGTAAACACATCAATCAGTCAGAATTTATATAGCAACCCCTCCCATAAAGATTTCTACTCAGAGGAACTCCAGACACAAGTCAAGTGGAAGAAGGAATTCTTAAGCATCATGGTCAAAAGGAAAAAATCGTCATACTTTTAAAAATTGTCAAATTCACAGCACAAAAAAAGAGAAATGCACCTGAAGAAGATAAAAGCACAACAGAAAATGATAACAGCCAGTGAGGATGTTCTGTAGAAATGCTACACAAGCTGTGTAACAAAATATAACAACCTGCTGAGCATACCTGGAAAGTATACACCCGAATATTGCAACAGCGTCTGCAGAGATATTTCGAGGACGTGGTGGCCGAGGGACAGGCGGGTTCAGAGTGAGACAGAGGCACAATATTGCCTTGTACATTGTATTAAAACATTTATAAAGTGCCTCTACTAGGGCAAACTGTTCAGAGGTGCTCCCAATGCCATACATCAATTGTCTGTGAGTTGGCAGCTCGCAGAGAATACTTTGAGAAAAACAGAACCTTGTAGAACAACATCATGGATTTCAGACGGGCCTTAAGAGTTCTACATGGTCAAACGGTGGGAACAAGAAGCAGAGGAAGACAGCCGAAGCCATGGATAGAGAACATGATGAAAGATCAAGGACACTGCGCATAGGCATGGCAGATGTGTGAACGAAACCAGGGAAAGAACAATTTGGAGGCGTCTTGTTAAGGCCTCATCGTTAACACATGCCTGACTGAGGAGAGAAAAAAGAAGACAGTATGTATATAGCACACTGCAGCATATATAGATGCTTAGAGTGTAAAAAATTATCTCACCAGCAGTATAATTAATAAAAATTAATATAAATATGATTATGTGAACAACAATGAATGACATCATATCAATATATCAGGCATGTAGAGCATACAGATCCCCTAAATCAAACGAAGAAGTATTAAAGAAGGTGGAAGAGGAAAGATCCTTGACGAATACAATTAGAACAAGGCAGAAGAACTGGATGGGACATATACTGAGAGGCAACTCCTTGCAAAGAGACATAGTGCAGGGCAAAATGGAGGGGAAGAGGAAGACCTAGGGACAAGTTCTTGGACTGGATGATGGAGGATGGATATGGGAAACTTAAAGAAAAGGCACAACACCGAGAAGAGTGGCGTCGTTGGGCATCTGGACCTGCCGAGAGGCAGCAGACCTAAAGAAGAAAGAGCATTATAATAAAAGTAGATACAGGAAATAAACCATCACCTGCATACCATTTCTATATTGGTCTACAATATCAGTAAGCACCCCAATCTAAAGACCCGTCATGTCAAATTTGTCGAAATTCTAGCTTACCACATAGCATGAGTTGAAGTTGACGTTAGCGACTCGCCTTCACCACTGCTGAAGAGTGAGATGTTGTGGCTGTTGTTAACGCATTGAGACCAGATCCCTACAGAAACTCTCCTCTGTCGATGGCGTCCATAGGTGCTAAGCACTCCACGCCGAGACATAATTTCTTAAAAACAGATACATCAATATAATAATATGGCTGTCATCAATCACTCATTAACACTACTTAACAACAACAACAGATGTTTGTAAATTAAAACTACAGTTCTGCTAGTGCTGTCTCAAATAACAACGCACCTTTGTGCTAAGGATGTAGAAGTGATGGTTGTTGTTAGTCACAGCCCGGTACATTTCAGACTTATCCAGAAGCATGCCACTTTCTCAAGGAATTCGGTGATTTCTAACCTCCATTCTTTCGCAGAGACATATTTGAATCTCTAAATAAAGTCCCTAATTTCTCCAACAACCTACACCAAGACTGGAAGATATTGTTATCCCGCCTCCTTGTATGGTACTTCAGCTTTTGTTTATTGCTCATATTCTTCCTCTGCTTGATCAGGACTGGCAAAACCATCCAATTACAGACATTCTCACTCTCCCTATTTCTTATAATTTCCACATGAGAAGTAATGTGGCCTATTTATCGTAATGTATGTTATATGGTGATTCCACGTCAAATCAACCAACATGATTGACATGACTGACTCAGATTGGCATGAAATTTTGCACACATGTTGGGCTATGTAAGACATGAAAAAACCTGCAAACAAATTTTTTGGGTCAACTACTTCCCGAGATACAGGTCGTCAAAACTTTGACCCAAAACGCACGACCACGTTCCTTTCGACGTCTGTATCTTAGCTTGTATGAGAGCTAGAAAGGAGTTATTCGCCTTTTTTTTAATCTGAAAAATTCAAACTTATAAGCTGAAGGGTCTTGAACATCCTCTGAAAAAATCAGAATGGGATCTCTAATGGTTCTCTTGCTATGATTATTTTGTCTATAATTCTGTGCAAATTTCAACATCCAGTCTTCCGAAATTGGATTCACACACATGTTGAACTCGAGTTTTGAGTGGAATTGTAGATAAAATAATTATAGCGAGAGAATCATCCGATGACTAAAAAACATAAGAAAAATCAACAACTAAAAAAAGGTAATCAGAAAAGTCAATTTTTTCAAGCATAATAATAATAATATTTTTTCTTTAATTAAACGCCTGCAAGACGCACTGCGCTTTACATTTACAGGTTATGCATTAATCTTAATTAAACTTAACTACCAACTGAACAGACAGCTTTGTAATTACACGGCGCCGATGGCAGCCTACAAAGCAAATCCGCCCAACGGGGGCTCGAACTCACTACCTCTCGCACTCTTGGCCAGCGTGTTAACCACTACTCTACCGGGCCCCCCCCATGGCGTGTACTCACCTCAAATTTTACCAGTACAGCCCTGGACATAAGAACATTCTTGCAAGAACATTATGTAATCCTTTAGGACATTTTCAACAACTCTCTAATTCAATAAATTTCCTATTTATTATAAATAATGTCAATTACTGAGCGATGATTACTCACCTACTGAGCACATTGCATTATGGGATGCGGCTGGTAGGTTGCAGTGCTCTATTTGAGCGAAGTCATTGGCAACCATATTGCTTATATGCAAACATGAACCCAGTCTATGGGATCACCTAAAAGTAATATTTTTTAGTCAAATACGTTTTCATGGAGCCTTACGCACTCACCTATTTACTTTTGCGGAAAGAGGTTGTTGAATAAGATGCTTGCAAGAGCGCTCTATTCTATCCCAATCTGGGGCTGCCGTATTACTTTGAACATCAATATCAGCGACCGAACCGATGTTCTGGTTTACCGGGTAAGACTGCAGATTATGGGCTTAGCTCCAAATATTAACATTTAACAAACTTATTTGTGCATTCATAAGGTCTACAATCTTATCAACAACAGTCCCAGCTCAAAGTGCGACAATATCCAACTATGAATGCGGCGCAACAAGTGACAAACACATACCATCTAAGACTCTAAAACTGTTAGACTCCGACGTGATCCCAATTTTAGAAATACAAATAATTATTAAAATGCAATCGAATTTGATAAATCAAAATAATAAATTTGAACATTCCGCTTCATGGAAGACACCTGCGCCGTCGCCACGAGTCAACGACGCCGGAGATTTATTCACTGGGTTCAGAGTCATGCACCACAACTGAAGCATCTTTGTCACAAAATATCAAACGCAAACTGTAGCTAAGACTGAACTGTAGGCCTACCTAAACGTTAATGTAAATTACACTTTTGCGCCGAAATGCCGTCATGAAATTTTAAAAGCTTTCATGTAGACAAGAGATGCTCAGAAAAATTATATTATGTTCTGTGCACGGTCGTCCGCCAGTGTAAGAATTGTCGAAAAACAACTGGGGATCCGCGAGGATCGAGAGCTGGCCTATGATCCATTTAATTGGAATTGGTTTGTGAAAAGAAGACTAGGCTATACCCGGCAATTTTCACCCTGCGGTGGTCTAGAATGAATGTCAACGGAGGGTAATAGAACGGGTTGGCTCGATGACGATCTAGGCCCGATTGACTGTGTGCATGCAGCATATGGGTGAAGTACGATCGGATCACTGTACAAAGTAGGGGATTTTCAATGTCAAGTACAAGAGCTTCTATATAGTATTGAGATATGTTAATAGGCTTATCAGGTGTAAGAAAACCGTAGCTTAATTATTATAATTTCCCATCTTAAAGTGAAAAACAATGTTATACCTTCCAGGTTTAGCGGATTGTAATAAGCGTAGAGCATTTTATAGCTATGAAGCCATTTGAGGAAGCCTTGATCGTAATCGTAATCGTAATCTCGAGACTTCTACAGCGCCCACAAAAGCCAAGTCGCGGGAACCAGCTTATATATTCACAGGCGCTCAATCAAAACAAAATCGATAGGCAGCGGGTCAGGTCCGGAGAGTCAGGCAGGCAGATAGATGGACGGCTAAGGTGGGTGATGTTTAGAGTTGAAATGGCGAGGGATGTGAGGAGAAGAGGAAGAATGAAGATAGGATTTTTGAAAGAGCAATGTTTTCAGTTTTGAGTGAAAGACCTGTGGGGAGATAGCGAGAGGTGGAGTTTTGGTGAGTTCGTATGATGCTATGAATCGTGATGAATACCTGCTTCTCGTATTTTATATTATACGTTGATTTGTTTTTGTGCTATTGTAGCGTTTTGGGAAAAGCTACAAAATTATACTTATTTTTATCCATGTTGGCCATAACGGTTAATTAACTCTATGCTGCACCAGAGCGAGGCTGCAGACATTACGCCAGCATGACGTGTGACCTTTTAGATGACGTGGCGAAGGTGTGGGCGCCGCTGATTGGCCAAGAGCGGCACGTGATCTAAAACAGCGGTAAAAGGTCGCTTCCGATTGGCTGTTGGGCAAATCTAGGTCAGTAGGACGAAGAGACGAAAAGAGAGTGAAACCGACGAGAAAGACTAGGCCATCTTTTTGAATAGAAATTCGTTTAAAACTAAGTTTTCGGGCATCTAAATTAATAAGGAAGTCAACTAAATTAATAGATAATAAAGTAAACGACCGCTGGTCGCCTCCGGTGGAAAGAGAACGTCGAAATAAGCAAAACCGCTTAGGAATCAGGGAAGTAGAAATAAATTAAAGTGTAGCGTGCTGAATCTGTAAATGAATGAATGTTTAAAATGGCCGGAACGCATTGATATAGATTATATAGCGCATTACAGGTAGAGCGAAGGATAAATTAGCGCTTGTGTTAAGAAGCGTGAATATATTGAAAGAGTTGCTAGAAGTAGCCTTGCGATATAACTGTTGCTGTGGTCGTGGTAAATTAGTGCAAAGTGTTGATGTTAATTCGTTGCTTTCGTGTAACTGATTAATAGCGTGATTTGACCTTCTGCAGTAGTTAAGGAAATAAGAACTGAACTGATAGCCTAGTTATATGCAGGAGCATAAGAGATAGGTATCAAGTAATGCAGAGTGTGTAATAACCAGCCATAAATGCTGTGTAGTGTTAGGAATACCTTGTGTTGAACTGATAAGTATTATAGGCAGAATTGTATTTGCACAGGTTGCTGCCAATTGTATATTAATTAAGTAGTGTTGCAAGAATAAATAAAGCGTTGAATATTGAACTAGAATTGAAGGTGATTCACTGACTGACTTGCAATTAGTTGTAAAACAGAATAATCCCATGTCTCGTGTCAGCTCTTTGAGGGGGGACGCCCTAGAGGAATCGGATGATTCGGAGGGAGGGCGGACAGTTAGTAGTGATGAGAGATTGATAGAGCGCCAGATATATCCAGCCAAATACTCTCCGCCACCTCTTCAGGAGTTCGAGTCCCTTTCGCCCAAAGCTGCCGTGGGGATAACGAACTCAGACGAGCACCGGAAAGAGGGTGCTGTCGCGCGTCGACAAACCGCCGCGGAGACATGTCCTGTAGGCCCTGGTACCCATGAAAGAAGAGAATTTGGACGTTCCTCCCTGTCGTTCACACTTGAGGTTCCCGTAGGTGGTTCCCTGTCGCCCCGGCAGTACGCCGCCACACTAGGGGAGGGGGGCGAAAGTAAGCGAGTAAGTGGGGCATCCCTTGCAAGCGCTTCCGGTCCCCTAGCGGTTAGGGCGGGCGTAACAAATGGTACCAGAAGTGGGGTAGAGGTGGAACAAGGGGAACAAGTGGAACAGGTGGAACCAAGAAAATTTGGAAGGACAGAATTTCCTGGAGAGAGAGAGAAGTGGGAAGGCGAAGAAATGGCTTATTATGGCGCTAGACCCAAGCGTCCTTCGGACTACCCTGTTACCGCAGCAATTGATGCGGGTTTTGATTTCGAATTTTACATGAGAGATAAACAAGCGAGGTTGGTTAACAGAAAGCTTGGAGGAAATAATTATGAAAGTGAAGGTTCGGAGGTAACTGATCTGCGACCCTTTCATAACGTTCTGTTGCATCCTAATATGTTGAATTTGGATAAAGGTTGTGTTGGGATCCTTGCTAACTCTGAGTGTATAGTTTCAGATATGGAGGATGGGGATTCGGCGCTGCCGAGGGAACTGGGACTCCCGACTTCGGATGCACATCCCGGGCACCCAACCCTAGTCCACCCTCGGGCTACCACCTTCCCACCACCGCCTCCCTCGTCGCACCCTTTCGCCGTCCGAGCCCCTCCTGCTCCGACCCCGAACACAATCGGTGGTGTCGTCAAGTCGAATCCTTGGGTGAGAACCGTCACCCCGGTCACAGCCTCGGTGTGCAAACTGTCCGTATCCGTCGTGTCGTCGACTCAGTCAATCATGTCGACCTTGTCCTCGTCGTTGAAACCACAGGTTACACAAAGTTCCGCCTACCTGCCCTCGAACCCTGGCCCTCCCGCTCACCTGTCAGGTTGTCAACCAACAACCGCTCTGTGTCGGCCAGCTTCCGCCTACGATGAACGATTCTGGGTAACCACACGAGCAACCCAGAACAACCTGGAAGCGAAGTTCCATGTTGTGTCTACATCCGGGAGCGAAAACAGTCAGTTCCAGTTCGAACGGTATGCTGAACCGCCTACAGCTGAACTTCAACCAACGATCCAAGGTCGTTTTCAGCCGAGTACGACTCCACCCTCGTCGGTCACTGTGCAGTCCCAATCACGCGTGAGCAGAACTGTTGATTCGAAATCCAGACAGTATATGAAATTGGACAGGTACAATGGAAAGACATCGGTCGAAGCTTTCCTAAAGAAATTCGAGATCTGTGCGAACAGTAATGGTTGGACAGATGGAGAGAAATTCGCCCAGCTGACCTGTGCCTTGACAGAGCCAGCTGATCAGCTGCTCTACGAGTTCGACTCCGAGACCATAGCATCCTGGTCTGACCTGGTTGATCGTCTACGTCTGCGGTATGGAAGCTCCGATCAAGCCGTCCTCTACCAGACCCAATTGAACACACGACGTCAAAAGATGGGTGAAGACCTCAGCTCTGTAGTACGAGACATTCGACGAATCATGATCCTGGCGTTCCCTGGTCCCACCTCGGTGCACAGTGAAGTCATAGCGATTCGTGCCTTTCTCGACGCCCTGCGAGACAGAGACTTAGCCATGAAGGTTCGTGAGAGAGAACCTACCACCTTGGACCATGCTTATAAGACTGCCATGCGTTTAGAGGGTTACCGTCAAGCAGATGATGGTAACCTTGGCCGCGATGAACATCGACCCAGTCGGGTAAAAACTGTAACGGAAGTAGACTCTGCCCCTGCTGACAGTCAGAGACAATTCCAAGAAATCGTGTTGAATAGGCTGGAGCAGATGGAAGCAAGAATAAACGCCATATGCAGCAGCCCCTCCGGCGATGGACAATTTCGCCCCTGGCGGCCCCGAAGTCAAGTTCCACCCAGGGCGGAACCTACCTTCGGAAGTCAGAGAACAGTTAACCGGTCATCCAGGGTCCCCGCGGGTGACCGTCGCTGCTTCGAGTGTCAACAACCCGGTCACTTTGCTCGAGTTTGTCCCACTCGTAACCACGACTCGACGCCGGAGGAGGAGGGAGAAGGACTGGAACACAATGAAGCACGCCAGGTTCAGCAGAAGAGCCGCCCTGCGCAGTGTCGTCGAGTCATCGTCTCAACCGCTGTCCCGGTGTCTTCGAACTGCAAAGTAAAAGAAAAGCCTTCAGTGAGGCGTTCGAATCCAAAAGTCGCTGGAAAATCCTGTGTTATCCCACGAGCATCGGTCGAAGCGGAAGCGCTACCACCAGAAGGAGTTCCTGTTCCAGCCAGTCCTGGGGGGAAGACCTACCAGCCCAAGGTGGTGGCCCGAGTCCCGCCTCGTCGGGGTGTGCATCTGCCCTCCCACTTCGCCAGCCCTACCTGCGGTGGAATGTGGCCTCTACCGACTTTCGTCGGGCTTCGTGGTGCTAACATGCATCCTTCCTCTGGTCTCGCCGCCTATCGAGACAGAGAGAGGAAACGCACCAGAGTTCCGCAGAATCGTCACTTTCTGTCGAGAGGCACCATTCCTCACCATCGCTGGCGAGATCACCAAGAAAGCTTCGTGCAGCCTTGGGGGGATAAAGAGTAATGTAGTGTAAGGTGATGGTAACGTCGCGTAATGGCGACGAGTAGAGATTGTGGCGAGAAGCCTAGGTTTTAGTTCCTTTCGATGAATAAAATGTTTATTTTATAACTTTGATCTAGGTTAGATCATTGGGGGTAGATTAGAATTGTTTACTTGTGTGTTTTATTGCATTGTTGCTTTTATTGCCACAGAAGAAAGGCAAAATGTTGTGCTTGCATGTTAGTTTAAGATTTGATGTGCATAACCTTGATTGCAGATTAAAGTTGAATCTAAAATGTGCTAGATTAGGAGCAAATTGCATTGGTGCATTGATTGAAAAGCAGTCTGCTAGAATTTGGTGAATTATCCTGATGTATGCATTGGCCTGAGTAGTCGGTAAGTGAGTAAGTTGTAGACTAGTAGACAGACTGATGTTGTTGCAGGCATTAAGAATTGCATGCGAAGGTGAGACTAAGGACCTGTTATTTGGTAAGAGCGGTAATCCGTCCAATCGTCGCTATTGGTTGCTCAAGTACTCTTTCCTGTGTGGAAATGGAGGTGTAGAGGTCATGGTGCATAGGTACGCTTCTCTAAGCGGTAAGGCCTGGTGTAGGTAGCTTCAGCCTTCATGTAGTGTGTCTTGCCTGTAATAATGATTAGTGCCAATGTCTATGATTTTATCTTACTAGGAGAGTACGGCTGTGGAAATGGTTTGACGTAGGATAATAAAATTCTTAAAGAGCACTGCATATATTCAAGATTGCTGTTGGTACTTAGCTATTTGTCAGGTTGAATAATAGTCTAAATTCTTATATAAAAGTTGTTGTAAGGATTGAGCTCCTGATTAAGCAGTAACTGGGAAACAGTAGTAAAAAATTGACTAGGAATCTAAGGTGGTATTGCCCTAAAGAAGTTAAGTAAACAGATCGGTGGTAAACTTGTAGGTAGACTGAAATTGTTGCAGGCATTAAGGGTTACATAGAAGAGGAGACTGGTGGTCTGTTAGTTAGATGAGCTGTAATCCGTCCAATCGTCGTTATTGGTTGCTTGAGAAATTTTCCTGTGTGGAATGAATGAGATGTAATAAGCGGTAATCCGTCCAATCGTCGTTATTGGTTGCTTGAGAGATTTTCCTGTGTGGGAATGAATGAGATGTACTCTTTCCGTTGGTGGAAATGGATGTAAACTTCTTCCTGTGTGGAAATGAATGAGATGTAATAAGCGGTAATCCGTCCAATCGTCGTTATTGGTTGCTTGAGAATTCCTGTGTGGGAATGAATGAATAAGCGGTAATCCGTCCAATCGTCGTTATTGGTTGCTTGAGAATTTTCCTGTGTGGGAATGCATGAGATGTACTCTTTCCGTTGGTGGAAATGGATGTAAACTTCTTCCTGTGTGGAAATGATGGTGAGATATTCTTTCCGTTGGTGGAAATGTGTGTACTTGGTCCTGTGTAAACTTCCTGTGTGGAAAGGTGACGTAGAGGTAACAGCGTAGGTCATGGAGTCAATCCGTCCTAGTAGGCATAGGTACGCTTCACTAAGCGGTAATGCCTTATGCAGCTGGTTCAAGCCTTGTTGTAACGTGTTGTGCCTGTAATAATGTGTCAGCTACTGATGTGATGATTTGTGCCTGCTGAGAGTTAACTTTGGGCTGGATACATAATGACAGAGAAATGATTCATCTTAAGTAGTTGCTTTTTGGATGAAAACTGCTTTAAGTCAAATCGCTTATATTTCGTGTTAGTCTAAGTTGTCGTTAATGTTGTAGCTGATAACATGTTAACTGCGCTAGGATTATCTGTAGGATTGGGAGCCGAAGCATGATTGTATGTGTTAGAGGACATTCTCTTGGTTTGTGGCTTCGAGCTGTTGCTGGAATGGATTGTAGTACATTGTTTACTGTAACTGTTTGATGTGCATTACCTGAAACCTGGGTGGGAGGATAACCCGATAGCACCTGATAATGTGTAAGAGTATGGATAATATTTCTATTGGGATTTCCAACCCTGCTTTAGTTCAGAGACTTTGTGTCTGGTAGTTAGTAGTCCCGGGGTTCGTGGAAGCAGAGACTGGTGATTAAACACCAATGGCCTGTATTCCGACGAGGATTGGGTAACCAATGGACGTAGTTAGTAACCCTAGTGAGGTAAAGGCTGGCCTAGTGGTATGCTTTCTCTGAATCGCCTGATACCCTGACCTTGTGCCTTTGCTGAATTGTGGTCTGCGTGGAGTAGGGAGCGAGAGTGAGTTGGAGACCTTCAATTTAAGTAGACGTCCCTCCCTCTTTTTGCTGGTGATTCCGAACGTATGGTTTCAGGGAGATTGCAAAGTAAGAAGGTTACATGAGCGTAAACATTGCCCTGCAGTCACCTTGAGAATTTAAGCGGCTGTGTTGTTAGGGTTAGTTGTTATGAGTAAAGCCGTGATAAGATGCCGTACTTTGTATGCCTGAACTTTTGCAACAAGCGTTGCCATGAGGCTAGTTAGTTGATTTCTCCTTTTGTGAATTAGGAACCCTGTTGGTTCTTAGAGTTAAAATGAGACTTCATACAGTTGCTGATGTAGAATTGCCTGCTTACTGTTCAGACTGTTCTCAAGCGGCAATGTCTTTTAGTATAGTAGTGATGACCCTGCCTTAGCAACTCATGTACAACGGATTCAGTACGCGACCACTGCTGAATTTTCCAGTAATATGGAAAATTCGGGTTAAGGAGGGGAGAGTGTAGCGTTTTGGGAAAAGCTACAAAATTATACTTATTTTTATCCATGTTGGCCATAACGGTTAATTAACTCTATGCTGCACCAGAGCGAGGCTGCAGACATTACGCCAGCATGACGTGTGACCTTTTAGATGACGTGGCGAAGGTGTGGGCGCCGCTGATTGGCCAAGAGCGGCACGTGATCTAAAACAGCGGTAAAAGGTCGCTTCCGATTGGCTGTTGGGCAAATCTAGGTCAGTAGGACGAAGAGACGAAAAGAGAGTGAAACCGACGAGAAAGACTAGGCCATCTTTTTGAATAGAAATTCGTTTAAAACTAAGTTTTCGGGCATCTAAATTAATAAGGAAGTCAACTAAATTAATAGATAATAAAGTAAACGACCGCTGGTCGCCTCCGGTGGAAAGAGAACGTCGAAATAAGCAAAACCGCTTAGGAATCAGGGAAGTAGAAATAAATTAAAGTGTAGCGTGCTGAATCTGTAAATGAATGAATGTTTAAAATGGCCGGAACGCATTGATATAGATTATATAGCGCATTACAGGTAGAGCGAAGGATAAATTAGCGCTTGTGTTAAGAAGCGTGAATATATTGAAAGAGTTGCTAGAAGTAGCCTTGCGATATAACTGTTGCTGTGGTCGTGGTAAATTAGTGCAAAGTGTTGATGTTAATTCGTTGCTTTCGTGTAACTGATTAATAGCGTGATTTGACCTTCTGCAGTAGTTAAGGAAATAAGAACTGAACTGATAGCCTAGTTATATGCAGGAGCATAAGAGATAGGTATCAAGTAATGCAGAGTGTGTAATAACCAGCCATAAATGCTGTGTAGTGTTAGGAATACCTTGTGTTGAACTGATAAGTATTATAGGCAGAATTGTATTTGCACAGGTTGCTGCCAATTGTATATTAATTAAGTAGTGTTGCAAGAATAAATAAAGCGTTGAATATTGAACTAGAATTGAAGGTGATTCACTGACTGACTTGCAATTAGTTGTAAAACAGAATAATCCCATGTCTCGTGTCAGCTCTTTGAGGGGGGACGCCCTAGAGGAATCGGATGATTCGGAGGGAGGGCGGACAGTTAGTAGTGATGAGAGATTGATAGAGCGCCAGATATATCCAGCCAAATACTCTCCGCCACCTCTTCAGGAGTTCGAGTCCCTTTCGCCCAAAGCTGCCGTGGGGATAACGAACTCAGACGAGCACCGGAAAGAGGGTGCTGTCGCGCGTCGACAAACCGCCGCGGAGACATGTCCTGTAGGCCCTGGTACCCATGAAAGAAGAGAATTTGGACGTTCCTCCCTGTCGTTCACACTTGAGGTTCCCGTAGGTGGTTCCCTGTCGCCCCGGCAGTACGCCGCCACACTAGGGGAGGGGGGCGAAAGTAAGCGAGTAAGTGGGGCATCCCTTGCAAGCGCTTCCGGTCCCCTAGCGGTTAGGGCGGGCGTAACATTATAAGAGTGGATACATTGAAAAGTGCATTTTAAAAATTACACTCTACTGCGCACCATGTAGCTGCGCACTGTGCGTAACTAAGTTACCACGTGATCATCAGGAAGCGCCGCCATTTTTGTTTACATCAGCGACGAGTTTGGCGTTAACGTTTGAAAATCGGAATAGAATTATTACGATGTCAGAAGAAAATAAGGTGACTCGCTTGTCAGTTTTGCGCCGAACTATTAAGCCGAAACAAGAAGCTTTCTCGTCCTTTACGAGGTACTCAAAAACGTTGCTTTTGTTCTGCAGTTAAAAATTGGATTGCATAGTTTTGGATCGGTCTAGATCAGTGATTCCCAAACTTCAGTAGGCCGCGGACCGGCAATAATTTTTGGTGAACCTCGCGGACCACAAAATTAGGCCTAAATGGCGATGGCAAACAAAAGCGACTTAAATTTTTTAGAAAGCTAAAATATAAGATTTACAATTAGCCTACATTTATATGTCCTTGAAGCCCTATTTGTTTAAGGTTTATAATGAGTAGACATTGCTGTTAAACGCTCTTTGTGCAAGATTCCTTTTTTGCTTAGGTGCATGCACCATAAATAAATGACAGTTTAATAATGATAATAAGGGCTTGCAATGCGTAGAGATGCAAAGAGATATGCTAACTTTGGTGCTTTTAACCATCTGCGTCTGTTTTTCAGATTTGTTTGCTTATGTTTGCTCATTTTTTCATTCAAAGACATTTGTTTATATTTACAGTTTTAAACTAAAAGTTTTATACAATGCTAGACAATTTTTCATTCTGCATCCAGCGTTTATTTTTAAATGTTAAGACAGAAATTTGAATAAATTTTGAACAACAATTCGAATAATTTCACAATTTTAAACAAATAAACTAACAATTACAGTTTATTTATTTATTTTTAACTCTTCTCCACGGACCGGCGATCATACCTCCGCGGACCGGCGCCGGTCCGCGGACCACCACTTTGGGAACCACTGGTCTAGATTATATTTCTATTGATCAATCGACTCTTAACAAATGCTTGAACTTGTATTTCATGCAGATTAGATTGTATTAGATCGGGTTACTTTAGATTAGGGGTTAACATAGGAATTATTATCCTGGGTTGAATGATAGACTGACCAACCCATTTGTCAATCATGATGCATGGTTTGCAGTGTTGCCAGAGCTGGGTTTTTTCCACTAGATCTGGGATTTTTGGCCTTCGTCTGGGTTTCTGTTTTTTGGGGGCAAAATCTGGGTTTATTTTTGGTGAATAACACATGCATAATCTGTGAAATTCAATGTAGAATGGTTGTGAACTTGTGTTACATAACTTTTCCACAAATTTTAATTTTTAACTCCACAATCAAGATCTCACGTTGTCAATTCACAAATAATTTATAACCTGAAGAATAGTTTTGCACAGAAATAAACCATTTTGGCATCTCAAAATAGGCCAGGTCACTCCTCTCTCCTTGTTAAGCCGTATTGACAACTATAACATGTATTGCATATACACTGTAGGTCAGGTCAATCCTCTAGTGGTCTAGTTGTTGTGGAGTATTAATGTTGTATGTGGTTAAAACATTGGATTGTTGATGTATTAAGAAAATTTGGCTGGTTACAATTCTGGTAGTCTCGACCCGCTGCGCATGAGCACACACCATCGCAGATGTGTCTAACGGGTACTCAGATGCTAATGTTTTAGTGTAAATAATGGTTTTATTACAGTTTGTCTCGGCTCAGACATATTCAGTCTCTGTTATCAAAGCAGTCAGATGTGGAGAAGGCACCAACAACATTGTCATCATCAACAACAGCATCAGCAGCACCACCAGATACTCTTCTCTGTATTCTTGGTAGTTGATTTATCAGATTTTTGTTTGCGCTGACATAAGTCATTATTTCATTCATTTCGGTCATTTATTGCTGATGATATTTTGTGGGCCTATGCCATGCGAAAGGTGCTGAGCACTAGTAAATTTGCCACCAGGACTTACTTTAGACCTCCGACTATCACCAACCATAAGAGGCTTCAAGAATCCAAATCCTACGTCTAGCCTTTTGTGACATGAAGGTGTCAACAATTTGGTCCAATTGCAAGTCGTTCGCCGGATTGCTCTAAATTGACAAGAACGTAAAGTTGTAAGACCCATGGGTTGCATTGTGCTCATACTGTTTTGCGGAGTATTTGTGAGTTCCACTCCCTTGTCTTCTCTGCCATCCAGACTTGTGTTTTTAATGAGAGTAAAGGAATTCTTGTTTAAGCATTAGTTGAATTGATGAAAACTGATAATGCTACAATGGGCAAATAATTAAATACACTTAAATAAGTATTTTATAAATATTTTAGTGTTTTTGATTATTTGTCCATTGTAGCATTAATTTTTATCAATTCAACTAGTATTTAAAGCAAGAATTGTTTTCATCAATCCCATGAGTCCAATTTAGGCCAGAAATCTTATAATCATTTCCAGTTCCATTTAAGCAGGAATTAATTTTCATCAATCCGACTTTTATTTAGCAAGAATTCTTATCGTCAATGTATGCAACCAACGTTGAAACCCATGCAATGATGATGAGTAATTAAATGTGCTAAATGGCACTTTACCCTTAGTCATTATTTAAATGCTGCTATCGCATCTAATATACTTTTTTTTTTTGAACTCAGTATTATGTAAACATTACAGTCACCAATACGAAAAACCACTTGCTGAATTTGATGTTTTAACTTTTTGTGTGTTTTCTTTATTTTCCAGGTATTGATGGAAGATACAATGAAGGCATGGCTGAGCTGGCTAATTATCTATTCTTTGACTTTTACAGAAACAACCAGAATGACTTGAATGAGTAAGTGACCATGTGGCTATGTTCCCTGCATAGTCGGTATTTGGTGGGTGAATGAAAGTTGGATGTGATTAGTCATTAAAATCAGATACTAGCTTGAGAAGTTTGTCTCTGTGATAGGATTTGATGTTTGGCTTCTTAAGTTAAATAAATGATGATGTTTAACAACATTGAATTTATGTTGCCATTTCATACTTTATCCGATTGAAATCATGCAACGTGTTAAAATATGTTAAGCCTTGTATTGTAATATTTGAACTTATAGGCCATAGCCGCCATATGGTATGTGTTTCTGTTGTGCCTCTGAGTGGGTGTCTTAAAGCGCTATAAAAATATTTCAAATGAATGAATGAGTACATGGTTTAACTGATTCCAGGCTCAGGAGATTCATGTACTTATAAAATATTAGGTCTTCAGTTAGAGTCAAATTCCAGTCCAGAACAATTAAAGTTTGACTGAAACAGTATTCATCTAGGCACAATTATCACCATGCTGACTTGTAGCTTTTCTTTATTCCATTGTGATTATATTTTCACTAAAATTTCTCGAACTGTCAATGCAGCATTTGATCTAACATTTGGTCTGACCATAATTTCTTCATGTGATAATTATGTCCAATCTACTGCTGCAGTTTCCTGTTGTCTTTTATTGCATGGACTGTTTTTTTGTAGATATGGTTTATCAGAGGAAGTTTTTGAAGGTTGTATTTGAATCTCTAAGTTGTGCATGCTTGGCAAGAATATTTACTTGTTGTTTATAAGTTTATTTCTAGTTCATGCAAGTTTATTTATTGATAAGTGAACGTACAACAGACCACTTGATTGAGCACAATAGTTGCATACAGGCGATTTTAATATTAAGGTTGCTGACTCTCACTTGCTAAGTTGCTCATCCTGAGGTGGTGAATCTTCACATTTTTGCAGAGCTATAGCATTGGAACAAGAAATCTGTCTAGCTAATCGATTACTCATACTAAGCCTTGTCATTTGCTATTAGAACAAAAAAGCATGAAACATGATGAATGTAATTAATTATTGCAACCAGAGATTCGTATAGGGCAGGGGTCTCAAACTCGAGTCAACATGTGGGCCGCATTTGGAAATTTTGAATGACTCGCTGGCCGCAACATAAAAATATAGGCTAATCATGCACGTGAAACTGGAATTAGTTATGTCATCGCAGCATACAATACTGTAATGATGATATAGCCCTGTAAAATTCACATAGACATAATATTATATTTTAAGTGTAACTATAATGGTACTACAAACAAAATTGGAAAACCATTCTATCCCAATTATCGAAAAATGTGTGGGCACTATAATTGAAGAAATTATGCTGTAATCAGAATTCAAAATTACTCCAATTTTTTAAAGTATCCTAAGCAATGTTCAGAGGGATTCAAATCGAATTTAGTTAGAGACTCTGAGTTTTCTTAAGTGTTCTAAATTTCTAAGTCCTCTAAACGAAAGTCACCAAAATTATAGGAATAAACATAGGGCCTACCTGTTAGTGTCATTGTTCAAAACCAAGCAAATGAAAGTTAACTTGCAAAAATAAACACAAGCGGAAGGGACATTTTTCAACTTCTCATCATCTCGGGAGGTACGATTATTCCGGGGATACTATATTTTGCGTCGTAATTTGCGACATCGGCATACAAACTTTGCTGTGCATTCTTCTGCTTCGGTGTTGCATCGCACTGAAGGTCCACTAAATCCATCTGCATATATGCCTAGCCTATATCTGCTGTTGTGGACTCAATGTCCAATCAAAAAGAGTAGAAAGCAGTTTAAACATTGTTGAAATCGTAAAAGAACTGCAAAATTCTTTTAAACCGATTTCTAACTTTAAAAAAAATCAAAAACCAGGAAGCTGTTCGTGGGCCGCATCAATCGGGTTCGTGGGCCGAATGCGGCCCGCGGGCCGCGTGTTTGAGACCCCTGGTATAGGGGATGTTATTTCCTTTTGGCCACAAAGCTCATAATTCAGGTGATAGATTTCAAACTAGAGGAGCTGGATATCAGATCCGAACGGATTTAATCAATGTCCACATTTCTTGTTTCATGGTGTGCAATCAATCTATCTGCCACAAAGTTCAGTTCAATATCACTAAGATCCTCTAATGATAGAGAATTTATAAAGTAGTTTCTTCATTTCATTATTTGCGTGAAATTTTAAATATTTTCTTTCTTTGCTTTTTCTGCAGCTGTTTTCTTTTCATGGTATTATGGTTATTAAACACTTGCAATTTGTCAGAAAAAAATTCATTTTATTTCTATTATATTAAGTTACCGGTAAGCATATCGTAAAATAAATTTTAAATTCTAAAACTTTTCCACTTTCAGTTAAAATCTATATTTTAGTTCTTATATTTGATATGTTACTTTATGCAGCCTATTTGTTTAAGCCTGAGTTTCTTGTGGTATTGGTAGTCACTTTTTATCGACCCTTAAAGATGCACTTTCTCATCTGTTTGATGGCCACGTGTTAAGCACTTCGGAGAGACTCTTTTGTGGCACTTTATATGTCTTGTTGCATACATTACATTATCTAGTTTCCATTAAATGGTATCGTTTCAAAAATGAAGATGACTAATGTCACCCTTCTCTTTTCTCTAGGCTTTGGTCTGGCACCACCATTGTATGTCAGAGAGCTCTATTTGCTTTATGCAGTTTTTCCTTAACCCTTTACCCGTTCATTTTTAAATTTTAAGACCGTTTTCAGCGGATATTCTCGGGACAAACGGGTAAAAGATTAAAGCAAGCTTGCTTTTTAAAAGTGACTAACTCATAGGGGTATTGAGATCAAATGTTGAGCTACTTTAAAGTGCTAAACCAGGGGTTTTGTGGATTTTTATCATTTTATTATTTCTGTGTTTTCTTTTAACTATGATTTGTCCTGAGAAACACAAAAAGAAGACTGTTTTATGAGATATTGAATTGACTTCTAGAAGAACATTTTTGTTTTGTTTTATTAGATGTGATGGTAGTCATACATTCCAACAGAGTGGACTTCTACTGTCACCCTCTTATCTTTCGCCATTTCCTGCCCTATATTGCTTCATGGAAAAATCTTCACATTCATTGCTTGAGAGAGAATGAAGTAAGTAGCATGTCTGTTCAGCTTTACTCATGTAAAGTAACAACTTTGCAGTTTTATTTATGTATTTGTGCATGGCTCTTTGATAGATACTTAACCCTTTCGCTACCGGAGGTAAAAAATTCCTGTGACCGGAGAAATATTGGAAAATTCGACTTTTATCTTTTTTGACGGTAGTGATTATAATGAGCTGTTCGTATGCTGCATTTTTACTGATGATCTTAAAGGTTATGTAAAAACAAAAGTTAGTCGTATTTTTCATTTATATAGCGCCTCTTCAAAGACAACTATTCAACTCAAAATAATAGAACCAATGGCAATATGGCAATAGTTCAAGTTTGCATTACGTGTCCACAATTCAGATGGCTAAATGTAAGCTTTGTCAGAGTCGTCAAATATAAGCTTTGCCAGGGGCGACAAATGCATGCTTTGCCTGGGGCGCCAAATCATGCTTTTCCTGGGGCGCCAAATGTATGCTTTGCCTGGAGCGCCAAATCATGCTTTGCCTGGGGCGCCAAATGTATGCTTTGCCAGAGGCGCCAAATGCATGCTTTGCCTGGGGCGCCAAATCATGCTTTGCCTGGGGCGCCAAATGTATGCTTTGCCAGGGGCGCTAAATGTAAGCTTTGCCTGGGGCGCCAAATGCATGCTCTGTCTGGGGCACCAAATCATGCTTTGCCTGGGGCGCCAAATGTATGCTTTGCCTGGGGCGCCAAATGTAAGCTTTGCCAGGGGCGCCAAATGCATGCTTTGCCTGGAACGCCAAATCATGCTTTGCCAGGGGCGCCAAATGTATGCTTTGCCAGGGGCGCCAAATCATGCTTTGCCTGGGGCGCCAAATGTATGCTTTGCCAGGGTCGCCAAATGTATGCTTTGTCAGGGGCGCCAAATGTAAGCTTTGCCAGGGACGCCAAGTGTATGCTTTGCCAGGGGCGCTAAATGTAAGCTTTGCCTGGGGCGCCAAATGCATGCTCTGTCTGGGGCACCAAATCATGCTTTGCCTGGGGCGCCAAATGTATGCTTTGCCTGGGGCGCCAAATGTAAGCTTTGCCAGGGGCGCCAAATGCATGCTTTGCCTGGAACGCCAAATCATGCTTTGCCAGGGGCGCCAAATGTATGCTTTGCCAGGGGCGCCAAATCATGCTTTGCCTGGGGCGCCAAATGTATGCTTTGCCAGGGTCGCCAAATGTATGCTTTGTCAGGGGCGCCAAATGTAAGCTTTGCCAGGGACGCCAAATGCATGCTTTGCCTGGAACGCCGAATCATGCTTTGCCTGGGGCGACAATTGTATGCTTTGCCAGGGTCGCCAAATGTAAGCATTGCCAGGGGCGCCAAATGTAAAATTTGCCATATGGGCTAGGGCTGGCCCTGCTTCTATAGGGGCTTTCCGAGGCAAGCCACTCACAATTAAACAGCTTAAACAGACAGCGTAGTACCGCCGGATATATCCGGCACTGAGGGAATACGATTTATTTCCTCCGCCGGATATATCCGGCGTCCTAGGTATCGAATGGGTTAAAGGCAGTTAGACAAGTGCTTGTTTAGATAATTAAATCATAAAAGTTTTGCCTGAAACTTGTTTGCAACGTGAGTCTTTTTTTCATTGTCTGCTCAGTTGGTAGTTAAGTTTAATTAAGATTACTGCATAACCTGTAAATGTAAAGCACAGTGCGTCTTGCAGGCGTTTAATTAAAGAAAAAATATTATTATTATTATTATTATTATTATTATTTTAGCTGATGACTCTAGGAACTGTTGACAAATATACAGAGAGTTTATGTATTTTTTCCATTTATTTGTCTGTTTATTACTTTACCATTCTGTAAACTAATTGGTGTTGTTGTCTTTTATCTTGTTAGTATGATCCAGAAGATGAAGATGAACTGGAAGAGTTCAAAATCAGAAGTTTTATTGCAATGGTTGAAGGAAGTTCGGTGGTTGGTCTTCCATACAGCACCACTGGTTTGTTGTAGAAATTACTAGCTCACAATAATAATAATAATAATAATAATAATAATAATAATAATAATAATAATAATAATAATAATAATAATAATAATAATAATAATAATAATAATAGGTTACATAATATGCCCTGTTGACATATGGAATGCCTAAATTATAGTGCATGATCTGTTTGTGCAAATTGCATTTAATAAGGCATTCGTGTGCGAGATGATGGCTACCAAAGTTTTGCACAGTTTAACTGTGAGATTTTGTTGGTTCCGTAATCCGTATGTTATACATTCTTTTAGGGTGGAAATTGTAACATTAGCCACATTGTAATTCAATCATGTGTTTGGTTTGAAGAGCTTCTTGGAGTATTTACACACTTTTCTTATATTGTACCATGGGCTGCCTCAAGGTGTGGCCATTGTTTATTTGCAGGCGCTTTGTTACTCTACCATGAGCATCCAGTACCATGGTGCTCTCCACTCTTCTAAGCACAGTGAGCTTCTTATCCCCCAATTGTGGACTTCTATTACACAGCACCATGCTTTTTCTGTGGCTGGCCCTGCAATCTGGATTGGGCTCCTTGTGGCACTATACCTAACAACTAGAACCCTCGTGGCCATATTCTACTCTAACCCCAAGTTCTCTTTGGTTGTGATTGAGTTGGGACCACTTCTGAGTAGATTGTCTTGAAGGGATGCTATATAAATCTCTGAAGTGAAATAAATTAATTAATGAATAATTAATTAATTAATTAATTAATCGATGTATTATAATGATGTTATATGTCCCGTTGTGCGTTTTCAAGTGCAGTAATAACGAAATTACTTACTTACTTAATTATATTGCTTATATCATGGCAATTGTCTTTCAGTTTGTTCTTTTCCACTCTTAGCATTCTCATGCTCTTGAAATGTTTGTCCTTTGCATTTAATTCTTCAGAAACGTTTTGATTCAGTTCCTATTTGTTGTTGGTTTGTGTTTTCACTGATGTTTGGCTTTTTGCATTGCTGTAATAGTTGCTTAATTATTCTAATTAGTCTTTGGTTGCTTTTTCTCTTTTTGCAGGTCAGCAGCTAAAGAAGTTTGATAAGATGACAATTGAAAAGTGGCCGATAGTTCAAGCATTTGCACTTGAAGAATTAGGAGGGTTAGCCTGAATCATTCTATACTTACATAATTATACGTACATACATATTATATATATTTCTTTCTTTCTTTCTTTATCTATTTAACTTGAAGTAGTATCTAGTAGAAATTTAACTTTATTTCTATTTTGCTCTACCCAATAAAAGACTTGAGTTTTACTCTTAAAGTAAGTGAACTATCAAGTACAACTCCCAGATTCTGCATACTTGATGAAAAGGAAAAGAGCAGGAATTTTTCAAAGAGCAGAACGAGAACAAGCTGCTGGAGTTGCTGGGGATATCTAACCAGATGAACTGAGTCTTAGAAGTAATAAGGGAGAGGTGACTAGAATACATCCAAGAGTGAAGACAATTAGTAAGAGATTAAATATACCGACTAAAAGCAAATGGGATGATCAGGCAGGATATGGCTTAGTTATTATGACTAAATTATTTTGGCTAATTTATTATTACTTGACTTTGCAGTTAAATCCTAAGAAGAGTTTTCAAGTATATTTATGCATTCAACTGAGTACATGATAGATGATAATATTATTGGTTTTCTAATTGTAGAGGTGGATTTTTCACAGCTAAGCATCAGGTTAGTTGTTTTCTTGTCACTCCATTTTCTCAGAAAAACACAAATCTTGGCAACGAATGTCTCTATGACTACGGTCCCATCTCCAATATTTCTTTTTTTATGTATGGTAACTGAATGCTTTGTCCTTACCTATCTGAACAACTATAGAAACGAAGAAATAAATAGATGAATAATTTGGTCAGCTGATTCAAAGTTGTTTAATTGTCAGTTTATGTACTTATGCATTACTGACCAGTGTGTTATGTTGGTATCATTGGGAGACATGACGTTGTGCATTGACCAGATCAATATAATTATTAATCCTTTAATCTGCTTTAGTTTCCCAGTCAATTTGAGTTGATTCTCGTCATGATGTGGTTAGTGGAATGTATATTGCAGGGTTTCCTGTATGTGTTTGTGGATGCCAGTGAGATGCTAGTGAATGCTAGAGAGGAGTGGAGGAGATGCGTCGCCCGATGTGCAGGCATGCACAGGAAGGACTAAGTACTAAGAACGCCAGTGCTTATGTATGTATGTGTAATTTTGTGTATGAGTTGCTCTGCTTACATGTCTGGATTGTGTATGACTTCGTTTGAAAGACTAATGTACTAATCTCTTGCTGCTTAATCAGCAATAATCAGCTGTAATCGGTTGATATCTACATACAATGGTGGCAGACGTGTTTTTGAGAACAGTCTTTTAAATTATTTATTGAAAGCAACTATATCATTGTTTTGAAATGGTTTTCATCGTTATTGTCTTTCAAGGTGGTTGACTTCAGTGCCAGTCTGCATAATGTCTACCAGTTGCTGGATCCAGTCGGTTTAGAAGTTCTGGTCACTGTGGTAATTAATCAAATTTTCGATTGAAAACAAACTTAGATACGGAGTAATAACATTTTAATTAACTTTTGGATTTTATTGCTTCAAAGTGAAATTATATGTTGTTTAAACTATATTGGTGAATCTGTGTTTTAATTGATTTTGTGACTAAGTCACGAAGTAAGTCATGGACTAACTAATTGAATTATTGAAAATGAGTTGTGAGTCACTGCACAATTTTATATACAAATGAGCTTAAAGTCTTTTCTTTTTCTTCAGGCTTGAATTAATCCCTCTCTGCGGAGGGGTCAGCCAAATGAGTTTAAAGTGAGAAGAGGCAAAGACGAGGACATTGAACTGATATGCTTATTATTATGTGTGATTTCCACCAATGATAGGCCTACTCCTGTTTTTTTAAGTCTAATCTGGAAACTTCCATGATATCATATTATGATTTCAATCAGTTTCACATTGTGAAACATTAATGCATAATCACAGATCTTTTAACTGAACTTTAGATACAAGATACAAGAAGAGCCAGACATGAGAACGAGATCTATTGATGCTGTTTTGTTCATTAGATAATTATTGTCGATTAGATTAGATTAGATTAGATTAGATTAAATATACCTGCCATAATTATGTGAAAATGTTGTAAATATAGTTATTTGTCAATTAGTCATTTTAAATGCTTTTTGCTTCTAGAAACTCGTATTTCTTGAGAAACAATGGACTTCCATGCTATCGTTATGTGACCATATCAGGTAATTAATGTATTATCAAAGAAGCTTCACAATACAGTTTGAATGCATCAGATTTCTTTGTTGCTAGACTCTGCCTTTAGGTTGACTGTGGTTGTAGAAGTCCAACAGGCTGCAAGTTCCGATATCATTTGTTTTTAAACAAATTCTTGTAGTACACACAGTTAAAGACTTTTATGACCTTAGAATATGTATACAGTGTGTACTGTTTGACAATTGTGGAATAAAAGAAAATTCGAAAGATGCAGACCTGAAACATGTGCCTCTGTTTGTCCCTTGTGTTGGAACCTCAACCTGTCAGCATCATGCTTTCTCAAAAATTCTTGAAATGAATGAATAATGACTTACTAGTTCTATGTGCTAAATTATAATAGGCAGGATAATATGGCAACTGTATGCCAACAAGGCTGTTGTACATTGATCAATCTCTTGTCTCCAAACTTCAGTTCTACCCTGCAGTGAACTTTTTATTCTTTTATTTTCTGTACTTTGTGTTAATTGATACATTTATTATGTGTGAAATGTTACCTGCATGATATTATGGCTATTCTGTTCTGATATAATAATGTTCTAATCCAATCTAACATGAACATTTGCATAGCTCTTCTCACAGCAGAGCTATTCAGAAGCATATGTTTCTCATTCAGCTTGTGTTCCTGCTTGCTCTTATTTGTAGAAATTCACACGCTGTCGAATTAGTGGAAGATTTCATATGTGAGGTGAACTTCGCATTCTGAGATTAATTAATAAAAAAACTTTTCTCATCGTGTTTTATTACTCAGAAGAGTGACATGTTTGAATTAGATTTATGAACTATTTTGCTGCCAATCTTCCATTGCCTCCATTACATGTATGTCAGACATTTGTATAATGATCATCATGATCTAATAATAAGCACGACTGAGTAGCAAGTACTATTGCATTTTTTAGGTTCTTGGGCAGCTTTTCACTTGTGCTAACATGAAGTCCTTAAGACTAAGCTAAAAACTTGTCAATTTGTTTTTAAAAAATTAATAAAATTTAGGCATATTTTATTTAAAATCCTTAATAAATTGAAAATATTTTATTTTTAAGTTCTAAATAAATTTGACCAGTGAATTTGTTGGCTCTGCATATTTAAACATAGAATGAATTAACATATAAAATGTGGTTAAATTTAGTGTAAATTGCATCCATCGTGTTTATGTTAAAAGGGTGTTGACTACTACCGACATTAGACACATTGATTTATTAGGATCCTCAATTCCTCATGCTGACAATCCTGTGCTTGCAGTCAGTGTACAGTTATTGGTGTCCATAGCTTGATGAAAATTTAAGAACGACACTACATTAAAACACAATTGATTAGTGTAATTGATTTTACATAAATAGCTGCAGCAATCTTAAAATTGAAGAAATAATTTAGCAGTATCTGAGATCTTGGATTAAACTTATGCCAATGATTAGTTTCTAAAATGTTTTCCTTTTCTTTTACAGCCTCTGAGAAGTTACTTTGAACATGGAAGCATTGGCTCTCAAGTCAAGGAAAGTCTAGAGTAGGTTATTCTCTCAGCATCATCATCATCATCATCACCAATTCAGTTTATGCTTCTGACTGTCTTTGTTTTATGTTGCATATCTGTTCCATCAAGAGTCACAAGAGAGCAAGCTGTACTTTGTAAATATTTAGGGCATGCTCAATTGCACCTGTAGTTTTGTTTCAATCGCATGTGAGAGATTAGTACGATTGAACCTAACTGTTTTTGAGCTTATTCTCAATTCTGTTACTTGTTTAATTACTGTTTTATGATTCACTTGAGACCAGAGGATCTGTTTCAGTGTCTTGTTTCAGTACCGTTTGTTTCAGTGTCTTGTTTCAGTATCTTTCACTCTGCATTCAGCATTTCATTGCCACTATATTCAATTGGCATGGTTGCTTGTCTCAGACTATTACTGTAAGTTCCAGATACCTACTTGCTCTTGTTCAAATTTATTTTCCTCCGTGATCATTTATCTAGAGTTAATAATTTTTTCCCTGACATGGATTTTATGTGTCATTAAGGAATTTAAGAGGTTTACTTTTGCTATGTGTTTTAATTTGAAGCTCAGGTTGTGTTTAAGGAGTATGGCTTCCCAGGGAATGGTTCAGAAAGATTAGGTGAGGCATTGCCACAAAACTGCCAACTTAGTCATTCAATAGTTCTCTACTCCTTAATTAATCAATTTCTTTGTTGATAATTGATTTATGTGTCTTCTGTTGTAAAGGAATTGCCTGGACTGGCTTCCATTTGTTTTACTTGGTAAGAACACAAGCAGAAGTAATTTGAAGCAGACAGTCAAAGGATCAAGAGTGAATGGAATGAATGAGAAACAGAAAGAAATGCCCACTCACATGGTCAGTATGCCCACTCACATGGTCAGTATGAGGACATTTATTTCTGTACCTAGTCACTTGATTGGGTAACGGTATCTGCACTTTGGCATGTTTTTGAAGAAAGAAGCACGGTACCGACATGTATATGTGTCTTGAGCAAATGTTCTGATTAGTGTACCTTACTAGCTGGATGTACAAAACAAAACTTTGCTAACGCAAGAGAAATGCTGATCTGGTGATTTTTTAAAGGATTGCCCGTGGACCTGTTGTCTTACCTTTGAATGTTAAATAGCAACACCTGTGCTATCATGTTGCTATGTTAATTCATATTAACCAAGGACTTATGTAGCACTTAGTAAGGACCTTTATCTGACCAAACTGCTGATGTGTTGTGGTTTGTTGTGTTGCATTGCAGTAGTTGTCACTTAGCGGCAGTGCCTGAACTTGTAATGTGGCTGAAAATGCTTGGCATGATGCTTTATCATATGACCAGGCACCTAAGCAATTTCATTGCTTTAAGCTTGATTTGAAACAGTACCAATGAGTAAGCTGGTCTCCCAGATGCTGAATTTGTGTTGAACTATTAAATTTAAGAGAGTTGCTGTAATGTTTTCATTTACACCTTGAATCCTAGAGTTTTGTCTCCAATTATCATTTGCAGATATGTCAGTCTGTTTCCCCCAGAGGGCAGCTGAGATGCAGAAGAACCTACTTCTTCAAGGCTGACAATGCCATCGTCTGTCCTGGTCAGTAGCATGTGCACCATGTCATTCTAGATCAGTGCTGTTTGAAGCAATTTTACATATTAGCAACCACCACTTATGTAACGTAATATTCTAATATTTCTTAGTACCACACAAGAGTTGTGTTAGAAAGACCAACCTCAGCTCAGAGCTCTATGAAATAAAGTCCTCAAAAGCCTGACTGTTAAGTCATTTTTATTGTCAGGTGAGTTGCTGGGGAGGGTCAGTTCGAAGGTCAGAGCTTAGATGGAAAGTGATCAGGGTGGCAACGATGATCATGATAGTATCATGATAGGCTACAGATTAGGATAGTTTGCGCAGTTTGGTTTTTAGTCTGGAATAAACTCTCCTGAAGATGGTCAAGTAGAAGAGAGCTAGAGTGATATTGAAGGATTGGCAAATTGAAGGAAGTCTTTTGGAAGCTTGTCCCCAATAAGTTTTTGACAATGACAAGTTAATTTATCATAGATTAAGAGGCTGTTGCAGAATTACGAGAGAAGAATTGAGGAGATGGATGTTGTGGATATAGATATAATGAAGAACGACTAGTTCTGAGTGGTTAGGTTGTGAATAGGTGGTGAATATGAGAAAGTTATAGGGAAGAGATTCATTTTTATGGTAAGGCACTGTGAGGCAATGAAGGAAATTAGAGAACGGGGTTATTTCTTATATTTGAGGTTTTGATGATTGCACAAGCAGTTACATTCGGATTGATTGAAGATGAGTCAATTTCTGAGCTGAATTGATAGTCATATGAGTGCTGCAGCAAATAGGTTTAGAACTTTTACAGGAAATTTTACATTTCACTTGAAACTCATGAAATGATGCACCATTTTTTGTGTGCTTAGAGTAGGCAGTCATTGATGTCATTCAATTGCATCAAATATTTTTTTTTCGTGTTGAAACAGATGGTTTTGATTGGTTGGCGGGTGACATCCAAGAAAATCATCTGAACAACGATGTTAGGTAAGATAATCAGAACTTCATCTCCAAGCAGAGATAATTCCAGATGGATTTTTTCATATTTCAAGACTAGATCTCTAACTATTGAACATAATAGATGAATCATTGCCATACTCTGTAGTGCCTTCAGTTTAAACATTTACGCTTAAATCTGCGAAAACATATGTGTATTAAGCCTAAACTTGTTTAACAAGATGCGCAGCTGGTATTGCACTCTGTTGCTGAGTCATTATTATACTATCTGGCTTTATTGGGTTTTGACTGAACAAAAAACGACCTCTTGCCTCTGATGTGTTGCATTTTTGCCACTAGTCAATGGGTATGCTGCCCTGAAATTGGTTCCATATAGCTCTACGTCATACCCACTTGATTTGCATTGTTAGACCTGCCTTCGGTTGACATGCTGTGGCTTGTCAGAGAAAACCTTGCCTGACAAATATGTTTGATTTGCATATTGAGATCCCCATCGTTAGTTGTAATGTAATTGAACATAGCATGAGTTTAAAATGTCAATATCTGGGAAATGTAATGACATTCTGAGCTGAAAATAGTTGCATTGGCTTTACCATTCTCAGGAGAAGGGTGCAATTTTTTACCTTGCTCTGTGAGTTTATTTGTGCGACGGACAAACTAGCAAACAGAACTTACGCAACTTTTGAGAATCTCTAGTGTAGATATTATTTTATTGTGCTGCATTTATTATACTATTTTTTATGATATTGTACGCAGGTGCATTATCCACAGCAGAGAAATTAGTTGCTCAGATGCATGGAAGCTATTCTGATGCTTTCATCTGACATAGTGACATTCCGACAAATGGACAGGCAGTGTAGGAGAGTGCATTTGTTTGTTACAAATGTTTCGTCACTTGCAGGGCGTTGGTAGCTGTCTATAAGGCCTGTGTTTCTGCAGCAGCTGCTGCCATTGATGCATTTGCTGCATCTTCTGGTGACATTAGTCAGGTATTTACTTTTCATCTCTTCAATCTATCATACTACGAGTTGCAGCAGGCGTTAAGCGGTTACCCAACTCTTTAATTTCAGATATGTATTAAAATTGAGTGGGAAATCAATGCAGGCCATCGTTATAGGGTTAAACCTCATTGTGTTCTGACTTTGGTGAGAAAAATTATTTGTTATTATCTTAAGTTTCTAGAAAAACCCATGCTAATGCCCAAATTGTTCTGTAAAACAGAATTATGCAAATAGAATGTGGTAGGATTGTTCCGGATTAATGCCTTGTATCAGATTACACTTTTTAATTAATGTAGGAAAAGTAGTTGAATATTTACTTTATGGATTATTATTCTGTATGTGTGCAGGTCTTGTCTAGCCTTGGGTCACTTATACAAGCTTTTGGGAAGTATTGTTCTACTATTAATTTGCAGTCAATTGTCTGTAAAAAGTAGAAGTCAGCCAATTACTTGTGGTTCATTCTGACGATGTTTGCTCGATAAAATTAAGTAATTTTTTGATGCACTTTCCTTTGCTTCACTTTCTTGACCATTTTCAGGTCAAGAGTGCAGCACTTGATGTGTTAATAAAAGACTGTGAGCTGCTCAAAACACCTGCTAAGATTTCGTCATGGTTAAGGTATTGCTATATTACTCAAGTGTATTTCTGTTATAATTCATAATAAGTTAGTGAACTTTGTTCCAAGGAAGAAAATTCGCTTTTCTGACGAGACCAGAACTGTATTAGTGAATTTTTATAACGCCAATTCAAGAGAAACTCTTCCCTACCTGACGGCACCAAAGCACGATCAAAGAGAATGTTTTTCAAACTCTTGAGGATAAGGGTCAAAGAAAAACCAAGAAGTTCATTACGGAGATTCCTAGGTAACTTATTGCAAAAGATGGACTGGCCACAGTGAAGTTTTTATACACCACTGTGAAAGTTTGAGCCATAGGGTCAACCAGGTCATCTTGTGTGGCAGAATGGCATTGTACAACCTAGCCAAAGCAATTGTCTGTATACGAAGTTCTAATGCTTTGTTCTGGAAATATGAATTTCAGGATGGCTCTTCTCAGGAGCAGCTTATTTCTCTATTATTTTCTCTCTTTCTTTTTTCTCTCTCTGTCTGTCTGTTTTCTATATTTTTCTCTCTTTTTCATAATTATTTTATGGCAATGTCAATCTGGCTGGTGGATAAAGTTAGCAATTTGCACCAGCTAGCACATTAGCTCAACTTAACAAATCTGCCAAAAATTATAAGTCTATGAGAGAGACAGAAACAGACAAAGAAATGGAAGACTAGCAGAAGGGCAGGGTAGGAGAAGGATGGAAAACATGAAGCCACGTAGAATGGTGAGTTGGATGGATGTTTGTAGAGATGGAAGGATGGAGGTTGGAGAGATAGCTAGATGGAGTAACATAGGCAAAGATAAAGGTGGACGAGTGCTTTTCAATTATTTTCTGAATTAATGCAGAAGTCTGGTTGTTGACGGGTGATTCTGAGTGGTGTCTCACATGGATTCATGTAACGAGAAACTGATGGTAGAAAGATGGAGTCAGCTTCATTTGATGTCAATTCAACATACGAGAAAGTCTCAAAGTCTCATCCAACACTCTCCATCAGTTTAATGGATCAAGAAATTCTTGACAGTTATTTCTGTTGCCGATCTTATAAACTCTGTGCTTTTGCAAGTTCAGTTTCTTGTCTTTGCAATAAAAGACTTACTTACTTACTTGTTTATTTTGTAGGAATAACACAGAAGTTCAAATTGATCATCACGATAGCAGGTGAATTTCAATTGCTGTCCATCAGGAGTGGTCTGCCACTCCAGAGTTATTACCTGTTATGAATGATAGCATAATCAATTAATCAAATCCAATTGTTACATTGTGATGAAATATTGTCCATTTGCAGATTAAAGCATTGCTTTGTATACTTTACAGTTGACCCTTTAATTATGTGCGTGACTGAAATATATAAGTAACCAAAGTAGCATGACGTTATTTTAAGGGTTTAGAGCTCTTGAAAGTTCTGTGATTGCAGAGAGAGATGTGATTCTGACATATATATGATCAGTTTAAACTGTTTGTGGGAGGCATCAAAATTATGAAAGAGTATTAGCTAAAAGAATGACCAAATGCAAGAGGACATTGAATTTGCTTGAGATACACACAAACATGCACGTGCACAAACACACAATGTATATTGATAAGCATGCAAGCATAATGCATGCATACATACATACATACATGCATGCATGCATGCATGCATGCATACATACATGGTATATGTGTATGATTGAATGCATGCATGTATGTTGAAGTGGGCCAGATGATTTTCATGATCTGGTCTCGAAATGGTGAATGTTAATTCATAATGTACACTGATGCATGTGGCTTCATTTTAAGGTATTTAACTACAGAGTGAGAAGTGTAACAATGAATCTTCCATACGATTGTTTATTTGCTACAGAAATAACTTGGAGAAGAGTCATGTGACGGACGTTGTGAGGTCAGTTGTCGTTACTGTCTTTGACATTCCAAGCCTTGACCAGCCAGGACAGAACCTCGGGTCTGTCAGTTTTGCCGACTCGTTCGTCTATTCCAACATCCAAGTGCAGCATCGAGGTCAGTTGTTTGGGCAGCTCTCAGAAAGGACAGAGGTACTATATATTATAGTATGTAAGTGCCTTGCTATGTCTAAGTTACAATATGGAAGAAAAAGTGAGGCTTTGTGCTCCTTATCTTTTTAGTATATGCTGGCCTCCCACAGAGTCGGATTTGGCACATTTAGTGAATGTTGCACTTGATTGGATGATTGATTGGTGATAGTCTATGTGAGTCATATACCAGAATATATATGGGATTCAAGATTGCAATGGTTGCTGCTATCCCACCACATCCATATAGGGTGCCCGCAATGTCCGCCTTCGTTTGGCATTGTCTCATTGGTACCTCGCATGCTTCTCTGCAGGTCTTTGTTATCCTGTTTCTGCCATTATTGGCTGCCGACTCCGTGGTGACCTGATCATCCTTTTTTTGCACACTTCCTGAATGCAGCATTGAACTTTCTCGGTTATAGTCCCAGCCATCTGCAATGGGCTTCCTCTATAGCTCTGTCTCCTACCTTTAAACTCGTTACCTGCATTTTATACCTCTCTGAAAGCTGTTCAATTCAATTCAATTCAATTCATTTATTGTAACCAACCATCAACATACACAATAGACATAGTATAACATGCTTCACATTATCGGATGGTAACAAGGAAGGCCCTAAGGGATGAATATCCCGCTAACAGGGACACCTAATTACATATGCAATTTTAACAGATGGCTAGACGGTTGACATAATGAATTGAACAATAGGCTAAAAGAACAGCATGAGATGACAATTAATGTAGTAAACTTAACTAAAGAACGCAAAACAAACACAACAAATAATAATAAAATAAAATCAGTGCCTACAAGGTTAAATATCTTTGCAGTCATTAACCAAGTAGTTGCGCAGTAATGTTTTTGCTCTTTGTAAACTGGAAGCTTGTTGAACATGACTAGGAAACGAGTTCCATATACCTGGTCCAGTATATTTAATATGGAATCTTCTTGAGTTTAAACGAGCGGATATGGCTCGATAATGAGAGGAGTTCCTGGTGGAATAGCAGTGAATTTCAGATCCTTTTTGGAAATACCCTGCAAAGTTAAGGGGAAGAAGATCATGGGTGAACCGATACATAAAGACTCCTATCTGGAAAGTCATTATTTGGTGAAACTTTAATAAATTAAATGATTGAAATAAAGGACTTGAGTGAATAAAAGGCTTAACTCCAGCTATGATACGTATTGCACGTTTTTGGAGAAGTACTAATTTATTGACCCTGGATTTATATGTAGATGCCCAAACTAAATTACAGTATGAGAGATAAGGATATATTAATGAGTAGTACAATTTAACACGGATAGTGGGGGGGAGTATATGGGAAGTTCGACGAAGGATACCAACACTTTTTGCAACCTTGGCAGAGATATATTTAATATGATCATTCCATGTGAGGTGTTGATCTATGTACACACCAAGAAATTTAGTGGAGCTAACCTGCGTTAAGGAGGTATCATTGATAGACAGTTGCAATTCATTCTGGGGGCACATCTTTTTATTAGTTCGAAAGAGCATAAAGTTAGTTTTATCAATGTTTAAGGAGAGTCTATTAGCAGAGAACCATTCGGCTATGAAGATAAGTTCATTGTTTACTGTTTGCATTAGACTCTGGTAGGATTTATGAGAGTAGAAGACATTTGTATCATCAGCAAACAAGATGAATGAAAGAGTAGGAGATATATTAGGCAAGTCATTAATGTATAGAAGAAAAAGCAAGGGTCCGAGATTAGAACCTTGGGGCACACCATATCTAACAACTCTAAAGTCTGAGAGAGCTCCATTGCAGGAAACACACTGGAGACGTCTTTCGAGATAACTGGTAAACCAAGCTAATTGGATGCCTCTGATGCCATAATTAGCTAATTTTTTTAATAGGATCTCATGATTCACAGTATCGAAGGCCTTTGCTAAATCGAAGAAGATACCAATAGAATATTCATTGTTTTCAAAGGCCTTAGAAATTTTATCATACATATCAATTAAAGGCATAAAAGTAGATCGACCAGATTGAAAGCCATATTGGTATGGAAAAATAATATGAGATTTTTCTACATATTTATTGAGCCTATCATGCATTATTTTTTCAAAATACTTGGCAAAAAAAGGAAGAATGGATATGGGCCTATAGTTAGAAGGGTTCTCCCTGTCACCCTTTTTAAAAATAGGGACTATTTTTGCAATTTTTATAGCATCAGGTACAACTCCAGTATTGAGGGAGCAATTAATTATTTCAGCTAGTTGGGTTGCGACTTGAGAAATGTAAGAATTAGCAATATGAGGGTCGATATCATCAACGCCACGGCTGTGACTGTCGTGGATCAAGTGGCTCAAATTTTTTATTTCCTCAGGTGAAGTAGGAACCAAGCCAAAAGAATAAGGAAGTGGCGGGTCAAGGTATGTGTTAAAAGGAGATTTAGGAGCGGGAATTTGTTTGGCAAGAGTATGAGCGATGTCAGAGAAGAGATTATTAAAAGTATTAGCCATCACTTTAGGGTCATCATTTCTTATTCCATTGATTTTTAGTGCTTCAATTTTAATATGTTGTTCATCCATTTTAATTATACTTCGAATGAGGGTCCAAGTTTTCTTTAAATTATTAACATGCTTGGTAAATTCAACAGCATAGTAATGCTTTTCAGCCTTCATTCTAATTGTTTTAAATTGATTCCTGTATGAAACAAACTTATTTTTATTGGCAAGGGTAGGGACCTTTACATATTTTAAATGAAGTTTAGCTTTTTTCTTACTAGATTTGAGAAGTCCAGGAGTCATCCAGGGTTGTTTAAGCATGGGTTTTCCTTTATTTATATTAGTTTTTATTGGAAACGCCTTATCATAGTTTCTTTTATATTCTTTCATAAACAAGTCATATGCTTTGTTAGCATCTTTCAAGCGACAGGTTTCAAAAATAGGAGTCCAATCTGCTTCAGAAAGATAATTGCTAAAATTAGCCCTTCCTTCTTCGTTAATAATTCGGGATTCCTCAAATGAGGAGTTCCTAGAGCTAGGCATTTCAAAATCTGTTCTTTTCAGCTGTGGTTGAACCAGGGGCACCTCTTGAGTTGCTGGCTTTAAAGGGTGCTATATCAAATCTTTTTTTTATTAATTTATTGATCGTATTGCACATTTGGCGTTTATGTCTTTAGTGAAGACTTTCCATTTTCCATCATGCTTTAAATTTGTCTTGGTTGAGCGTATGCTCACAAACCTGGCCTGGACATAAACCTCTGTTAAATGCCAGATCGATCTCCAGCTTCAATAACATTTCAATCAGCTGCACCTGGCTTCCTGTAGAATTCAAAATTCAACTGGTCTGTCTGATCTGTGGAGATCAATGGACTGCATGGCATGAAAGCATCTTAAAGCACAGAAATGCCATTCTTCAGGGGCTGGCCACTCTCTAAATGGATTCAGATTTTTAAAAATCCCAGTTATTCGACTTATTATCCTAAAAGGGGAGTTTTCCACATATTCCAAATCTATTGCTATTCTGCGCTTGACTTACCGAACTGCTTTTGAAGCTTGATTCAACTTGCCTTGCTGTTCTGCTCATCATTCTGTTTTCTAAGTCTGAACTGTACATGTCAGGCATGTTTACGTCAGGTTAGGCATCAACTCCTGGTCAAGGTTGTTTGAATATTGTTATAAAATCAGCAACGTAGATGTAAACATGCCAGTCAGTGCATGTATATGTAATTATATCATTTGCATTGTTTGTCTTCAGATGGTCATATGGACAACAATGGAATGGCTGTTGCTATAACGTCTCTCATACCTCCATTTGTCACATGGATAGTAAGTAGAAATCTGCATATGTATGTATGTATGTATGTGCTATGTATGTTGTATGTATGACATTGTATTTATATATGTATGTGTGCATATATGTATGTGCGATTGTACGTATGTAGTTTATAGGTAAGTACGGTATGTTTGTATGTGTGCTGTGTGCAACCAAACATTTCTATATTGCACACTAAGTTGATCTTAGCATTGCTCCTCGATAGCATCTACAAGTAAATAATGCTAAAACAACTGAAAGTCGCAACTGTCGGACGTTTTTCTTTTTTATAAACTTTGAACACTTACAATGGAAGATCTTTCGGGTGTTCAGAGAAGATGCATACTGTATATATGTATATACGAACAGGACATGCGGCTCACACATTAAAACGATACACATCCAAAGTATGTAATAATTATGGCAAACTTTAAACATGGACTTGAAAGCAGACTGATTGAAATATAATAAAGATAAAACTGCAGAGTGCATGCAACGTACATCCAAACAGCAGTTTACATGCAGTTCTCAGCTGATTTTTAATTCCGATCATTGTTGATTTATGTATTAGCTGGATGAACCTGCCAAAGAGAATGATCTGAGGTTGAGATCACTTGTAGCAGACAACCAGCTTACATCTGCTGGGCAGTTGCTGTGTCTTGGTAATGGTGCCAGCGTCAGTCAGTATGATGGAGGATTCCCAGCTTTGCTCAGAAATGGTTGGTATAGCTGAGTTTATTTTTGGCCTTCTGCTTGTAGTCTAAATTGTTGTAACTCTGTAATAGGCCTATAAGAAAAAAAATAAAAATATGATTTTTCTGAATGGCTAGATAATTATAATTCAACACAGAACTTGAAAATTGATTAATTTACTCTTTTAGAATGTCGCAGATATCATAGTATGGTATGATTTTAGGAATGCTTAATCTGATGTAATGGTATAAAAGAGGGGCGATGTTGAGACTGGGAGCTGACTGATGGACACAGGAAGAGGCAGAGGAAAGAAATCGTCCCTCAGCAAAGTGAATGGTCAAGTAATGGTAGCTATGAACCTGCTTATGGCGCAGAAACCAAAGAAAATTAAGTAGAAACAGTTAACTAGTTGATATGAAGTAGATCAGTAAATCGATGATTGTATTTTTTACAGGAGATCTACACATCTATGAGAATCTTGTTGCCTTTATTCACAGCAGCTCCAGTTGTGTTCTTCTGCCGATTTCACAGCTGAAGTCGGTTTGCTTCTTTGATGGTGTAAGGGTCATTTTGTTGACTTTAATTAATCAAAAATTGATATATTATTAGTCTATTTATGATGAACCTTTTATTTTCTTTGCAGCAATTATAGATTTTTACTTATATTTAAATGAAACTATTAAATCAGTGGAGCATCACAAAATGACAAGTTTGAAAAATAGGAAATTCTAGTAAATTTTCATAAAAGTTGAAAATGTGTTGATATTTGTCTTTTGACAGAAGTCATATCTTTTAAAGATTTACCTGGTGATATTGTTGCCATTTTTCATTAATATTTCTGAATTTGTCACTTAATTTTTTAGAATGTTATATTGCTTTCTCAATTTTCGAAGTCAGTATCTTCAGTTTTATATTCTATATAATATACTGTAATCTTGGTTTTTTTTCGTACCAACACAAGGCAGTATGATTAAAAAAAATCAGTAATGAACGGATCATCAGAAGTTATTGTCGGAGTCGAATTTACATTTGTCAGCCATGCACGGCGTCCATAACATTCGACTAGTTTACCAACGCTAAATGCCAAATCTAGTTTACCAACACTAAATGCCAAATCGAGGGTTGAGTGGCACTCTTTGGGATGGTAGCGGGAAGTGATTCCACCTTTGTGCGCTATTTGTGCCAGAGTGTTCACTGTTACCCTACACTGCCATGCTAAGCAAAAAGACAGTATCTCAGACTGTTATGGTAAGACGTTACTGTCTTTTTGCTTAGCACGGCAGTACACCCCTACCTATATAGTGCAGGATACAGATAGATGGAGGGTGCTAGGAGATGAGGCTGACCTCATTCTACAGAGTCATGCGGGGTTAAGTTTCTACATCAGTTTGCATTTTCTTGTTATTTAATCTCTATTGTGATGCCTTTTGTCTTCTTGTTGTAGGGAGCAATGAATGCAGTTGCTTTGGTTGTTTTCACATATGCAGAACAATGGCGAAGTCATTTGCCATTGTCATTGTGTTCAGGCAGCTCCAACAAAATCATCTGTTTTCTGTTGCCAAAGACAAAGACCTACAGATCATTTTTCGCAAAAGTAAATAAAGATCACGTGAAAATTAGTTTTTCTTGTTTTCAAGATGTGTTACATGCCATCAGAAAATTGTTCCTATAGCACCGTAGATGATTTTGAAAAGACAGTTGCACAACAAAGTAACTGCTAGTTCTATTCCAGAATATCAATGGCTTGATGTTTGTTGTTATGACACATTGTTGGTTGTTATGATTGTCTAATTGTATTCATCATGTTCATTGCTATTTATATGACAGGTTTTACCATCTTGGAAGAACCATGACATTGTCAAGCAGTTACTAACAATTTGGACAGAATTACCTGAAGATCTCACAGAGCTGTTAGTATTTAGATTTCCTGCTATAATCGAATTTCTTCTCTTACTGCTCTTCTTCTGCTTCTGGTTTGACATGCTAAACAAGCACTTCCTGAACATCTGTTTGGGGCACTGGACACTGAACAAGCTTTCTTTAAATGGCTGCCTAGCAGATAAAAAAATGCACGACTAACGAGAACGCTTTTTATGTCTATATGAGATTGTGTTAGTTGTTCCAACTGCAGTCAAAGCATTGTACATACTACCATATTTGAGGTTGAACCTGTAGTTCATCTCACATGATTCACACATCCTCATTGCCATAAAATTATGCGCATAATAACTTCACTGGGTGCATGTCTGTTGTTTATTTCGGTTGAGTGTACTATTGACTGACTTTAAATACCGTGGTTGATCAGTATTCAATGTGTTGTAAGCTACATGTATGAGCCTCATTTTAATAGATTCTTTGCTTAACTAAAAAGCCTAGTACAGAGGCTACTCGCCAAAGTCAGCTTGAATGACAGACTCCCGCTGAACGCAGATATCATGTTCCATCCAGCAGTGCGTCTACTGTCGAGAAGGCCCGTTTGGCTGAATCCACCGGTGGACATGACAGCTAATTCGGACTGGAGTGCTGAGTGGTCGGCAACTGATGTTGTAAACCATTCCCTCGTGTCCGTGCCGTCTGTTTGGCCCCCGGGCTTCAACCTACCACGTCGTCTCTGGTCCGCACTCCGCACTGAACCAGTTCAGATCCGGTCAGGGCCGCTGTGCGGCAAATCAATTTCATTGGAAGCAGGCTATGTCCCCTTTCTGCAGCTGTGGAGAAATTCAAACTATGTCCCACATCGTTAATGACTGTACAACAACTTGTTTCCCGGGCGGATTAACCGCACTCCATGTTGCTGATGAGGCTGCTGTATGCTGGCTCAGCACGAACTGCATACGCTAAATAAATAATAAGTACAGAGATTCAAGCTCAGGATTTACTTTATTAATAATATTTATATTTTGACACAATTAGAGTCAGACCTGATGGAATTATTTGTTTGGTTGAGTTTGAAACTGTTTTGAATGCTCTCTTTCGATGAGTTCTCATTAAGAGTTCTTGTTCTTGCAGTTGTACTGTGGAGGTGTTCATTTTTCATTGAAGTAATAAACGAGTTAAATTTTTAGACATCATCGAGTCGAAGAAGAATATATGATTACTTCAAGGAGTACTTCAGCAAGCCAAGCAACAGACTTCAAAGCAATGAAATGTCGCCTTCCAGAACTTAACAAGTGATTTTTTTATCTTGTTTTATCTTTGACTTTTCAACTTAGTATTGTCAGCCTATACTTCTAATGCTATGAGTAGAAGAAACTTGAGTATTGCTTCATCTGGGTAGATTTCTCTGATTTCAAGAGATCATTTGATAGGCTTGCCTGCTGCCAATGGTTCTAGGCAATTCAATTGATAATATACTGGAAGCTTAACTCTTAGAAATCAGAGACTATTTTGTCCATGAATTATATGACATTTGGTGATTGTCTGTAAAGGTGGGTTACCGTACTTGGTCAATGTGCCAGACTGCCAATTCAGTGGCTAGAGTTGAAGTCTCAGCTTGAATGAAAAATATTTAAATATGTCATAGCCGCTACTGTGAAAAATAGTTTATGTGTTGCAGCACATCAGTTGCAGCTGAGGGAGATCATTGACCATTTGCCCTCGTGTGCCATGTATGAGAATGAAATTCATAATACTTCTTAATCCTGTTGTGGTTGACTTAACCTTTAGAAATGAATTATTTTATTCCATACTGCACAGAAGTACATAAGAGGGGAAAGTTTTTAAGTTCATTGAGAATAAGTGATTGGAGTGGTTGGATTTCTCTGAAGAAGATAACAAGACTAGTGAAACTGGGAAAAGTTCTGAGTCGGTCAGTAGTTATAGCACATCGAAATAGAGTCCAGGGAGTTGTTAGAAACCATCTGTTATATTTCCTGTTATAACGGTTTTACAATTCTAGATCTCTTGTTTACTTTTCAATAATCCATTTTGAAGGAGACTACTGTTGACTTCAAATCCAGTTTGTTGTTTATCAAGTATTTTGATCTTCAGTTTGTTGCTTAACAATTATTTTGTTCTTTCTTTTTCAGCCTAGTTTCTCATCTGTTGATCGCTTGTGCTGGAAACCAGGCTGTTGCAGGTGATCATTTGGATGCTGTTCTTGGAGATGCAGATTATGATGAGAGTGGATTTGAAGATAGTCAACAGGTGAGAAATGTCGTCTATTTCTGCTTCACCTGTTTCACCTGTCCAGATCTGATCTTTGGATTATGTTGTGCCGCTATGATAATGTATGAAGCATCTATCAATGGTTGCTGACAGTGAAATCTTTATAAGTCATTTCAATTTATCAGGTTTTCAATAGTTGACAGTTGCTTCAACAATTTTCAGTTTCTTAGTGTGAAAAATGCAATTAGAGGTGTTGTTATTAGATTTTCTCATCCATGTGTTTAGAGTTTCTCTCCAACGGATTGCAGTTTTTGACAATGATTCACTTAATAATAATAATGATAGGGCCTTTCCAGACTTTTGATTTTATATTTGGCGTTAGTGAAGTCCCTGAGGGATCCTGTATACATTGGGCAAAAAAAATGATAATGATAATAATAATAATACTAATACTAATAATAAGACAATTGATATAGCGCCGTAGCTCAGCCAATCCTAAAGGAAAGGCGCTGTACACAAGTTCAAAAAGTTAATGGCAGTTATACGATTGTTTAAACAGATTCGTCTTGAGTCTTGATTCAAATCCCTCGCTTGAAGTAGTGATGCTAACAGCTGTAAAATAAGTCATTAGATTAGTTTAGAATAGAGCCTTGCATTAATCTTTCAGTCATTTTTTGGATGAGATCCCAAGTTTCCAGACAACCTCATTTGCCTGCTGACCTCAACCCCCTTCTCTTCACTCGCTACTCTCACTTGGCCAGCATGACCTCTTTATCTCATGGGAGGGACTGCCATGGCTAAAACATGAGCCTTTGACTTCATTGGCTCTGCACTATGGAACCAGCTTCGTCCTTTTACACATTTCTTCTTATTAATCCTTTACCTGTTTGCCCCGAGAATATCCGCTGAAAACGGGCTTAAAATTTAAAAATGAACCAGTAAAGGGTTAACTGCACATGAGCAAGTTGCCTCTTTTCATTGTCTGAAGACCAATTTCTTTTCTCTAGGTTTGTCAACACTGGGAATGCCTCTGATTTGTATGAATTGCAATATGCACTATATAAATTTATAGATAAAATGCAATACAATTTAACTTATGGTTTGAGTTCAGAATTCATTAATCTCTATGTCTGTTATAAGTACAGGGTTTTAGTCTTACTGTAATGGATTAGATATGATGATGTTGGAATTATTTTTTGTATGCTAATGCGGGAATTTTGCTACAAGTGAGAACATATTTCTGTTTTCAGATGGTTCTGACTGTGATTGCCGGTACTCCTGGCAGTTACAAAGATCAGTTGTTTGCGAGTGTGCTTAAGGAAATCCGAAGCAGGGATGATGAATGGAGGATTATCAGATCAACGGCTGACAACATGAGTGAAGAATTTAACGTTGGAGAGTTCCAGAAGTCATTGGAAATAACTTGGAAAGATTTGAGAGACAAATCGATCGATCAAAAGATCAGATTGAAGACATTGAGAGGAATTTTGCTGCTACCAGGGTTAGTCGAGGAGTAGGGAGGGGCTTTTTAGGATAACCTTGAAATTTGCACTTCAAGTTTAGTGCTTACAGAGAATGTTGGATACTGATTGTTTTTAGCAACCTCATCTAAGGCATATTTGCTGTATGGGGTATAGTCCTTTTAACCTGGTAGTTATGGTGTGAAACATTTAGCGTTGGCAATCCAAAACTAAAATTCTATGACTATTTGTACAAATAAAATGACTTTTTGAATTAAGCTTTACCTAACCTCAAGTGGGCAATATCTTTGACAACTCCTCGTAGACTATTGCTTGATGTTAGCATTTCGTCTATGTCAACCTCTAGCAGATTGATTTATGAAAATGTAGACAATCCTTTTCTTCTAAGTGTACCTGGTTTGGCAGCGATTCGCCTATTTCAGTTATTAAACATCAATACTCAAACTTATGGATGTGAAAAACAAACACTTGAGTTTGATTCAGATTGCTACTGTGATCCTGGTATTGAAAATGTTAGCATTATTGAATTGTGAGTATCCTTGATGCTAATAATGATCATCGTTGGTTATGCATGGGATGCATAATCAAAAGAAGTGAGCCACCTTTAGATGCACAGACACCTGCTTTATTTTCTGTCAATAACTACGTCAGGAAATACACTCGTCGTTTTTTATTTGTAGTTTTGCTTGCTTTAGTAAAATACAAAATAATAATAATAATAATAATATTCTCTTTATTCAACAATCCGGTTGACAGACCACAACCGGTTACGGTGTATAATTATGCAGTTCAAACAATTCACAAGAACGGAGATCACAGAATACATAAATCTTAACTATACTAACTGAGCAGACAGCCTGCAATATATGGCGCCAATGGCAGCCTACAAAGCAAATCTGCCCAACGGGAGTTCAAACTCGCTACCTCTTGCCCTCTATGCCAGCATGTTATCCATTGCACTACCAGGTCCCCAAAATAAAAAAATCTATGTTATACTATGTGCTGATTCATTTTCAAATCAATAAGAGGATTTTCTGTCATTATTGTTTCTCAGTTTCACGGATCCTTCAGACGTCGTTCAGGCCATACTCACTCACCCGAACCAGTCTGTCTCAAAGTGGATCAGAGTTGGTGAGCTGCTTGTGCATTAAGATCAACTGACACCAGCGACACCTTAGAATGGCAACATTAGCGGCTCTCGTCAATAGGAAAAACTGTTTTCTGAAGATAGCTGTTGAAGGAAATTATTTGTAATGAACAGTTGGCTGAACCTCAATGGAGTAACTTATTCATACATTGCTTCCAGTGAATGAATCCTGGGTTTCTTACCTAATTGAGAATTGCTTTTTTATCCTCTTGCTTATTCGTTGATTGTTTTGTAGTATTTGATTGGTTCCTCAAATCAGTCACAGCGTTGAGTAGGTCTTTCAGTCCAGAGATGAAGATGAATAGCTTTGTCTTAGCAGAAGTCGGTTGTTATGAGGCATAATATATTGTGATTGTCATTGCTTCTTTTGAATTGCCGTTCTTTGATACCTTTTTGGTTGGCTACCAGCAGCACAGCAGGCAGCAGGTCTGATTGGCCATTCTTTTGTCTAAATGGTATTATGATACAAAGTATCTTGATACATTGTGTCAGTTTAGAAAGTTGAAGTTAATTTACTTAATAAACATATATTCAATTATTCATGTTGATTATTAATTCACACTGACACAACGCAGGCTGATTACAAGTCACAGTATGGTCATAGGATGATTACAAGTCAGTATGGTCATAGGATGATTACAAGTCACAGTATGGTCATAGGATGATTACTAGTCACAGTATGGTCATAGGATGATTAGAAGTCACAGTATGGTCATAGGATGATTAGAAGTCACAGTATGGTCATAGGATGATTACAAGTCACAGTAAGGTCATAGGATGATTAGAAGTCACAGTATGGTCATAGGATGATTAGAAGTCACAGTATGGTCATAGGATGATTACAAGTCACAGTAAGGTCATAGGATGATTACAAGTTATTACAGGGCATGAATTTGATTGTATGGCAGCCAGTTAGGTGCCCAACACATCCTGCTTCAGCCCATTTTTACATCACCACCCCTCCCTAGCTAGCAAGTGGTGTGCTGAGTGAACCTTTGTAAAGGTAGCGGGAATCAATCCCACATTCATGCTGATCTTCTGCTCTTCATGCCAGGGTCTTGCCATTCATCTAAACCTCATTCTTTCAAGTTCCTGTACAAAATACAATTGCTAATACAATTGATCATTTATTGACTTTTTTCTGTATGGTATAGTATAGTAGTGAACTGGAAACTAACAATTTATTTGATTGGATTTGACAACAAGGTTGGGTCAGTTCATGTAGGTCAGGTTAACGCATACAAATCAGTCATTGTCTGTGGTTTGAGTTTGAGTCACTTATTATTTTTGTGTGTATGTTGCACAGGTGCTGTGACAGTCTGTGTGGATCCCATGGATTGCTTCATGGATCATGTTTACGCTCTGCCTAAGTTCCTTGACTCATGTCACCAAGGATGGGTCAACAACATTGTCATGACAAACATGTCTTGCGAGGTCAGCCTAAACATTGTCATTTCTTCTTTGAAAAGTAAATTTATTGTCATAGTCTGTTGCAGAAGTGAAAGAAGTCTGTTGCATGACAAGAGAGAGATTGGTGTTTCTGTGATTTGCTGCAATATGTCAACATTGCTGTCAATTTAGGTATTTTTTAATGGTTGCATAAATTTTTTTAATTGGCTCCATGAAAAGCTGCCTTTGTATGCAAAAAGTTGGTGAAGAGAAATATCAAAGAAGAAGAACTGTTGGAAGAAGAGACTATGACAATAAATTTACTTTTCAAAGAAGAAATGAGAATTAGATGAACAATTGGCAATATAATTGAAAAAAGAAGAGTGAGGAGAGTTTGAGGAAGTATTGGAAGAAAAATGAGAATAAGAAGAAGATAAGGAAGAATTGGAATAAGTTTGAAAAAGGGGGAGTAGGAGAAGGAAGAAAGGCAGAAGATGAAGATGAAGCTTGCCTCCCTAGAATTGTTCTGCATTTGTTCAACAGTCCATATAAAGTCTTGGGTCAATTCATGCTGCTGTTAAAACAGGAAATGTTCTTACTATCCTACATTTGCAAGAGAGTACAGAATTATTTTTGTATTGCTTCATTTCAAGAAGGTTGAAGCATCTAAATGTTTGTGAAGCGAAATCTTTCTTAATATGGCAAGTGACTAGAAAGATAAAATATTTAAATTAAATTAAGATTTAAATCTAATCCTGAATCCACACAGAGCCGTTTTAAGGCACAGGCCCTCGAGGCCCGGGCCTAGGGCCCCGCACAACAGGGGGGCCCCGCGGCGACCCAAAATGCTACATTGCATAACAAATTAGCAACATGTTATACGAACTTTAACGTGTGCTAAGCTTAAATTTATTTTACACAGTACACTTGTAATACAAAGATTGCTGTGCTCTAGCTGTGTATAGGCCTAGGTTCTTCTATCAATATTAATAAACGTAACAAAATGACACACATGCCCATAGAAGGCATGAATAGAGTACCGGCACTCTATATCTGAGACTGAGAGTTTGAGACGGGAATCGGGTTACGTTCAGTGTTTAATCTAAGCATCTCCCAGTGTGGAAGGAACTTCACCCAGAAATGACTACCCAAAACATTTGACCAAATTATAAGTTTGAATTGCTGCTTACATTATTGTATAATACACGAACTCTAGTAATATACCGTGATATTATTTACTATTGTATGATATTACGACGATAAAATCTATTAATGTAATAATATGATACAATCATCTTACAATGAGTATAATTTACTGTTAATATTTGTACAAGTACTATTTTTGTAAAACCAATTTTCGACTTTTTAGTGCTACCTTTCAAATTTAAAACTGTCGAAATTTAAAAAGGTTTTGTTACTTGAACACTTAGTAAAACAGCATCATTAGGCCTACTACATGACTTCCAGATTTTGGCGGTTCTTCCTTGGTTTGTGTAACATTTGTGGCAATTCCGAGAACTGTAGGCCTATCCTCCATGGTCAACAATACAAGCCTTTTTAGCAACGCGCGGGAATAAGCCAATTCCAATGCAAGAAAGTAGGTCTTATATAATTATAGCCTAGATCTGTCTGCAGTTATTCGTTAGGCTACTAGGCCTATTATGCTGTTGGCCTAATGGTCCAGAAGCAGCAGAACTGAGTTGCTGAATTTGATACGTCAAGAAATTATGATTGTAATAATAATTATATTAATTTTATTGAAACTTTCAACCACTCTTGTAATCAGCACTGAAATAATAATCTGTAATTTTGCTTAGATCCCAGCTTACAATGCTGCATGTGGCCTATCATTACAATGTGGAAACTGAATAAGGAATTATTATAATTGCAAGAACAATCATAGAAGTCTTAGACTAGGCATGTCATCACTGCGAATGTTGAGCAATTTTGTAAAGATGGCAGCTTAAAATGCAATGTGAAAATTCAACAATTTCTGACTTCATGGAGGGACACATTCGGACATTCCTTTCCCATAGCCCTCCCGTCTCGGCGCTACACGTCTCGAGCAATCGACCGACAAAAATGTGTGTGTAAATACTTGTTCTCCGTCCCCAGAAACCTTGATTTGGCTTGAGTAGATTAGACTCGTGGATATGTTTAGGATTAGGGTTTGTGCCTAGGGCCCCAAAACTCCTTAAAACGGCCCTGAATCCACATATGTTAAACTGGCTTATACTTGATTAAGTTTGATTAGCAAATGTCAGTCTGTTGAGGTTGGATGTGATAGATTGTATTGGTTGTACTTCTGATGTTTCATAGGACGATCTGTTGAGTTTAGTTCAGCGTCTTCTACGCTCAGCCAACTCGGACGTTGTCTTCCTTTCCGTTGACAAAGGAAACATTAGCAGGTAATCATTCATTGGATCTTTTTACTTTGTGACTCTCTTACTCACTTACTATCTGTCCCTGTACATGATACTCACTATCAGTAGCTCTGCACGCTGATATCCTGGGTTTTTTGTGTCCTCAAATCTCCTGCGTGTAGTGTTACAGTTTACAATTTTTTTTAACAGATTCTGATGAATTAGATAACATGTATGTGTTTGTGTTTTTTTATCAAGACACATTTTGTAGCACTAGATTAAGATATGATTAGAGAGCAATTCAGAAGATAGATAGATTATAAAGACACATCCACTTCAAAGTCCTATCACTAATCTAGCACACATTACCTAAAAAGTATTTTATGTTGAGATCATTCTCTGCCTAACAATCAGCCTGAAATATGGGATTTCAGCTGTTAAGCCATTATGCGTTGGCTTGACAAGTATTGCAAAGTTAGTCACTGTTGCTTTTCTGTGATCTGTAGTCCTTAGAAAAGTTAGATTTAGGATGCATGCATGTAGGTTATGCTGCACCATTTTGTATAATTTGTAATCCCCTTGCCTGTTGGATTCATGGGCATTAATGAGTGATGAAATAATTTTGGGGGGGCAGTCTTAAGGCAAAGAAAGATGTAGGCTAGCAGCAGTTTATAGTGTCTTCACTTGGTTAAAATCAGTCTGTTGTTGTTTTTCTGAACAGGACTCAGGACCTGGAAGTTGTGTTGTCCGACAGTGCCTTTATGACTTCATCTCTAATCAGGGCAAGATATCTGTCATGCCCTGGCTGGTGAGTCTTAACAATAAGATTTATTAAGTATGACTAAATTCTCTGCTGTTTTCAGAAATTTGAACTCGGTTAAACTCAGTTTATTTGGTTACTATGGTATTTGAAAGATGCTAGTTTTGAGTGGTGACTATTAAGCAACTAAGCAACTGCGTATCATATAATTATTTGTCCCTATTTTGTTGTAAGTTATGCATAGGCATGTGAGTTGGCAGAGGACAAATCACTGAGTCCTGAACCTCTATGAAATTGCCCTTGATTTCTTGCTTACAGCTCGGTTCACGTTCAGATGCCTGGTGATCATGCAATTTTGCTAAAAGTCATTATTACAGCAGACAGGAATCTACAATTTTTTAAACTCAGGACAAGCATTCTTCTGATTTGAACACTGTGTCACACATTACTGTCTAATATCTATATAATTTTATATTATTTAACATGCGTATTGTTCCTAAAGAACAATACTAGTAGTAGTTATATATTAAGTAACAGAGTTCAACAAGGTGACACTAATTCAAATATTCCGCTACTAATTAATACCTGGAAAGAAATTCTAAGGTCCTTGAATGTTATATTCTCAAAGTGAATTGCAGGTTTAACGGCCAATTTGAGAGCGGACGACTTTTGCCGGCGATGAATCAGGTTCTGCTTAAACTTTCTCAGCCGCTGGAACGATCGAGACTTCTCAGTCGTCTCTATGGTATTCATCTAACTTCTTTTCCTTGTCATCTTAATTCTTCATTCTATGAACTATGAGTGCCTCAATACTGAGCCAATCAAGTTAGTTCAAAGTAGACAGTGGAAGACCAAAACCTAGCAACATCCTCTTATGGTTCCTCCTCATCCTCTTATGGTTAATTTACAATTATAATTATTGTTGTCTACTTCTTCTTCTGCTCAAACTGAAGAAAGAAGATGCTGGAAACAGAGACAAGTGGAGGAGAAGGATCCGAGTGGCTGACTCCTCGCCAGAGGGATTAATTCTAGCCTGAAAGGAAGGAAGAAGTTGTCTAGTTCTTGTAGTAATTCTAATTAAAAAAGTGTTTTGTATTGCCATTTCAAGAGAAGCTAATCATTTAAGTTTTAAGTTTGTCAGATAATGATGTCAAATTTCAGCAAGAACAGAAGTTTTTAAAAATGCAAACAGTGCGTCAGCAGAGGTTCATGATTCTGAGGGCAATTTGCATCATATTACACATATGCTCACACCTGCTTATCGCAAAATACTTCAACAACCCATAGCCACTATGAGATGGTGAGTTTTTTGTCGTAATTATATTATAATTTTATTTTCAGGTCTGAAGTCGAACCTGAAGAGATATCCATTTCAAGGCAACATCTACTATCTTCATGGACTGTTGTGCTTTACAGGTACGTTGCTCTCTCTTTTCCCAGTTGGGTTATCATGCTGCATATGGCTTTTTTTCTCCATTACCATAGTGCCCCTTTAAGATCTCTACTCAGAGGTACTCCCGACTGCAGCGTGGACACTGCATCAGCATTTCACGCCACACTGCACCAGAGTATCATGCCAAAGCACCAGCACAATTGCGAGTGATGGACTTGCTGAAGGTCCCAGCACGATGGACTAAGGCGGATTCAAACCTGCAACCCTGCAGTTGCAAGGCAACAAACATACCCACTACATCACCGCGCCCCACAAATGGCTTTCCCATGACTTCATTGCAAGCCGTTTCCATATTTTGCACGTAGATACTTAAGGCAATTCATTTCCCTCCTCCAACACTGGTTGTTTGGTCTTTTCAGTTTCTGTTAAATAAATATCCTGATTTTTGATTGAAGGTGGTTGTAACTTGTTATAGTACTTATTGCTATAAAAGTCTTCAGATTAGATTAGATTTGAATCTTACAAGTGAAGATTTTAGTAAATTGATTTTATTGTATTGGTCTGAATGAGGAATTCTCGTGGTTTGTGTGCAGAGTCTTCACTGATGCACAACTTGTCATTTGCAACCCTGTCTGGTCAATTGCGTATCACTTCAACGACATCTGCAAAGCAGGGAAACAGTGCACTCGTTGGCCACATCGTAATAATCGGTTGTCAACTGGAAGAAAGACGACTAAAGGCTTGGCTGAGAGAATGCACCAAACCGGTAGAATAGTAAAGTCTTCTGCTGATATAATATATTCAGTTGATTTGATGGAACCATGTGACTGTTTTGTGACCTGAGATTACGTTACATGACCATTTTAAACGTAATGATTGTCTCCCAACGGGATACGGTAGTGTGGCAGTGAGTTCTGTTACCAAAGGGTCGCAGGTTCAAATCTACCTCAGGCCACTGCATAGCGAGACCTTGGACACGTTTTGTCTACGAGGAAAGCAATGGGAAACCAAATGGGAAACCACCTCACTCATCTAATCACCAGGGCATAAAGCCAATGAACCTGCCTTCGAGCAGCAGAGAACTCATCATCATCATCATCATCAATTGTCTTCCATAAAGTCAGGTTGACAACAAAGTGCTTGTAACATAAGTTGACGGAATGAAACCTCAGATAATCCAATATTTACTAATCTTTTGGATTTCTGTTTTTCAGAGACAAGAGAAACCTCTTCGAAGCAGAGACAGCCTGACGCAAGCAGAAATTGGAAGAATACACGTTAGTTAAGCCGACAGTTGAATATTAGAAGTCAATTGGAGATGACATCAATTCATATCTGAAGCGTTTTCTCTTAAACCTTTGGCAATAAGAGTGTATGAAAATGATAGGGACAGAAATGCAGCTTGTCGTTAGTGTGTTAATAATAACTAACTACTTAGCACACTTACCTGGTAGTTGGCACCAAGTCATGATATGCTTTGGTGCATGGAGATGGTTCAGTGTTACACCCAGGCATAAAGATCAGAAGGAGGTGAGACTGTAAGGTTGACAGCCTTCGATTGCCGGGGTCAACTAATAAGATATGGGGTCTTTATGGACCCTTCGCAGGCTGCCAAAATCAACTCATTTTGACTTGTTATCATCTGTTACTAATGTTTTGTGATAGCTTACTGTGCTCTTATTGTATTGTATTATTTTTTGAAATTTTATTTATCCATTTCTATAGCACCCCTTCAAGCTCACTACTCAGAGGCACTCCCGACTACAGCGCAGACACTGCATCAGAGTTTCATGCCGAAACGCCCAAGCAATTGCGAGTGAAAGACTTGCTCAAGGTCCCTACGCGGCGACTTGAGGTGAATTCGAACCTTGAACCTTCCGGCTCCAAGGCAACGACGCCACCACTACAACACCGTGCCCCACAACCTCGTATTGTATTGTATATGAGTATTTAAAAAGCACCTCTTCCGGTACTAGCTATTTAGAGGTGCTCTCAGCATGACAGTCCCAAGCAGATAAGAAAGACTTCAAGCAGCGAAGGGCTGAAGATGAGACTCCAGTAAGATCTTACTAGGATAGGGAGAGGGAGGTCATTCCACATAGAACGGCCTACAATGGCAGAGGCGTGATGTTGGGCCATGGTAGTCCTTGCCCAAGGAACTTAGAGATCAAGTCGATCAGCAGAACGGAGAGGGTGGGAAGAGACTGCGAAGTTTTTTTTTATCAGTTTGATTTAGTAAACAAATATTGTTATTATTATTATTATTATTCAGCCCCATGGATCCTTCATGGACTTGAATATCAACTACAGCTAAAAAATAAAATGTCCTGACTGGTCCTAGTATTATTAATATTATTATTATTGTTGTTGTTATCATTATTTGGCAGCACTAAATAAGCCTTTTCATTTGGCAGTGCAGTAGACAGGCATAACTGGAGATAGTTTATGACTAACGTGTTTTTCTGTGAGTCACTGATGAACCAAAAGAGTCTTCTTCATTTGCAGAAGGAGCGTCGTTTGGAGGCGCTTCCAGACGGATGGTTCTACAACGGAAACCAGTTTGTCTCACTCGATGGACAGAGATCCGATGTTCATCCGAGTATCCTTTCCAGCGATTTGTTTTCTGCCTTTGGGAAGAATTATGCTTTCTTCTCATTGCTTTTTGCCTATGAGATGAATGTTTAGGAATGCTATTTTGAAGGATTTAAAATCAAGATTGAGATTTGTGGGATGAATGATAGACAGAGAATGTTCCGTGGTTGAGCTGGTATGGCGGGTGATCTCTGAACTTCGTTGTCTGTGTAGCTGACATTGTCTGGTTTTGTGGTTGCCATTATCAATCTTGGAATGGCACTAGAAGTAGGCCTACCTTTGCCATCATTTTGCAATGATATCTTGATCAATATCCTGAAGTATATATGTTGCCAAAGCAGGAAGAACTTGCCGAAGATCCTCATTACATTATGAAGAAGTAGATCTTAAAACCTGTCTTCCTGATTCTCTTGTAATGTAATGTAATGACAACAATTAATTTCTATGGCGCCATAACACAGTCACAGTGCTACAAGGGCGCCTCGACAAAGACTGTAAAGACAGGCACTTGCACACTCGGAGACAAGTGACGGTCTCTATAGAGGCAGCCACATATGGCTGTTGCCATCCTTGCATAGATCACTGCAGTACCACTTAGCCAACATCATCAGCCTTTGACTCTTTGCTTCATCAACAGCATTCATCTGCATTGACATTCATCTCTGTTGTTTTTGTGCTAATTATTATCTTCTGCTAGTGCATTCTTGACTTGCAAGCCTCCTTGTCATTGGATCCTTAACAAGATTTTTCCAGGTCTAGAGCACTTCCTGGATGAGTACCTGGATCGAGTCAACCATGAAGTTCTCCAGTACAATGCAGCCTTAAACAAGGATGAATTTAAAGATCTCTTTGACTAATTGTAATTGGTGCAAAATTGACTGAACTCAGCATGCCCTGCTTAGTCTGTACAGAGTGACCATGTCTTAATAAGCATATCAGTATTTAAACAGTCATTAGAGAACGTAGAGTTGGTCGTTTTAGAGGAATTCTTTTCAATGAGACTTTGCAGAAGCTTTGATCGAACAAGACTTGATGCAGTTACAGCTTAGTTTGTAGAGAATGCAAATTTAGTTAGCATAGTGATTTTGTTTGCTTGTCCTTTCTGATCTTTAAATAGTTAACGTACGTGACAGTCTCATTTGTTGATTTTTGCTGAAATTTGTTTTGTCGTAGATGTTTTTACTAATGGTGTGTTTCAAGTCAGAGATAAAACTATTGTTGATATTTACTCTAAATGTAGACTGTTGTACATACATACAGACAGACAGACAGACAGCACACAGACGAATATGATGACACATTTTCTCAAGTTACAATCTCACCCCACAGATGAATCTGCTGTGGCAACTTCATTTGTTGAACCTGTGCCATTAATACACCCATCTATGACATGTGCTTCATTTCCTTGTAGCGAAACTTCGGACTTGTTCCAACTGCTTCTATTTTCTTCAATCTACCTTAAATTGCAAGTTTCGTTATATATAATATTATTCAGAATTTAAGATTGCTTTGTTTGTGAGCTGATATTGACTGTTTTTGTTAGGTACTATTGAGATTACAATAATTACACACAATTAGCAGAATATCTCTAGCTTTGTTTGAGGATTAACCTAAATATTGACTTGTCTTTTGGCATGTGTGTGATGCTTTATGGTGTGTCAGCAGTGTTGATGCTTGTGAAGATTTGGTGTAGGTCTACAAGTCAAGTGGTGGATATCAGTTGGCCCTAGACAGGGTTGGCAACAAAAATTTTGAGCCCCCAAA